>BGPT01000980.1:145350-208965 GCA_003297045.1 Symbiodinium sp. clade C Y103 | reverse complement strand
GTTAGTTAGTCAGTCAGTAAGTTAGTCAGTTGGTCAGTTAGTCAGTTAGTTAGGCAGGCAGATAGATAGACAGATAGATAGGCCGACGCTCCAACCACCTTTTGATCCATCACTGGATNGATCTGCTCTGCCATCCATGACTCACAGCAACGAACCTCTCCTATAGGTTTGCTATTCCTGAAACTTCCGCCACCGCCTTGTGCGGTACTACTGGTATGCAGAATTATGTCTTCAATTGTGTTCCGCTTCTTTTCCAAGACCATCCAATACCACTAAATGACTAAATGAACATCTAAATTAATCTAAATGACCTCTAGGCCATCCTAAACCATACGGACATTGGTGAAATATCTGGCAAACGTCCCGTCACTTCCTTGGCCCGGCCACGAAGGCTTCATCCAGTTCCGTCGGCGGCTGCTGGGCCACCTGGATGGGATCATCATATCGAACCGCAGCTGGAAAATGGTGACCCTTTCTGAATGGTGAGTTAGTCCATTGGTCCATATCGAAATGCGTGGAAACATTTGGACATATGCGAAAATATGAATGAAACGCAGCTGAAAAGATATGGAGGTTTCGACAACAAAGGTGAGAGTTTTGACCTTCAGAAAGCAAGGTAATTCTACTGGTTTGCCGGAAAAAAAGTTGCATTTGAGTTCTACCAACACAGCAATAGGACATGGTCATGAAAATGAGTGGATGCAACGAGCCAAATCTTGAATGTAAATGATGTAACGGAAGCTGATCCTCAAATCCTATCATTGCAACAATAAAGTTGCCACGAACCCGGGGTGGAAAAAATCGAGCATTGTGCCAGCAATATTGTCCAAAATCAATTCGAATCATGCATTCCCAGGCTAAGTTAGTTGTCAACAGCTTCCATGATTTCGGGGCCAGATCTGGCAAGCACTTGCGACCATGAAAACATTGCCCACCCTGTTCCATTGGTCTGGCGAAGTGATACGTATGGAACCAATCCCCAATGACTTTCCAAACATGGGTGGTGAAATCCCCAAATGGTAAAATAACCATCCCCAAATGCTAGAAGTGAATACCATCAAATACATTCAAATACCCTCTGGTTGTTTATATAACATAGGTGATTTATGATGATTTACCTATTAAGAATGGTGCTTTTCCAGTTCGCTAAACAGATGGTATATCCCATTTATCCATGATTCATCCATTATTATTAGTCGTTTTGGCACTATTAATCATTATAAACCAGTATTTATATCTAGAGATTGAGATTCAATAATAACCATTAAACGGTTATTTCTATAATAAGTACAAGCACTATAGAAATTATGAAACCACCATTAACCATCAATTATTATCCATATTTAGCCATTCGGAACCATTATTAACCATTACTAGAGATTATTAATATCTCATTTTCCAATCATGGTGTCATGGAATGGTCAGACGTAAAAATAACATGAAATAACCATCCCCGTCCATGGTCGTTCATCGCCTCTGCTGCCGTGGCGGCAGCAGCCTGCGCAGCCTGGCGGCGATCCAAGAAATTCTATGGCTCTGTTTCGGTGTCTGAAAATATGGGAAACCTTCCATAAATATATATTTACATATATATATATATATATGATTATACACATAGCATCTTTACGGGGAAAGATGAGGAAAGGAGAGGAAAATATGAGAATTGATGGGAAAAGTATCGGAAAATATGAGAATACCAGCCGGAAAAAATGAGGACTGGGATTTATCCAAGAAATGGCGGATTTCACTAGAAATGGGAAGATCAAACTAACCATTTTTGAGGATATAACGGGATATATTTAACCATGGGCCAGCTATATGTCATGATTAGACATATGTCCAGCAAACATGTGCACAATGAGAAAATGAGGAACGTGTGGAAAAATTGTGTTCTAAACCAATGGGTAATGCCCCAGGAATTGTAGATGTACTATGCGAAACCAACAACTGTAGATTTTACGTCATGTCATGAGCACATTCCATCTTCGATGCACAACAAATACGGCTTTGCCCAAAGATGATCGAATTGCCAAAATGTGGCATAATGCAGCCAAACTCGCCCTAGTTGACCCCATCTCCACCGTAAAAACCAGTTCTTATCTACAGCCCCAAACTCGCCGTAGGTCCCTAGGTGACCCATTTCCACCCTTGAAGCCAGTTCTTAGCCCAAGTTAATATGTGGTTGATTGATGTTGGTTAGCATCCCAGTTGTGGATGCTTCACATCCCAATTCTATCCAATTCTTTTGGATATATCCCAACAAACACTTAACATATTTCACCACATAGTCACAGGTTTGATATGATTGCATGTGCCTTTAAACTTCAATATATGCCCATAGTACAGCGCTAGTATCCCCTAGGCCCTATCCCCATGTCATGTTTGGTTAACATACCCTTAGTAATCAAACATGCTGGAGAATCCCCCATCTCTAGATGCTTTGCCCAGCCATGTTTGATTGAGGCTACTTGGTGGCTCATCCTACTAAGTGCTTAGCTTATAACCCTAGTTACAAGTGGACTAGCTCACCCTACTATCCAACTTATAACTAGAGATATAACCTACTTAGTAAGTGGGATGAGCCACCAAGTACCTATTGTTGAGCCATACCAGGCTCCACCTGTAGCCCTCGACGCAAGCCAGTCTCCATCCCAGTGCTGGTTGCCACATCGGCAACCTGAAAAAAACGACGTCCGGGGGGCGAACGGGGTCAATGGGATGTATGTGTCGTTTGTTTGCAGGGGATTCATATGGGGGTTTCCTGAAATGGGGGGACCCAAAAATGGATGGTTTATAATGGAAAATCCTATTAAAATGGATGATTTGGGGGTACCCCTATTTTAGGAAACCATCATATGCCCCAAGAATGTAGGAATTTCCTGGCATTTAATCGCTGAACTGGAAACGAGGAAAATGATCGATGTGCAGCGTACAAATGGTAAATGTTCCATGTCTCTGCTAATTTGCTCAAGGGTATAGAACCAGAGAGTTTTTCGGTTGCCGCAAAAAACAGGAGGGAAAGTGAGGAAGGCACCTTCCAACCTGGATCAAAACCATATAAAAATATTAAACTTGAAACATCTTAATCTTCCCAGGAGATTTCCACTATGCCGGTACACCAAAGGGAAATAAACAACATCGTGTTTTCAGCAAATCTTGGCCAAGAATAATTAGTCTTGTCCAGTTTCACCTCAGTCCTTCACCATTGGTTCAACTCCCACGCTTCGCAAAACTCCCATGTTTTGAAACAGTGAACATTTATTTACATTGCTTTGTTGTGTGCTCAGGCTTTGTGAAAATGGGGGAACCCACAAGGCCCCCAATTCCAGTGGATGATCATCAAAAACCTCCACAGTTTGATCCCCATGCAGCCATTTTTCATGATGTTGTTGGTGAAATATATCATTCTATCCCAATGAAATGATTCAGAACAGTTGGTTATATCATGTTGTAAACAATTAACCATTCTATCCATAGTTAAAGTATTAATAGATGGAATAACTATTAATGGATATCACAAACTATATCATGAAATGATTCTATCCATTAATGATAAAACATGCCAATTGAGTTTAGTTGTTGGTGATCCCATGGATTCTCCCATTTGTTTTTGGTGTTTTTTAATCCTCCATGGGGATCCAGGGAGACTCAAAGGCCTCTCTGAGGAGTTTCAAGGCGTCCTCCAAGAGAACCTGCAGGAAACCATGGTCGACATGCGTTTCTTGGCGTGGTATAACCCATGGTTTCGGATTCTTAAGACCCAAATACCATGGTATCCTCGAAATGTTCATTTGAACCGAATTTGGGACAAGGCTACTGTGGTTCAGAGCAGGGCTCCTGTAGACTCGATTAGACAGGATTTGTAAATCACAAACCCGACTTCAACAGCATCCCAAACAATTGCTGGGAACCATGGTTGGCTCTTCGGGCTGTTGTAAATGAAAAATGAAACAGAGGAGTTTTTCGCAGGTGCAATGTATAAAATCGGACAACCCCCATGAAGGGACTTAGAAACAGTGATTTTTGAACCACTTCCTGGGATGGCTATTCAAGCAAGCAACATGGTGCGATCTCACGAAGTGTTCGGTGAGGTGTCGCTCATGCATGTCGGATGCCATAAAAGCACAAGTGGAATATCAGCAGCAAGAGATGATGCATGTATGTCATGTACTCTTCCAACATACCCACGCAACAAATGGGGATATGATATGGATATGACTATTAGCAAACATCGGAGTTTAACAAGAATCAGAGCAAAACCAACACTCATCAAAATGCAAACAGTAAAGCTCAGGTTACAAGCCTGGACACAGAAACAAACCGCAAAGCCTGAATCTGCCGCCACTGGACACTTGGGAACAACCCTGTCTGCAAATACAGTACACTTACTGTACATAATTGAGCACTTCAAACATACTTGAATGTACAATGATATACAATGATCGGAATAGCCCCAAAAGACCAAGTCGTCTATGAAGGTCGGCAATCCTTGAAAACAAAGAAAACCATCGCCGGACACAGATTTTGCCCCGAATTTCTCAGCCGCAGGGGGACTTTGATCATCTTGGAGGGATCAGTTGCGGTCAGCCAACCAAACGCAAGCCTTGCAGAACCAGACTTTGCAAACTGTTGGGTAAGTTTGCACCTTCAAGGTCTTTCTGGACTGCCGAAGGGAAAGTCAAGCTTTGAAGACCACTGGGTAAGGTCACATCTTTCAGGCCATGCTTGAATCCCGAACCAAGAGTCAGGCTTTTGAGATCACTTGGGAAGACTACACCTTCCAGACTCTGTTTAAATCCAGCACCAAAAATCAAACTTTGAAGGCTGCTCGGCAACGTCACATTTGTCAGGCTCTGGTTGAAAAAGAGACCAAAATTCAAGCTTTGAAGACTGTTTGGCAACGTCACTCTTTCCAGACTTTGGTTGAAGTGCTGACCAAGAGCCAAACTTTGAAGACTGCTTGGAAATGCGACACCTTCCAGGCTTCGGTTGAACCCACCAAGAGTCAAGCTTAGGAGTGCGCTTGGCAAGGTCACGAGGTCCAAGCTCTGATTGAACGAAGGACCCAAGGTCAAAGTGTTCAGATGGCTTGGCAAGGTCACACCCTCCAGCCTCTGGCTGAAGCTCTCCCCAAGACTCAGATGTTGAAGGCTGCTTGGCAATGACATATGGTCCAAACTTTTGTTGAAATCGTCACCGAAAGTCAAACTTTGAAGGCTGTTTGGCAGAGGAACTTTGTCCAGGCCTCTATTGAAGCATCTGCCAAATTTCAGGCTCTGCACACTGGATGGCAAAGTGACACTGTCCAGGGGTTGGTTGAAGGAGTCACCGAAGGTCAAGCTTTGTAGACTGGTTGGCAAAGCCACTTTGTCCAGGCTTTGGTTGAACTTATTGCCAAATTTCAAGCTTTTGAGGCCACTTGGTAAAAGCACGTCTTCCAGGCTTTGGTCGAATTCCTTGCCAAAAGTCACGTTTTGAAGGCTATTGGGCCAATTAACGTGCTCCAGGGGTTGGTTAAAGTTCTCACCAAATGTTATACTTCGAAGACTGCTTGGGAACTCAATGTCCTCGAGACTCTGATCGAAGTAGCCCAAAATCAAGTTTTGAAGGCTGCTTGGCAAGGTCGCTTGCTCCAGAGTGTACTTGAAGGTCAGACCAAATGTCAAGTTTTGAAGGTTGCTTGGCAAGGTCACATGCTCTAGGCTTTGTTTAAAATCTGTGCCAAAGGTCAAGCTTTGAAGGCTCTCGGGCAATCTGACGCATTCCAGGCATTGATTGAATTGGCAACCGAAAGTTACACTTTTAAGATTTCTGGGCAGCGTTACACACTCCAGGCTTTGGTTAAACTCATCACCAAAAGACAAGCTTTGAAGACTGCATGGCAATGAAACACCCTCCAGGCTTTGGTTGAACATCGTTCCAAAAGTCAAACTTCGAAGTGTACTCGGCAAGGTCAGGCCGTCGACGCTCTGGTTGAACGAAAAACCAAAGGTCAAAGTGTTCAGATGGCTCGGCAGGGTTAAGGCCTCCACTTTCTGGTTGAAGCAACCACCGAAGGTCAAATGCTGCAGGCTTGTTGGCAATGACACACAGTCCAAGCTCTGGTTGAAATCAAGCCCGAAAGTCAAACTCTGAAGGCTGTTTGGCAAGGTGACGGAAGAAAGGCTGTGGTTGAATTCTCTACTGAAAGCAAGGCTCTGAAGACTCTCAGGGAGGTAGTACAAATATTCCCCAGCCACGGCTCCTTCGAGCTGTTTCACTCCCTCAAGTGCAAACTCCCCATCAGGAACTGCGAGTCCTTTCACACAACACCATGCCGAATAAAGATCTGTTGGCAAAAACATGCATGACAGAACTGCTGATTGGCCCGCGATCGCCGCGATGCCTTGTTCCTGCAGGGTTTCGTGGAATACGAGCGCTGAAGTATCGTGATGGAGGGCGAATTTCCGATTTCTGTTGGATCCCAGTCGCTCCGACACCCACTGCCCGACCTCCCGCCCGAGAGTATCGGGGGACGCGCGAAAGGTCCATGCTTCACCCGTCACAAACAGGACTTGAAGATTCAGCACATGCGAGTCACTGGCACCGGATTCCAAGTAGCCATCAGCAGGGCCTAACATGTGCCACACAGTCTATATGGCTCTGAAAACTTCAACTCCGCAAGGAAAAATGATCAATTTGGATGGGAAAATCATAGGGAAACCAATGCGGTTTTCATGGTTTTTGAAGGTCCCCAATGTTTGGACAACTGGTGAAAATGCCATTGGTTAGTTCATGTTAATTCTAAGTCCTGCCATTGGTTCCACTCGAGCCACCACACTTGTCCGCAAGATCAGGGTGAGCAAAAAACGACGGGAATTCATGTGACCTCTGATGATCTAAGCTGCAAGAATGAGAGATTTCGACAGGGAATGCGGTACACCTGGGTCATTCTCCAGCACCCCATGTTTGAGGGCATGGGTTCAAGATCATTCGGAATATGTTTCCAACTCCCAGGTGCCAATGCTGAAGTGATAATTCTCAAACCCAATCCATTGGGGTGTTTCCCACCAAAAAGTCAATGACATCACCGATATCAATGGATAGCGAAGCTTGATACTCGCTTCATACATGTTTTTTGGATGCTAAGTTGGTTTCGGGAAAGCTGCATTTCCTGCACATTTTCCCTTGAACCAATCCATATACCCTCCAGTAAACTATCATAGCAATGGAAAAGCACCATTTTTCATGGGTCAATCGTCGAACCAAATGGGCCATCCATGCCATACTTCCCCTCTGGTAATCAAACGTATCCCCTATAAAGATTATAAAAAGACTATAAAAATAGGTTTCTATGGGAAAATCAATGAAAATTACTAGAAAATCCATGAAAATCTCCTATAAAAAGATATAAAATCCATGAAAATCATCCATAAGTTGGGCATATTCCATTGCCATGTTTGATTACCGCGACCTCGCCTGCGGTGATCGAGTGGACTCCGAGTATCCACTGCTCGTCGCAGTGGCTCGGAGTCCAGGGGTTACGGAGCCTAGGGCATCAACGGCTGGGGCGGGGGGTGAATCCCAGCTACTATTGGTAAGTGGTGATCTTACAAGGGCACCACCCCTAGATAGCTTAGTTGGTGCAAATAACTAGGTTAACTATATGGTTCATGGATGTTTATGCTATCTTGGTATATCTATCGCTAATGGATTTATAAACCAACTTATAACTGCAGGGGCACCACCTTGTAACCCCGACTATTGGGTTTCAAAAGTGTTTTTTACCGACGGATCATAACTTGGACGCACATTCAAATACCCAACGTCATATACGGGACGCCTATTGTTTTTCTTTAACACATAGAACTGCAGGAGTTTCAAAGACGAGTTTCCGTTGAAGATGGGGGAGGAGAGGATGGTTTCTCAACTTGTGATAGCCACATCTTGCAGTAAAATTGCCAGATGAGTACATCATGGCAGTCAATCGTTGGGAGCAGGTCCTAGGAACCCTGGATCTGACCTCAGGTGATTTGAGAGTTATTTTAGATGCTCTTCCTCCTATAGCGAAGCACAAATTCCCGAATGTATGGATGATGTTCCTCTTGACCAGATACACTACATATTACAATTGTACAATCCTGTTTCTCAACCAGGTCTATACTTGTACAATGTGTTCTGTCGAACATCTGCTTGCGCCCTTTTAACTTTTGTTGGGGAAAACAATCCAGACATACATGGCATGCAGGACCCCGCTTCTTATATACTGACATGCAAGAATAACCGAACTCACTTAGCCAAATATCTCACAAACAAATATCTTTGCACGGAGTCATGTAGTACTATCGGGCTATGTTGATACTCTCCGGTCGTCAAACAGCGCGTCCTAAGAAAATCCCCAGAAACATTCGATGATTAGAAACCTCCATGGCCAGTTCAGGGATTTCCCAGCCAGCCCTATTTCACGTATAGTTTGTTCGTATTTGTTAGTTGTATCCCCATTATATGCCACCATTATCCCCATCAAATCCCCACAAATCCTGTATGAAATTGGTCTTGATCCCCATTCTTCCAATAGAATTCCAAGAGGTTTTCAAAAATCGAGCGCCACTTGCATGATAGTTATCATCTTATGTCATCTTACATCCCCATGATTCCAAAATGGGTTTCGTTGAGAGGGGTAAATAACAAATTCCCTGGGCTCTCCAACTTCGCGAAGGCCGCGAAGTCGGCAGCTGAGGCCTCGATGTTTTTATCATGTTTTTGGAGGGCCCATTTTGAGTCGGAGAAGAAACATATTGAAAGATACAGCGAGGTAAAGTCATGTAATCCTTCGGATATACAAATGATGTTTACATATGTTTACCCTTGTTCTGAGGTAAACCTTGATCGAAAGCTGCTGGTTGATGGTTCGATTCCAAGTGTTCCCTCAACAGGATGGTCAATGGAAACGACAATGAAAGCATTGATCAACAAAGGAGAATCACATGCCGGTTGAAAATGACCAAATGCAGGTCAATTGGGGCATCAGTCATTCTATCCAGATGCAATGGATTACATCTCCATGACAGATTGTAAGTGTCATTGATGTCCCCGGAGATTTAGATTCCACCACCAAATAAAGACTCTTCGACCATGGTTTGGGTGGTTATATACTATAGAGGCCACTGCACTCCTCGAGTAGCATGTATCCCATGCACTTTCTCGCCATCTCCAACAGTACCATTCTGTTTGGGAAATCCACCAAAGACCACCCCCTCCATCTCCCCGGTGGCATCCACCCCATCCGGTGCCTTCCCCAAGCGGTGAAGACTTCAGATGCGCCCAGTGTCGTTACGCCGAGCCTGAGGACATGTCGATGCATTTTTGAAGGTCAGAAATGGGTTTGTCCCCAAAAATTGACTCCCTAAAATAGCTGAAGAATGGATGTTTCTTCCCCAAAATATGGCAATATAGGTTTTGACCCATCCCCAAGTGGGTATCATTTGCCCAAAATCCCATAGATCATTCTGGCGTTCCCCGCGAAATCACTATTTTGGAGGATATATACCATGATATGCCCCATTTTATGAGCTACCAAAATTTCGAGCCAGATATGTAGATCATTGGGGATGGCTGTCTCTATTGAACAACTTGAGCATATCACCCACCAGATATAAAGCAATCTTGGGCAGATATGTCTCCCGATTTCTCGGGCAAGGTTTCCACAACCAGGGTCTCTCCTAAGAGCTAGGGATTATATTATATAGTTTTATATATCTCCCCTTATTGTAAAGTTGCCAAGAGCAGCTGTGGACGATCATGCCCCAGCTAACTCAGGTTATAACACCCCTCCTACAAAGTTGGCCGTGTGGTGTATTGTCATGGTTAACTCCAAATACTTCAATGGGGAAAGCATGATCAAGACATGAGATTCTGGGGTACGACCTTCGAGCTCGGGTGACACTGGATTGCTCGATGTCCCCTCCAATTTCGTCCCAGTTTGTTGGCTAAGCTGGTCCTAGTCAGTACAACAACTGTAGTTTTCATGGGGGGTGAGAGTCATATGTATTATGGGGGGTTTATATTGGCTTAACTTTTAGCTGTCTCTTAGATCAAACAAAAAACACGACTGTGGGGAGTTTTATATGAATAACTAGGGGATATTATACATATGCTTTAATATGATCTATATAATTAATGGGATTTAATGATTTAATGGGTGTTATAAACCCTATAAACCAACAACGCTCCGGTCTGAAGAAAACGCGCGCCGAAGACGCAAAACATCAAAGAAACCAGAGTGCCCGAACTATGAAAGAATAAGACTCAACAAAACAAAATGGATGTTCTATATATTTAAAATCAGAAAACTTCCGCTGCCCACAGTGTCCCCCGTGTGCAAGTGCAAGAGAAGATCTCCTAACGTAACATCCCGCATGTGTGCACGTGCAAGAGAAGATCTCCTAACGTAACATCCCGCATGTGTGCAAGTGCAAGAGAAGATCTCCTAGCGTAACATCCCGCATGTGTGCAAGTGCAAGAGAAAGAACGTTATTAGGCCTCCCCCCCAACCCACCCCGCCCCACCCGCCCCCCCGCCCCCCCGCCACCCCCCACCCCTACAAAACACCGCGGGCAGTGGGATAAAATACTTAAAAACGCGTAATTAGCTTGTGTTTCGTACTGGTGAAAACGCACGTTTTCACCAGTACGGAGCCACCAACAAACATAACTGCGGGGACACATCACGACTGGGACTCCCGTCGTGCACACGACGCCCACGGCCAGCCGACCCAGCACCGGCGCACGCTTTAGGCGACGGCTCAAGCGACGGCTGTCGGAGCCCATGGCAGCCTGGCTGGAGGTGTAGCCGCTGGGAAATCCCACCGCTTACAGATTCCGTTAAACATTGAAACCTCCATTGATTTGGGATAAACCTGATCTTTAAATTCATGGATCCAAATATTCTTTGGAGGAAAATTCATGGATCCATGATGATACATGGCATTTTTGTTTCTTCTGGGGATTTCCATTCGCAAGTTGGACTGGAAATGGGTTGGTATGGGGATGGGGACTGACATTGATGTATGCACATGCCTTGCCTGCATCATTGCTCCGTGAAGCGACTTCGCTGAGGCAAGATTGGGGCTGCGCAAAATGATAAAACTATGCACAATCATATCATAACTCTGGTAACATCAAATGGCTGAAGCTTCAACCAAATGCATACCAGAGATTCGCTTCTTGAGTTTGTACTGTTCCACATTTGCTTCTTTGAAATGGTTGCGGTTTCAGTTTGGGCTGGCAAGACCAGAATGCTCCTAGTAGATGCTACAAAGGTTTTGAAGGGTTTGAAGGGTATATATAGCTTGGCTGGGAAATGGGTTCCGTATGTTCTTGTTGCACTTTGGAATCTGTCACCATGCTTGGTTTCTGCATGAAGTCGAGCATGGTCAGCTGCAGGATGTGGGCGGATCTCAGCGCACGATGGATTCTGATGGATCTTCAATGCTTTGCCAAGTCCTTTTCCGAATCCAAAGCTGATTATCAGCAGGGCAACAGATTTGTTTCCCATCCACTGGTTGGTCACACCCCATGCTTGATTCATTTTTGGGCTTTCCTCCCCTGCAAGGCTCGGCACTTCAGGAAAGCCAGGACATAGTCAGAGAGCCTGTGTCATTCGTGGCACCCAAAAATAGAGGACCTCAAAATGGGATCACTACTTTCTTCACCCTTTGGTCAACGGAAAATCCCCTATAAGTAAATATGTTGACATGTTTTAAAAGGAAAATCATCTACAAATGGGTGATTGTCCATGGTTATGTTAAATTACCAGAGGGTACTCACAATTTTAACAGCTGATGGATATTAGCAACCGTCCTAAAACCTGTGGGTTGACATATAGAATTGCCTCAAGCTTTGGAAGCCTTAGATTCTGTTGTTTCATCATCACATATCATCATTTTCCCCATTTATCCATTTATAGTATTTATAGGGACCATCTAGATCTTGAATATCATAATTTGAAGCATTACATGACATTCAACCAGGATTTAAATATCATATATGTTGGAAAATCTCCAGGAAATGATGGTGTTTCCTCCGAACTTGACTGGAGCTTCCATGGGATTCCATGGCCATCTTCAATAGGTGAATCATCCAACTTTCATGGGGCTTTCCATGGCAAACTCTGAAACACCCACAGAAATGTGTTAGTAAAGCATAGTAAAGCCTATTTGGATCCACCCCGCAAAATTTTGCCATATTTATGATGGGTGGGATTCCAAGCATCAATCAAAATATGGCGTGGTTTATGACATTGCTTTACAAACATGATCATAGATGCATGCATGTGTACACATTTACCATTCGACTACCATTGAATCACCATTAGACTACCATTGGATTGCCATTAGATTACCATTTGAATACCTTGAGTTTAACGCTGGACCCAAAGGGTTCCCACCCCGTTTGGGGGACCCCACCATTCCATGTCATCGCCCTCCGCCATTTTCGCAGCGAGCCGATCAGATGGTCTGACCCTGTCGACTCACGGCGGGACCACGGTCACCGGGGTCAAGCTGAGGCCAGTTGTGCACAACAGCGAGTGACTACCCAATGGTTATAGTATGTTATAGTAATGATGTCAAACCCAATGGTCAGCAATTGTTGATAATCTATGGTTAGTATTAGTACCTCAGATTATTGTTAATAGTACATGGGGATTGTTTCGGGGTCATTTGGGGAGTCCAGTACTAATAATTATGTGTCATGTTTTGAGATGTTTTTGGCAATTATAAGTCCATTAGCAGTACTCGGGGATTGTTTCCTTTTTCATGTGGGGCTTATTTGATGCTCTCTCCAATTGCGGTCAGATCAGAGCATTCTCTACAAAATCCCTTAAGGTACAGCCGTCAATGGTAAGGATCTCCTGGCGATGATATCTGATATATTATATTTGCGTGCTTTTAAGGATTACTACGCAGAGTACGGTTTAATTGCGAACGTCTTTCGTCATTAGAAGATGACTTTCGCAATCAAGACGCGCCTTAGATTACCACGAATTATTGCCCTCAATAGAATATAGATTGATCTCAGAGAAAAGCTCATAGAACAATGATGTTTCCCATCAAATATGGGGGGGGTAAATCCTGTAAAACGTCCTACCATCCAATTCTGGGACAGAAGGGATTTTCACAACCCAAAAATATGGAACTGGATCAAACCAGACTTCGCAGATTTAGAATACTGCTATTGAATGCTATTGATAATAGTCATTGTATGTCATTGTCATTTCTTTACGGCTCTTCTCACCTTCCCCGCTCTTTCCCGCTGAGATAGACTATATAGATTGCACACGTCTATCCAAAGACTCCATTCCAGTTCTTCTACGCAAAAAAACTTGCTGAATGTGGAGCCTCGACACTGCCACTTCGCAAGCTACCCAAAAAATTGCACCTCGAACTAGGCAACCCAATCAGAAATCATCTCTTCTAGGTGCAGCAGTGCAGCATATCAATCTATCAACCCAGATTCAGTTCCATCTCTTGGTCATCTTTTGGTGCACTCAACCCCCAGAAAGTCGCTCATGTTGGCTGGTGGTGAAGCACCTGTATTGCCCGCAAATCTCGGGCACAAGGTTGGGGCCAACAGTTGGGCCCTTCCTAACTTGAGCTCAAAAGGTAGTTATGGCGTGTCATGCTTGGCACCCGCTGGCACCCACAAAGCCGCCAAATTCTACCACAATGATCGCCTCAGGCTGCTGTATATGGCTACCAGTATATACAGCACTGGTCTTTGATGGTCATCTTCAGCACTGGTTCAGCTATAAAGTCGGTTAGTTCACCGCAATCACAATGTGGATAAACCCTGCTCGGTTCATAACCTATACCTTAGAATACTCCACCAACCTGAAGTGCAGCCGTTCTGGGATGGTTTCCACTCGTTCCACTCGCTCGACCCTGCAACGTCTTTTCCTCCCCACGAGTGGGCGCTCCGCCCTCCTTAAGCGGAAAGGAACTTGCTGGGAGACTTGGCCTCGCCACCAGAGGGGATCTGATCTGGGTCTGAGAATGGGATGGGACTGCTAAGCAACAAAACTGAGTGGTATCAAACCTTAAACCCAGCTTTTTATCGTGATATCAAGTGGGAAGATAGGATATATGATGTATATACAATCTATATAACCCGGGATTCTCGATATCTATTTGCGAGTTCACTTTGAAATCTATAGAACCAAGAACCAAAAATTAGGAGCTGGGCGTGTCTGAAACGAACACCAGGTCTGGGTGCTTGCACCAACGATCGCTTTAAGGATCATCCAAGGGTATCCCTATGGAGAAATCTTCATGGGGAATTCATGCGGTGTTCAATGGATGCTAACGCATTGTATTCTAGCAATGGTATGCTCATTTGATCAGGATCATAAGAAATATCTTTATGGGATATAACTTAAGTACTATATATATATATATTAACTATATAACATGATATAATGAACATATATGAACATTAAGTATAGTTGGAGGAGATTATATTTAAACAAATGAGGCTTCATGTCAATGTGGCTTGAGTTCGCGTGCTGCGACCCCCAACCATCCAGCCTGAGTAGCCTTAATCTGCTTTTCCAGCGCAGACACCTGAGCTGGTGAATCCACCAGGGGCAAAAGCGTCAAGTCAATGGTGGCGTTCCAAGAAATGCCTATGAAAAATGACCAGCCAAGGTGTTGTTCCCAAGCCGGCAGATTCTGCCGGGTTCTGCCAGGGTTCTGCCGGACAAACTCAGCCCACTCAGAAACAGTTGAAATGGTTATCAAGGGGAGGAGCACAGATCCCTGAGCGAACTCAAGGTCTGTTCATTCATGCTGATGCCAGAGTAGTCGACTTTTTTTGGAGCTAAAGTCTGTAGCTTTGAACTTGAATGGTTCTATGGCATGCAAAAACCTCCGTGAATTTTGCATTGTTGCTTCTGTTGCTTCTCAAAATTCAGAAGTATCTATCCATATATCCGTCAAAACTGATCCTTTACAACTCCTATAGTTTTATACATCCTTAATTATATAGGTTGTAACATGTTGTAACTATATACATATTGGATCATCCTGCTATAACTATCTATCCATTGGTTCAAAACTGTCCTCTCTTCTTCTCGAAGTGTTTTTATCTGAAGGCTGGACGAGTCCCAGGGACCCCTCTTCCAACGGAAGAGATGTTGGGTTTGCCCGAGCGCCCGAGCTGCGAATTTTACAAGTGAGCCGCATCCAAAATTTTGATATTGGGGTTCTACTATGATCTCCTCACTTGTTGAAAAGGGATTAAAAGGATCATGACAATCCACTATAAGTTATGAACAAACCAGTAGAACCAGTTCCCAACCAGGCTTTACTTTTGAGACTGCTCAGGTGAGGTGTAGCCAGCGTTCAGGAGTTGCAGTGACATGATGTCAGTGTCGTGAATGCAACACCTTGCAGCAACCCTCACAGATTGGCAAGGTTCGCAGTCAACCGCAACAAACGACAACACGCCAACGACAATCACAAGGGTGAATGGCCTCCCCATCAGCCAGATTTCTCACTGGCATAGCCACCGGGACACTTTGGAACCACACAGTGGGGCAAAGCATGACCAGCCTGCGTCCCCAGCAAGCACGTAGCCCATCTTGTCTTGCTGAATTGCTCCCGGACAGTTCCAACCTTTGCAATCCTGGGTGGACGCGTACGTTGCAGCGCACACAATCTTTCTGGACATGTAAAGCAAACCACCACCAAACATGGGCTTTTGGTGTGATATCATATTTCAATTCAGGAATTCTATTGTCCTTACTCTGACTTGAAGCAGGCAAAGAATATGCATGACAACGAGAAATAAGCAAACGAAATGAACTCAACATGAGACGACTTTTGGTCTCATGCGACTGGTGTTTGCCTCAATTGCCGTGCAACGTGTGGCAAGGAATCAGTCAGACACAATGCTGGCACAGGTGTAATATATGTATGTATGCAACAGGCCTTTCACAGGTTGGCAAGGTTCGCAGTCAACCGCAACAAACGACAACACGCCAACTACGACACCTATGGCGCTAAAAATCACAAGGGTGAATGGCCTCCTCATCAGCCAGATTACTCACTGGCATAGCCACCGGGACACTTTGGAACCACACAGTGGGGCAAAGCATGACCAGCCTGCGTCCCCAGCAAGCACGTAGCCCATCTTGTCTTGCTNCTCACTGGCATAGCCACCGGGACACTTTGGAACCACACAGTGGGGCAAAGCATGACCAGCCTGCGTCCCCAGCAAGCACGTAGCCCATCTTGTCTTGCTGTCATACACCGCAGATGCAGTGCGTTGGCCTCAAAGACACGGAATAATCTTAGCTGTTGTAGCGTCTGCACCCGGCCAACGGTGCATGGATTAATTGCAACGGAATTGCTCCCGGACAGTTCCAACCTTTGCAATCCTGGGTGGACGCGTACGTTGCAGCGCACACAATCTTTCTGGACATGNGCATGGATTAATTGCAACGGAATTGCTCCCGGACAGTTCCAACCTTTGCAATCCTGGGTGGACGCGTACGTTGCAGCGCACACAATCTTTCTGGACATGCAGAGGCTCAGGCTTTTCAGGAACTGTTCTCTGTAAGATGCAACAGATTCCAGACTGGGTGGGACGCCCCAGAACTCTCTGAGCACTTGGTCGTGTCCACCCGCACCATCAACCATCATTGTCTGGGATCCTCACTCTTTGCTGCGCAAATCTTGAGACTCTGGGAGAAAACTCAAATTTCTTGGTGGAATCACACCTTGCTTCAAATCCCCTGTTTGTTGCCTGCATCCTCATCTTTGTTCATGACGAATCCCCATCTTTCTGTGTGATTTTTCCCAGCAACTCTGGTAGCTCTTTGGTTTCCCATCGTCTATTGGGAATATGGATACCCATTGCTCCGAAACACTCTGTTCCAACCACTGGCCAGCATTTTTGGGAATCGATCCCTGATTTTCAGATGCATCCAGATATCATATCATACCGGGCATGATCGCCAGTTTTATATACGTAATTATACGTATACATACATCCCAATTTGATCCCCATATTCTTGGATATATCATGATATATCCCCATTCAAAACACATTTTCGGACACAGAAAAATGCTCCGGCCACCTGTTTCTGTTCCAGTTCCTTCTGCTGCACAATGAGCCTTTGCAGCTCTGCGGCCTGGAACGTGAGGAAAAAAATGGTGGAGTCTGAGTTTTCGACGGGTCAACTGTTGGGAAAATCGTGTACTAACCCCCAAACACAAATAGAAAACTAGCATTTACAATTAATTTATACTATTTTACCACTTGAGGATTTTTGTAGCTAACTATCTTTTTTGTGGTTGCTAAACCCCGAAACTCGTGTGTTTATGTGCAAATTGATTAGGGGTTCCTGCAAATTTTCTCTCAATGACTCTTGGGGTGACAAGTGAAAGGAGAGGATGCCTCGGGTTGTCTATGTGGTTGGATGTTTGTTTTACTTCTATGTGCCTTCTGGCTACTTAACTTTGCAATGGAAAATGATCTAGTTAAACAGATGACAAAAATGATGATGTACCGTTCTTAAAAGTGGTGATTTTCCAGTTGGCAACATTAAATAACCAGAGGCTATCCCCCGAGAATGTGGATGCAGTAATCGCCTTCCAGTCACCTCTGAGACAAGGTAAGGAAACCCGGATGACTTCACACAACCACTTTGGGGGATTGGTTGAAAGATGTTGAAAGCTTATTAGGCACATGGAAGATGGGGCATTTGAGGGTTTTGAATTTGTGACAAGAAATGTGGTCATCAACATAGGGTTGAAGGGTCATCAGTATGTACGTCCCAAAATTGGAGGACCACTCTACACTAATGGGTATTGCGAGCAACTAGACCAGCAGTTGCTGAGTTACTGAATTTGGGCAGTCAGTTGCTCTACAAGATATCAATATTGTTGATCTAAGCGCTTTGAAATGATGGTTGCAAGAGGTTCGTCTGAAACTAGGCTACCTCAAATCCCAACAGTTGATCCTCATCATTTTCCCCGAAAAAAATGGCCATTCGATCAATGTGACGGTTGCTCCGCCTGATGCTCCGCCTGTCTCTGCAACGCCGCCTTGCCTGGCACAAGTGATTTCATCCCCTACCATGGTTTATGGGGGGTATCTAAAATTGGGGCGAATGGATTAAATGGAGATATGGGAAACAGAACCAGAACATCATGGATGAATTTATGATATATAGCTACCCAACAATTTGAGATGAGTAAAACGTATACAAGCTGGGGTGCTGCAAAAACAACGTCAAGTGTTTTCAATCAGATTGCCAAGAAGTTTCAAGAACAAATGCCGAGTTTCTGTTTCTTTTCTCATCTGATCACCGAACATACCCATAGAAAATGACTCAAATGAGCCATGTGTATATGATTTTCCCATTGAAAAGGCTGGCTTTCCATGGGTTTTCCATGGTTCTCCATAGCAAACTCAGAGGACTACCCAGTGACTGGCCTTTATGCTCCATCACTGAGGCAGCTTTCAACTTTGCCTCGAGGTGATTCTCCTTGGAAAAAACAGGGATCAAATCATGAAGAATGGGAGGATTTCAGCGACGAGAAACGGGGATTCAATATGACTTACTCAATACATATCAAATTGTGGCCATTGAAAATGGGATTTAACAAACAAAAATTGTGGTTGTGGCGGACAATGGTTGGATGGGTGAAACTAGACCAATTTGTTTTAAATGAGAGCGCCACTTTGTAAAGTTGAATACCCCCCAATTCTCGGGACCAAAAATGCATATCCAAAAAACAGTCCAAATCCAACGCAAACATCTTGTAAAGCTTCCAAACAGCATGACCTTCCACCTTTACCCTCAAAAGCCTCCAATACCGCCCTAAATCCAACACCTTTCTATCTTCGGCAATATCTTCACCATGTTTTGTCCATGATGCAAGGAGATCATCCTAAGATCTCACCATATCACCCAACAGGGCCGGTGGAATGTTCCATTATGTCTCATTGACACTTGCAAACCCCAAGAAATTGGCATGTCCTCTCCAACTATACCAGCTATTTTGATGTCAACAGCAGGGTACCAGTGTGAACTGACTTATAATTATATGCCATGGTCAAAACATGATATTTGGGGTATGGTCATCCTACCATCATTCGGGGTTTGACAATCATGGGTATGCTAAGCCCCATCAATGCGTGGATGACCATCCCCTTTCTATGGGAAAACAATTAACAATTCATGCTCTGACCATGTTTGCAGGACTATATATTGGTTGGGTAGCTAGATGGTATAATCCTATACACTGTTGCTCAATGTTCCCAGGATATGTCCATAACATGGTTAGTCTTACGCCCCTATTAACTTTGATGCTTGATTCCAGTACTTATTCCCCGGTCTCAATCACCATTTTACGGCTGATATGCCCATATTTTCCCATGTGACCGATGTTCAAACCTTTTGGGGTTCCATTATACTGCTTGCTGAAGAACGGGATACCATTCCTGGATGATGATGGTCCCCAATAGATTGGATAGTACAATCCCTGAAAAAAAACCTGAACCCTCAGGAGTTTAGCAGTGCTAAAAATATTGTTATAAGGGGATATCATGGAATTTTTAATCCAGAAAAGGCAATGAAAACTAAACATTCGAATACAATGGATAAAATCATCTTCACCAGGTGAATGCCTAGTTAATCCAGTGAATTATATACCCTCTGGTAAACTAACATAATCTAACATAGCTATTGAAAATGGCCATTTATAGTGGATTTTCCCATAAGAAAATGGTGATTTTCCATAGTTATGTTAGTTTACCAGAGGGTAATTAACCTGGTGAATGATCCACCAGAAACTATCCCATGTCGGATGTGCTATACGGCACCTCTTCAGCTTCCGCTGCCTCCGCCATTTTAGCCTTGGACTCCATGTCCTTAGCCTGGCGATTCGGAAAGGAGGACACCTGGATGGTGAAAACATTGGGGTTGTTCTTTTTGAACATCTGAAAATGCGGAACATGGTGACCTTTCATGAGAAGAATCATCATATGATGTAATAATGACGTATGTATTCTATTGGGTAAATGGGTACAACGTGTATGAGTGTCCCATTGCAAGGTACAGCTAACCTAGCACATCTTCCCTTGCAGAAAAATTACCATGTCACGGTTGCGAGCCTCCCGCAGGACCCGCTGCAACTCCAACTTCTTGGTGCCAAGGGCCTTGCAGCATACGCTGGCAGGGGGAAGTTAGGAACCAGCTACAGCCCCAAAATTCAATATGAGGCTTTCCACAAATGGGGGTACCCCCAAATCATCCATGTTTAGATTGGATTTTCCATTATAAACTCTTATAAACTATTATAAACCATTATAAATCAAGAAATTTTGGGGATCCGCCATTTCAGGAAACCTCCATATGGAACCGGAAAAAAAATGAGAAAATGGGGTCTGAGAAAAGTTACTACACCGAAGCCTTCGTTGGCAAGGTTTTGATGGATGTGTTCACTTATCTTAACAAATTCTGTGGCTGGTGAGGTGTGGCCTTTGTTTTTTTGACTGGCGACATAAGGGTTCGTCAAAAAGGTTCGATGTAACCCAAGGACATTGCTTCATTTTGGAATGATCATGGCCTTTTCTGGGTTCCATGCTAAATTTTGGGTGTAAATCCTCCTGACACCTTAACTTTTGGCAAATAAGGCTCACCCTATTCCAAAATCAGCTAGGAATCGGCTGGGAAAGCCCCCGACCAAAAGTGTGTCTTTTACTTCATTTTTTTTCCAAGTTGGTCCATTCTAGTTTCCCAGTAATTATATCATACATATATATATATACATATATATACATATATATATAATATACATATATAATATATATAATATATATATATATATGATATATATATATAATATATATATAATATATAATGTATATATATATATATGTATATATATATATGTATATATATATATATGTATACATATATATATATATATCCCCACCATTGGTTGGTTATGTTGGTGTTGTACCCCAATCAAAGCCTTGGCTAAATCAGATAATATCCCCCCATTTTTGGAGACGAACAAGGTCACCGCACCTCCTCTTCTCCGATGACCTGTAACAAGGGCTGCCAAGGGTAGAAAACTTGGGGAAATCATATGATTAATCCACAAAAACAGGGTGATTTAGCCCAGCATTTAAGAAAATATGATAATAGTAAACAAGACAAGGTCAAAGACCAACATAAGTTAGCGGAATTGGTTACTTGGAGGCCAACAAACAGAACCAGGTCCTGGTCCATCTTCAGATCCGATCATTGGAACACTTTGTGACAGTGTACACTTTTCTATCTGTCCATCTATCTGAGAGAAACCAGAAGCACTCGGCTTCCATGCTGCGTCATCCACAAAATATCCTTGAACAGCTAAGGAATGCTAGTGAGATGATATCTCTGATCAATATCCATCTCGTCCTTCGAAGTCTTCCGTTGCTAATATTACCAGTTTATATCTGTTCCGTTGTTTTCCCATAGATTCTCCCCATCAAAAAGGCCACATGCTGTTCGTGAAATCTATCCAGTTGTATGTGATGATTGTATATACAATAGTTTGTGTCTATGGACTAATATATATATATATGTATACAATTATATACATATTATATATAATTATATATATATCATATGTATAATATAGTATATAATATATATAATATATAATATATAATTATAGAATATATATATATACAATATAATTATATAGTATATATATATATCCAATAAAATATCCCCACAAAATTGTTGATTCTGTACCTCCATAGTTGGATCCCCCATGAATTTTCGGGTCATGCTAAATCTGATACCTCCAAACTCCATGGTTTATCATGGTGTATCCTCATGTTCACCTTTGTTTGTTTGCAACTTCAGGGGTATACCCCATCTGTAGACACACTGGTCAATATGTTTCTTATCATGTCCGATTATACAATGTTATACCGCCATTTGTCGATGGTTTTCCAACGAATTCCCCATCGTATCGTTTCCAGACTCGCCCATTTGCAGAAAAAGATGATCTCCGCACCTCCTCTTGGAGTTTTTGCAGTTTCATCTTGGCTTTGTTCACCCTCTCATTGGAGACCTCCGTCGTTTTGTCAATGGATTGATTCAGGGAAGTGTCACAGGAAACGATGGCTTTTGGCATCAAACATTTACAGGTAAACCCTGCAGAATGGGAGAGCTAGCGAGATTCACTGATGACCAATGCCCATGATCTCCTCACAGAATATATCTTATTTTGGTTGGTTTCATTCCCTATGTCTCCCGAAAAATCTAATGGTGTATCCAATATATTCCCCAATGATCACATCATAAATTACCCTCTGTTATGTATCATAGCTATGGTATAGATAGCCCATAGAAATAGATGCTTCATGACTTTATGATGATTTACAACGTTAAGAATGGTGATGTTCCAGTTCGCTGCGTTCAATCAGCAGATGGTAAACCCCACCCAGATTCCCATCTAAATGGCACAAAATGTTCACCTCGCGCTGCTTCTCGAGACTCAGCTCCAGCTCCTGCATCTTCTGCTGGGACTTCTCCACCTTCAGATCCTCCTCCTCGAGGTTCAACGGAGAGAATTGGCTCATTGCCATGGGGAGTTTTTCCATGATTCACCCAAAAACCAGGAAGTTGGATGATTTTGGGGCGATGTTCGTTGGCCGAAAATGGGAGATGATGGAACCCAAAATCGGGGCCAAAAACAGAGAATTTGCACAGCAACAGTGGGTGAAGGGGGTCTTGAATTTTTGACCCATTCGCATATCGTAGAAGATGATTGAAAGGTTTGGATGAAGGTTCCCTTGATCGATTCTGGGATTCCAAGGCACAAATCTGAAGCAGTAGTGAATCCCTGGTAGCACCGCGGTGAGTTCCCTGGGTCCAGACCCGGCCAAGACAGGTCCCGCAATTCTGTACACCAGCCACAAATTCATGTTAAATATCGCCCCAAAACCATGGGTTCTACAGGACAATGCATGTCATCTTCATCCAATGACAGACCCATGACTCATTACATACCCATCTTGATCCACTAGGATATGGTGATATGGTTGTCTCATGTTGTTTCTCAAGATTGGGCACCCCATGGTACCATGGTTTCCCACCAATAAACTGACCAATAGAAATTACCTGTTTCTTGAAGTCGCCTTGTCTTTGTCGCAGAATAGACTGCTCCAAAACCCCAAGGGTTGATCATAATTGTCCATGGCCAGTCCATGGCTACTCTCGGGGGGGTCCATAAATGGGGGTACCCCAAAACCCTGCATTTTCCCATCAAAATGACCAATTAATTGAATGATTTTACGCAGCCCCTGAATCAGGAAACATCCATATCACATTTCTTCATTACATCCCATTTCCTCAAAAAGGTGCTGCCGGGTGAAATCCCCTACATTCCCAAGGTTGCCTTTAAAGAACCAGAAGGGTCTCCTGCTTGGTCTTCTTCAGTTTTTGCCTCAGTTGGTCTTCCTTTTTGGATGCTTCCTGGGCCTGAACGATTCGTTTTGAGCCACTCATTCGCACGGAAACCAAATGGAGTTGGGAGAATTGAAATGCTGTATGTACATTGTACCCCAAAACAAAATTGGTTTGGGATCTGAAGACCAAAGCTTTCTAGGACACTGACATCTGGAAAACATTGGGATTTGGGGGTCCTTTTGTGACTTTTTTTTCACACATGAGGTCCGAAAATGCGGCAGGGAGGCCTTTTCATATATCGTCTTAATTCCTATAGAAACACCGCAGTAAAAGTATGCAAAAGTGATGCATCACTCCTTAAAATGACTCACCAGAAACAATCTGCAGGAAACCAGGCGCTTTTCCATCTTTTCCCAACATGATGATGGTTTCCTGCAAATAAAACCCAGCCTGTTTCTTGGCCATGTCCTGCTCGTGGCTCAGTTCCTTCTTCAACTTTCCAACCTCGAAAAAAAGGCCACAAACCTATAGGAAAAGGATGATTTAACCAGGGAAAAAATTGGGAAATTATTTGTTTTTGTAGGATTTTTATGGGATCTAGAGGAAATCCCATGAAATCCCATGAAACCCCAGGAAATCCTAGGAAATCCCATCAAATCACATTTTGTTGCTGGTAAACTCAGCGTTACGCCTCCCCTTGATTTTTGCATCCGGCCTTCTCCATGATCTGATGCTGCTCGAGCTTGGCCTGACATACTACACGGTGGATCAACAAATGAAGTATCTGATTGCTACATCTGATTTTACTAAATGGTATTCTTCACTTATATAAATGTATTGTTATGTATTGTTCAACCCATCTGAAAAATACTATAGATATATAGACAGTTATTGGGGATCATCATCCCATTACTACGGTTGAAGATAAATCGGGATATATATATATACATATACTTGAAACCAACAAACAGGATAATACTTGGCCATCAAAAATAGATCTATTCATATGTCATAGTTCTATCCATCAAATCGGGGCTCTCCAAAGATGTGAAATACACACACAAATAAATTCCACTGGTGAACCGTAAGGTTCCGCATGAAACGACGCCATGACATTGGGGTCTGCCACATTTTCAGACACCCCCTAATTTCTGCAGCGCATTCATACAATGCTTGGAGGTTTATGAAGACGGGGTGGGCCCAATACCAAAATGTTGGTTTGGTCAAGCAGTCTGAAAACAGGATACCCCCAAAATTTAGTGCTTAATCACAAGTTTATACAAAATTCCCCATTAAATTGCAATTTTCTGGGTAGACTCCATTTTTGGACAAAGCCAAATTTATGTTGGGCTGAGAGTCTGGAGATGGCCGAAATGGGTAGACCGCAGTAGTGCTATTCCCAATCAAACCAGGTCTGTCGCAGGAGTCGGTGAAATAAAAGGCGAGAAGGCACAAGAATGGCACAATCAGAAGTTATATATCAGCCTTCTGCTTTGTGGTCATCCAATTTCCAGTTTTCCAATCAGTCGTTTGGGTATGTCTGAAAATAGGGTTCCCCAAAATTACATGCGTTATACTAATTTTCCCCATGAAGATAGCAATTTTTTGGGGATTCCTCGAATTCTTGGGCACACCCATTTGCTGGATCCTCACACCCATTTGCTGGATCCTACACACTTGGCACGCCGCCTTCTGCTCAATCTTGTGCTTCTCTTCTTGCACCTGAAGGTCAGAAGCGGCGGTTTGTCTCATAGCTACAAGAGTGTCTCAAGAGATCGGTAAAGATGGATGTAACAAGGTGATTCAATCCATGGTTCAAGGGAAACATTACAGGAACCTCCTATATTTCATGGGGAAAACCATGGTTTCTGGTTACGATTTTCCCAACAAAACCCATCCATCGCGTGGTTGTTGCTGCTTGATAGCCATGAAGCCCCCCGAACTACCTGCTGATGGTCGAGCCACGCATTCCTGGTGATCACCACCTACTGTTTATGCTGCCGTTGTTGGGTCCTTTTCAAAATTGCTTACCCCAGCTTCCAAATGACCCATCCATCTGCAGGTCCGGACCCATTCACCCTATGGATGTCAGATGTGATATTTGGTAAAGCAGCGAATGCCCATATCCCCATCAACATGGCAAGTCTCAGATACGAGTAGCCTGCCACAAGGTCTACCTTTAGCTGGATAGTCCGTGTACATACACTCCTTCGGAAACCTCATTTTTTGTGGCTAAAAAGGTACAGTAACGTGATGTAGTAATCCCAAGAAAGGAAAAGAACAACTGGCAAAATTGGCATGGTTGATCAATTGTATTGGGTTTACCGCTTTAACTCACTGATCCAGGGTTTACCAAGATTCCTCGGGCCTCTTTGTCATTCCTCTCCCGCATCAACTGCACCTTGGCATGGGCGTCGAACTAATGGGAATGATGCCAAGATTAGGGGCCAAACATAGTTCATCCGGATATACGTCTAGTTTTGGAATGTTTCTAGAACCGATCATCCTGTTGGATATGCATTCATGCAACAATTTTTCTGAAGCCTGAAGGAGAGGGATGCAGCGACAGGATCCGGTGCCTGATCGTCAAAGGCTTTTCGGGCCTTTCCTGCCTGGAACCATACGGGCAGGGTGACGATTTTTGACTATCGTGCTGATGATAAATAATCATCAATACCAATGCTCATTAGTAATCACCACTATATCATCAATAATCGCGACTAATTAATCATCACCACTATCGCCACTACCACTATTGTCATTCTCCCAACCACTGCCACCCACGACAATTCCTACCACCACAACAGGGCTTTCTCAGGTGTCCAACCGCTCCCCACCTCTTCCTCTAGTTGGTGCTTCACCTGCTGCAGTTTCAAGGCTTCCTCCTTCTCCTTATGGGGGTGCATCCCACTCAGTGCGATGATTTACCTCTGAAGGGCGATGTTTCATAGCCATGGCTATTTATCAATAGCAAAATCGGTTCCCTACATGATTACAAATGGAAATTCACTTAACATGTTCCCTATAAGCTCAATAAGTAGAGGGTTGATTGTTGATACTTCGCTAACATCCGGACAGTGCTCAGTGTGGTACTACCTGTTGGCTGTCAACATGTCAGAGCCAGAAAACAAAAACTTGGTCGTTGGTAGGAGTCTGATCATCCCATCTTGGAGATACACATATCCTGACCCATACAAGTATAATCATATTCATACACATGTAATTATATATAGAATCGTCCTGAAGTAGACAGAATCTCCTATTTTCCAAAAATAAGAAAAGGTCCAGAAAAAAATACCCTGACTCGTTCTTATCTTCTATTGATGTAGCTGAAATTTGCGGGCACTTTGGGGATGATTCCCCTTATCAACATTCCAGTGACTTCACAGTGAGGTCATTCGATTCATATGTCTAGTCTCACCATGCATTACCCTCCTGTAAACTAAAAGAGATGTGGACAACCTACCATTTGTCCATCATTTTCCCTGGGTTTCCCAATGGGTTTTCCACATCTATGTTAGTTTGACCCAGGGTAAAATGAGACCCATGATTTGATCCATCCCCGTGACGTCACGACCCGTTTCATTCGGATCCCCAACGATCTTTTGTGCTTGCTTTCGCTCGTTTTCCAGTTGCTTCTGGGCTGCTTGCTCCTTGAGTTCCACGCTTTTGTGGTGCCCCAAATGATTTTTAAGAAATGGCTATGATTTCGGAAATACCCCTTATTTTTGCCATTATTAAATTGCATCTACCTATCTACCTATATACTTGTCTACCTATCTACATATCTACTTATCTACCTACCTATCTACCTATCTGCCTACCTATCTACCTATCTGCCTATCTAATTATCTACCTATCTGCCTATCTGCCTATCTATCTGCCTATCTGCCTATCTACCCTATGTACTTGCTCATAATCATCCTGGTAACCCCTTAAGGTAATCATCCCTGTACTATACCAATCTCCTGCAGTTCTGCTTTCTTTTCTTCTTTCTCCAAGAGCTGCTTGGCCGCTTTTGCCTGAAACACCGGGCCGATGGCAAGAAAGAGGCATGAGATCTGTTTACAGAAGATAGCAATCCCTTCCTCCTAGTACTCAACCTTCCCAACCAAAAAAACGGGCCGGATTCTCAAATTGTGGAATTTGGAAATGCTGATTAATTGGGTTTCTCAATTGGGTCCGTTTAAAAACAGGTTCTGTGAATCTAGTCTTTGAGGCAAGTTTCGGACCCAAATAAGAACACATGGCAATTGGTGGTTTTTGTTGGAGTCCCAAGATTCCCGTGTCTCTTTTCTTTATTAGGGTATTTGTTCCATTATTCCAGAACCGTTCAAAATCCAATTTTTGGCAATATTTGAATAAAAATTGGAAGGTAGTTGATGAGTCTTTGAAAGCAACTATGTTGTTTTTTTTCTGATGGTATTTTCTGTTCTATCACTAGAACCATTCGAAATCCAATGTTTGTCGATGATCTCACAAAGGAGTTTGATTAGTCTTGAAAGCAACAGTTTTTTTGGCATTAGGCATGATCAGGGTTTATTATGTTTTATTCATAATCAAGGGGACCCCTTTTAATACCAGGCACCCCTACTGAAAAAAACAAGTCCAGTGCGAGGTCTAGTACTAGGGAGAAAGGATTATTTCAAGGATTGGAATGATACAGTGTTATTTGGATTTCTATTTTCAGATACCAAAGTATGTAATTTTCGAATCCTAGTACTAGAGATGATATGTGGAAACATTGTCAGTCAGTCTGAGATACTGACCAAAAAAAAAACACAGATGTTTAGCTGGTTAGCACAATTGATACTGTATACGTATATATACAGTACATCAAAATATCAAAAGAGTAGCTAGTACTCAAGTACCCTTCACTTCACCAGTCGGTTTTCTCAGTGAAGTTTGATGATTGCCCTTTGGAGAGGGTTTGCCAACAGCTTGCTGGATTGTTGATCCCCTGCACAAAAAAAAAATGGGACAAATGTGAAACCGATATCACAAAAAAGGCTAGAAAATCAGTGTGTGGCTACAATCCATTCGGTATATCATCATAACAATGAATTGTGGTTTCACATATATCTTGGATGTAGTGATATACTGACATACCAGTGCACTACTTCTTGTATCTAAACTATAGTTGGAGACAGTAGATGCCAACAATATTTACAGTACATCCAGTATCTCATGTATTAAATTGATACGATTACAGTATACTTCATTACATTTGCAGTTGTTGCGTGTCCATATGATAATCAATATCACCATCATCATCATCATCATCATCATCATCATCAACAACAACAACAACAACAACTTTATTGGCTACATCTGGCTGGGATCCCCCCTCCCCACTGGCCCCACATCTCAGACCTCGCCTTCCGCTGGAGCTTCGTGAAGCGATCCTCCAGAGAGGTCATGGCCTCGTCCTTCACCGACAACAAGGCCATCATCTTCTGCATCTGCTCCTCCCTGAGCTGCTTGGTTTTCAGCTCCTGGGTCTGAGGACGCCTCCTTAAGAATGGATGGACACAGGGGTTACAAAAATTGAACATAATGAACATGAGAAAATGAGGTGTATGCCATATACATACAAATACAAATGGCTGTGAAACCATTTGTCCACTTTCTGCTTCAAAACTAAATTAGGTAAAAAAAAAAAAAAACATGGATTTGTCTAAAATCAATAGAGCACCCAAGAATTTCATGGGTGCAAAACTAATTTCCAACCATTTCAATGGTCATAAATTGGGGGCCCATCCAACTTATCTTAAAATATTTTTAGCACAAACCCATCTCAAATTGTTGGGTGGTTATATCCCATAAGATCCCATGAAATGGTTGGTTCCTCAAGCGCTACGTAAAACTTCCTCATTATATATATCCCAAACAAATCGCCCATCGTGGTTGTCAAGTTGTTGGTTGATCATCATGTTCCCTATTTTTTTAAAGAAAAACATCGTTTTGCTGATATCCCCATATATCCCCATATATCCCCATTATATAGATATGATATATCATATATCTCCATAAACTGCTTCCTTTCGGTTGTTGTATGCCCACATACCTCTTGTAATGTGGGTAAAACAATGCCAAAGACCACCCATGACTGGGAAGGGTTGGTTAATACCACCTATGTGTTCATGGTGAGTCATTGGGGATGGTGCAAATGGCATTGGGCATTACCAACATTAGTTGAATCAAGTTTTTCAGAAAACAACACCTCCCAGCTGATGGCGTCCTCTTGGTACTTCTGCTGCTCCTCCCTCATCGTCTTCTCTGCAGCCTGAGCCTGGCCCGAGCCGTCCGTCTGGCGTTTTTCTTTTTTCGAAACCAGGAACCGTTGAAAAAATGGTGAGTTGAAACACAAAAAAACATGACCTAGTTGATGTATGTTGATGTTGTGTTTAATGGAAACATTAATATTGTCAAAATTTAGTAAAAAAAAATGTCATAAGTCAGGTACCAACATCTCGCACGGGCTTCTCAAAATAAATCTTCAACATCTTCGCTGAAAGGTTCTCTGAAGATATTCCAAAATGAAAAAATAAAGGTCATCTCGAAGACACTATAGATAGACCCCATGTTGTCCTATCTGCATCCGCCCAAATCCATCCATTTTGGGAGGATCCATGGACCGGCACCTTCTGTTGCTCCTCAAAAATCTCCACATTGAGTTTGGTAATCTCCTGCCGGGTAAAATTGATCTGGCAGGATTCTGTCCTCCATTGCCAATCTTGGACAATTACTCCCAAGAATATTGATTCGTAGCATTCTCAGCTGGTTGGGTAAGATATGGCAAGATGATATACCCCGATCATCCCCGATCAAAATGGCCATGTAGATGAGTCATAGTATCAAACTAACCCCCTGAAAACGACCAAAGATCAATTAGTATTACAGCAAACTATCCTTCAAATCAGATCTGGTCAGATCTGCTCCTGCTTCACCTGGTGAAGTTCATTTTCAGTCTGATCCACCTCCGAACCAATGGTCTTTGCTTCTGACTCCTGGACACGAGATTGAAATCAGGGACCCATGGGGGCGAAAACTTCCAACGTCAGGATGATCAATATCAAAATCACTACAGTAAGTATTACAGTAGTATATAAAGCGGTTTGGACCACTTTGGGGGCATGAAGCACATCATTTTCAGAGATTGGTTTGTGAAACATATGGAACCTCCCCCCTGGTCATAACATAGAATTTCACCATATCCCCGGACTGGTCTAGCAGTGGAATTGTTCATTTGGCATCCCATCCAGGAGGTCGTTCTTGGCGAAGAGATTGCTGGAAAAATGACCTCCATTCCGAATCCCCCAGTGATACCTATCCATTTATCAACCAACTAGTCGGGATTCATCCACCAATCATCATTTATCTGGATTCGGACCTGGATTGACTAGATTTGTTGCATTCTGTTGCTAAGAATATTGGGTAACCCCTCTACTGTTGATCCCTATCCCTTCCCCCTAGGAGTGAAACCCTGGTTAGTAGTAGATCCATCAATTTTGGCTCTCCAACAACCAGTTGTGGAGAGACATGCTATCATGTGGTTGGGAACTGTTGGTCCTTGGCTCCCCATTCAATAGGGAATATGGATACCCATAGCTCCTTAGCCCCCTCCTACCACTGGATAGCATTGGGATGGGTCAAAAAAGTATCAACCCTCTAAGATACCAAAAAATGATCGAAATGTGGATTGACTAGTACCCACAAATTACTTCACCCATTCCGACTATATATATTCCGAAAAAATTACTATTGGTCGGATTACTCATTTCCCCAACTTTGAGCTTTAGAATACCATCCAGTAATCAAATATGTCTTGCTGGACACCCCCCCCACTTAGTTCGATGATTTTCCCAGCTATAAACCTCCAATTTATAGTGGATTTTCCAATGATTTTCCCATGATTCCCTTAAAATCTCCATTTTTGATGAGGATTCTCCAATCAGCATCCATGACTTGACCCCTTTTGGCACTAGATGATCATCATGTTCCCCAGAAATTGTCATAGAGTGGTGGTAAATCACCCATTTTCATACCCAAATGTCTCCAAATGTCATATTAGATAGTTCTGGTTTGTCCCTATCCCCATTAAGATCAGCATAAAATTCGATGGCTAGAATCCCCATATCCCCATATCATATCACCAATTTGCCTAATTAATTAGTTAAATCCTGGATGTTTTACGATGATTTCACTATTATGCCAGACTATCCCTGCAAGCCCAAAAGGCACCTCGTTCTTGGCACGCTGTTCCTCCTTCTTCCTTTCGTAGGCCACTTGTGCCACCTGAAACTTGTAAAGTTCGTCCCGTGAACGGACAACCACTGGCAGCAGGATACATAGTGTATGTACATCTTTGTTTTTAATATTTGAGCAGTAACTATTACAGTATGTCTTTAGCCCTTGATGTATTATTATTGACTCACATATTTCTATCATATCTTTGACATACACAATTCTCACGGCAGGAGATGAAGAGAGGTCACTTCTGGGCGGGAGTGGAGACCAAGTTGGATTTTGGGGCCACCTGGGTGACTGGGACAGCATCATGTTCAGACTAGGGAACCTTGTGGTGCCAAGATTGATGCTACTTGTACAGAATTGACATTGGGTTTCCCGCAACCCCTGATAGTTCTCCAGTTCGTCTATTATCAGGAGATAAAACAAAATCCGTCAAGATGGATCGACATCATGCCGGTAAACTCTCCTGTACCTGCAACCACATTTTTTTTCCCTCCAGGACAGATTGCAGGGCAGATGGCAGCTTTGTCCATCACAGACCTCAGGTATGGCCTGTCCTGGCCCGCAGACTTTGGTCAGTTGCGGACATCAACTCGCCATTGTTGCATCCATGGACCCGCATCCTGGAAAATACAACGAAATGATGTGAGAACCCCGATAATAATCATACATCCCCACTTAAAGGTCTATTCTTGGGTCTATCACAGTAGAAATAACAAAGTAATTACACTAGCATTTCGAAACGACATTGAGCTTCTCAACGAGCAAGGACTTTGTAGGCAGCTGGTGTGTGATATTGCATCTTTGCAAGTTGGCACCACCAACCTCACTTACCTGTACAATCATTTAGACATATCTAGACACTTATCAAGTTGGTGCTTTTGACTGTTCGGATCATCGTCCCAGACAGGAGAACATAAATAAACAATGAAATCACCAAGCAGTACAGTATATTTAGACACCACTAGGTCATGAGACCACTTTTGGAACCGTTTTTGTTGGCTGCCAGGTGGGAGCCCCACACATAACTCAGGCATTTCAGTATTTGGATGTGTTTCATGGCTTGAGATGAAAGAATAGACCCCAATTGGCAAATTGCTGTAGTTCCATATCATTCCCAAAGAAATGTATTCCTTAATTGGGAATGATTGCCCCAATATCCCCCTAACCCTGATTATATAATTTCTGTTGGAAAACAAATCTTCAAAGTTCATTTTGATCAAGATCCTGCCAACTGACCACAGCCACTTGGGCCGAATCCATCCCGAGCCAAGATCAGCCAGCACTTCTTGTTCCTGCACTTTCTTTGAACCGTTTCTTTTGAGATGAACCCTCTAGTAAACTATAAGTAGCATAGCAATAGAAAATCCATGAAGTGTCAAAATCCTCAGATGATCATGTTCTTATAAAAACTCTTAGAAACTGGTGAATGTCCATTGACATCCATTGCCATGTTCGATTTACTGGAGGGCACTGTCTTCTAGGAAGCCCCTGCACGTGGACTTCAAAGGTGTCACAAGTCACTGCACCGGTCGTGGTTCAAACCTGCGGCTGATGCAGTTGGGACGGGCAGGTTTCTCTTGTGGAAAAACCTACTGGCTTAGCTTATACTCCACATTTCCGGAAATTTGGGGATGGTTGATTATGTTTTATGCAACTATATAAATCAAATTCAAACAGCCATGACCTGTAACGCCATTGAGTTTTTCACAAATACTTTGTTCCTTCTCACTAGCGCGAACTAAGATGAACTGAGTTCATTCATGGATCCTTTCCCGTGCACTGACTGGGTTCATTTCTATCACCAGAAATATCGATCTCAAGGGCTTGAAGTGGTAAATCACACTGCTTCAGCCCCGAAATCGTTTGGTTGTCACCTTGACAAGCGGGCCTTATAACCAAACCTACTACGGGTGATGATCCCCCAAGTAACTCGTGGGATCTTCACACGCAATGCCAACAATGTATGTTCGTTGTCTTTACGAGTCCCTAACGGCCTATCAACTTAATTTCAACATATTTCGATCATACCTACCACTTACTGCAAGTGTGATACTCAAAGTGTTCCCGATAATTTATCCCACCCACATACATCTAATCTATCATCATCTAGCTGGTGGTTTCAACCCCCGGACAAATAGGACACTAACAAAAGCATACAAAAGCATATTTACTGTAAAACCAACAACCAATTGTTGTTGATCTTGGTTATATCCTCATCATATCCGCAGTTTAGATAGTTAAATCCCCTGTAAATCCTCAGTTGTGGCTTTCCACCCATCCAACCCCATCCTCCATCCTGCGCATCATTAATTGTCTCATCATTATCCCATCATTATCCTGTTATATCTCATGATATCCAACTATTAAATTGTAATAATATATATATACATCATTCTGATATAATACACATAAAATCACATAGATATAGTAATACATATATATATATATATACATTTATTATATAGACAATCATATAGACAATCATATAGACAATCATATAGACAATCATATAGACAATCATATGGAATTGTTCAATCCCATCCAACCCCATCCCACAGGGCGCACCACCAGTTCACCGCATGGCCATCGCTCAGCGCGTACGTCTCGTGCCACCACCAGCGCGGCACCAGCAGCGCGTCGCCCGGGCCCAGCTCCACATCGAAGCCGCGGGCGGCGGCGGCAGCGAAGCGGGGGAAGCGCTCCTGTGGGGATGGGTGGATGGGTGGGATTCAAGGGATGATGAAATAGGAAAAATAATGTAATATTGATAGTACAATTTTAAAATGTTAAAAAATGATATTGAATAACAATAATGTCACAATAATAATAATATATCTATCTTTCAATTGATAGATAAAAAATATGGAAACCATGAAGATTTTGAGATGTTCGGACAAGTTGTTGTAAGTTACAATTTCAACATACTCGGAATTGAGAAAACAATGAAATGAATGGGAATGCTGTAGAGGGCTAACATAACCAACAAGACTTCAGTTTTCCGAATGATTCGCTGGAAGATTTTCCCATGGACCCATGGTCCATCAAATCTGCACCACTCGTGTCTTCGATCTGCGACACATGGGGAGCCCCAGGGTCGGCAGCACCGCGCGCATAGAGACCTTGGGAGAGTTCGCCGTTTTGGTGGAGAAACCACCACTGAGACCAAGTTGCAGATGGAGCTGCTAGAAAATCATATAGAAAATCCTTTCAAGATCTGAGGATCCAGTGAATCCAAGTACACTTTTCCTGGATTTTCTGGGAAAACTTGACAGGTGTTCATCGCAACTCAGCTCTCTTCACTTGGAACCCCGCAAACGCCCAGCCACGATCATGATCCCCAGGACGAAAGAGTCGGAAGCGCTTGCGCCCTGAGAGTTGTAGGAAGAGGTTGTCCTTGGAAGTGAAGGCAGTTCGTCAGCATGTCCACTCATGGCCAGTCACCCGTGACACAAAAGTCATGCGAAAGTTCATGGGGATCATCAGAGCTGGAAAATAAACAATGATTGAAAACAGCAATCCAGTTGTGAAATTTTCTATATGTATATATACAAATGATATGTGTAAATGATTCTAAATCTGTATACAGTATTAAAAATTAAGTCTGGGGACCTTGGGACTCTGCCTTTACAAGAGATCCCTGGCTGGGTGACCTGCGGGGAAAGCTGGACTTCTTTCGCTTCCTGCGCCCGAACTAGTGAAATCGGCAGTCGTTTCCGAAACTTGAACAACTTGAAACTTCCAACATCTTCTAACCTTCATTAACCTTCCCAATCTTCCCGCTCCCCTCCAAAAAACAGTGGCTCGGTTCGATGTCGTTTCAAGCCCAGCGGCAATGGAAGACTTGGCCTCCTGCTTCTCCGCCGCCCAGTCGCCACGGTCAAAGTGGAGGGAAGTGCGGATCCCGCCGGCGCCACCTTAGGCTTGGGGGAGGTCTTACCCTGGAAATTTCCATAGGATCCATACGGAAAGTTTTCTGTTTCTCTATGGGTACCCCAAACCATACATTTCCGGCAACATCTGATAATGACCAATTTTGGGATGATTTTGGAGTCCCCCATCCCATCTTCCGAAAATACCATATGTAGATATATGGAAAACCCAATGGGGAAAGCCAAGGAAAAGGATCCTTGTGAGATGTTCCAGCGGGTTCCCAATGTTTCTATGTTAACTTGGTGGTCGCGAAAAGTTGGCGATGCTCACCCTCAAAATGTGTTGGATCCGTGTTAGATGTGACTGTTGCAAAATCTGATCAGGCAAAATTTGGGGACTTGGCCGACATGAAGATACATAAACCAGGATATCGCTAACTTTTGCAAGAGCTGGAACCTCACAAATCGTGGGGGATGTCAGGACCAATAAGAATAGAAGCAATGCGTCACCAGGCGTAGCTGCTGCCATGGTGATGGATCTAACATGATCTAACAATCTGTTGTGTTCCAACCGTTGCTGGTGGTCTATATACCATTGCTGTGACGTGTTATCAGCTTTGACAACTTCCAGCCCCAACTTTTCGAGTAAATCTCAGATCTCTGTATCATCTCCTTTGCGCCCAAGGTACTGGGGGGCGGCAACCAAGGTTCAGGTGATAAGACCAGTTTCTTGATGTACCACTCCCCCCATTCCACCCTCCAATTCGCTGTGTGTGAAAATTTTAAGGCCCCCAGCCCCTAGAGGCTGGTCATGTTTTGAGTCTTCGCCATGATTTCCTGCCCGACCCAAAACTTTCCGAACCCACTCTCCGTGACCATCAGCCATGCCACAGAACAGCGTGCAGGTGACTAACGCACAGGTCCCCAGCGCTTTCTGCAAGATCTCGGGTCCGCCCAGAGGGACACCCAGGGATTCCAACTCTGGCAGATGCTGCTGCACTGGAAGCTGTTGCAGATACCTCACCAGCAATGGAGGAGTGTTTTTTACGCCCCTTTAAACTATTGGTCATGTTGGATAGTCATCCTAAGAATATCCAACTATGTACCCTCTGGTAAACTGTTACATAACCATGGAAAATCACCATTTTTCATGGGAAAATCAACTATTTCTATGGCCATTTTTAATGGCTATGTTAGTTTACCAGAGGGTATTCATTCAATGAAGCCGCCAACCAGAAATTTGATTTCTGGGGAGCCTCAAAAAAAGGCCCAAACAAATCCCACTCCTATCCAATCAGTTTCCAAATGGTTACTTGATAGGGACAGGGATTCCTATAATGGAGCGTGATAATCCCCAATTAATCTTGGTCAGTATAATCCCCGATAATCATCAACCAACAGGTTCTTTAGATAGTATACTCCTTACTTTAGATAGTATACTCCTTACAATCAACCAATAATCAACCAATCTAATCATCTAATCCACCTATAATCAAGAACCAATTGATCTTGGTCAGTTTAATCCCCCCATCATAACTCATCAAACAATGCTATGTTTCATGGCTCAAAGCTAGCTGCACATTCTTCCGCGTCTCCTCCGGTCGCTGCATCTGCTCGAAGAACGAATTCAGCGTCATGCGACGGCACCGGAAGGGCGGCACTGAACGGCCTTAGGTCGGTCGGGTAGCACCGGTGGATGGTGGAATTGGGCTTGAAGCCTATCCAATTTTAGGATATATTGGGGTTGGTGGATGTGTGTAAACAATTTAAATATGTAATTATGAGTAATCATAGATAATGATATATAATGATATATATATAATATTTGATAATCCAGTTTATGTAATGATTTGGATTAGGATAGTATATTAGGATTGGTAGATTTCAGACGTCAATAGGATTATAGTGGGAAGTTGGAATGTTGCTAAACACTGCCAAGTGGTGCCCCCCTCGGTCCCAAGTTGGTTTGTAAACCCATCAATAGTTGCAGTGCATCATAAGGCCTGCTAATACTTGACCTACCTGTAAACCAACTTAGCTAAGTGCGGGGCGCCACCTTGTCAATATCAAAGAATGCGTTCCTCTTAAAATGAAATACTCTCCACATGGCCCCAAAAAATGGTTAGCTCCAATCCTAAACCAGGGGTTTCGGGGCTTATTTAACATTTGGGGGATGGGATTAAGTGTAATCCTCAACCAGGGGTTCTGGGGCTTATTTAACATTTGGGGGATGGGATTAAGTGCAATCCTAAACCAGGGTTCTGGGGCTTATTTAACATTTGGGGGATGGGATTAAGTGCAATCCTAAACCAGGGGTTCTGGGGCTTATTTAACATTTGGGGGATGGGATTAAGTNGGATTAAGTGCAATCCTAAACCAGGGGTTCTGGGGCTTATTTAACATTTGGGGGATGGGATTAAGTGTAATCCTAAACCAGGGGTTCTGGGGCTTATTTGACATTTGGGGGATGGGATTAAGTGTAATCCTAAACCAGGGGTTCTGGGGCTTATTTAACATTTGGGGGATGGGATTGAGTGTAATCCTCAACCAGGGGTTCTGGGGCTTATTTAACATTTGGGGGATGGGATTAAGTGCAATCCTAAACCAGGGGTTCTGGGGCTTATTTAACATTTGGGGGATGGGATTAAGTNGGATTAAGTGCAATCCTAAACCAGGGGTTCTGGGGCTTATTTAACATTTGGGGGATGGGATTAAGTGTAATCCTAAACCAGGGGTTCTGGGGCTTATTTAACATTTGGGGGATGGGATTAAGTGTAATCCTGAACCAGGGGATCTGGGGCTTATTTAACATTTGGGGGATGGGATTAAGTGTAATACAATGCATATAAAAATAAGGAGTTTCAATATTGTATAGGATGCTATACGCTGGGATTGAAACTGCAGTTGATCAAATGTTCATTGCTGCTAAATGGCCCAAAAGCTGGTTCGTGTCAGCTGGATCATCAAAGGTAGTCCCAACGGGAATCCTATCGTAAGTTTCCCCAGGAGGGATTGCAGGCATAGATTGCCTTTTTTCATCACTGTGACTCAGTTCGTTAGCCTTGTTGAAGCATAATGATGGTTTATGGCATTGGGTTTAAAAGTTTACCACAATTCAGAGGTACATCTGTATGGAGGGCAAAATCTGAGTTATGTGACTTCCAGCATCAGTTTCCGATAAAAATCACCTTTGGGGCCTTTCAGTTGGGCTTTCACAATTCTGGCCAGAAGGGAAGAATCTTGGGCCAATATAACTGAAAATCACAGGAAAATCATGAAATCCAGATCAAAAATGGAGGTTTGTAGCTGGGGAAGAATTACCTATCTGGGTAAATTATCATAGTTCACCAACCTACAAATCCTACAATAAGGCCTTCTTCGGGGACCGTTACCCCCGTCCAATTCCCATCATTCCAGTGACGTCGCAGGGTTTGGTCGTCATAGTTTAACGAGAACACCAGGGTGTGAAAAAAACGAACACAGAAGGCAATCGGTCCTTTTCACAGCTCCTGCGGGCATACGTGTGACTTGCCAGCCCTACTGTTTTGCTGTTTTTTTTTTTTACGGCTGTGGATTTGCCCGTTTTAGCTGGGTCAAATAATCGAAATCACCCCTCGACGACTGAGCTCACTTGGCATCGAAAAAAAGTCGTATCATTGCAACAGACTAGCTGTACATACAAATTTCTGTACATCTGAAACCATCCAAATGTGGCCCCACATCATCCAAAGGCACAAGCTGTCGAGCTGAAATCTCAATCCTTGATGAACTTCTCCCAACCTTTTGGCCCCAGCTGAAATTCTTCATCTGTGACCAGCGCATTCTCGAGACGTTTTCGGAGCGCTTCCTTATCCAAATCCCGAGAGATGAAGACCAACTCTGTGCGCTTGTCGCCATACCTTGTGCTGGCAGGAATCGCTGCATTTCATACATCTTATTTTTTTGGGTGGCCTCTTTTGGTGGGTTTATTGGATCCAGAAATCAAAGATCAACTGAATGGGAACTTGAGAAATCAATTGTATCATCCATTCTCATCCCATTGAAATCCTTCGTAAAATTTTATTCTCAGCCCCTGTGGATCCGTAACTTGCTCTGCCAAAATCCTCCAGGCCACGGTCTGTTCTTGTACTTCTCCAAATGTGGAGGCCACTGCTCCGGCGGCACCGATCCATGCGCCCAGGCGCCCGCCTCCAGGGTCACTGCGCCACCAGCCTGGCCCCACACCAGGGCCGCGTGGTCACGTCCAGCGACCCACAACAGGCCCTTGGAACGCAGCAGGTCATCGAAGCCTTCGAACATCAGCTGCTCCAAACGGTCTGGGTGGAAGGGCTTGTCGGAACGGAAGACCAGGCTGGAGATGTTGTATTCCTGCAATTTCACGGATGTTTTTGGAGGTTGTTGGAGGGTGTTTGTAGGTTTTGGATGGCTGTTGGTTGTTTTTGGTGGGTCAAGGTTGAGAATCTAAATCTACATACAAAAAAATGGGGGCCAAAGGATCACAAATGCAAATGCATGGCCAAATGGTTTTAAAACAAGCGGATGTTCTGGATGTTTCATGACTTTTGAAACATCTTGAAACCCGGTTCCTCAGTTTCAGGCGTATGGCCCCCCTGCAGCTCTTGTAGCCAGCCGGGCATTTTCTGCACCTCTGCGAAATCAAAACGGTGCGTGTTCAGCGCCAACTTCAGGTCAATCTTGCCGTAACTGGAGCGGACCAGTTCTGCCTGGCCAAGTTTAGACGGTTTAGATGGATTTCCCGATGTCCCACTGTGGGGATTTTAATCATCACCCTGGCTGGTGGCTGTTGGTAGCGATTCCACGCGCAGGTTAGGTGATGCTGAAATGACACATGTCCCAGCCCCTTGTCTGTTGTGGATACTTTTTTTGAAAAATCAGATTTTAAATAGTCCACAAGTTCGCGGAAAAAACACGTGATGCAAAAATAAGAATCGTTGATAGAGAAAAACATGATCAATTCATGGAATATGAAATCCTCCGCTATTCATGTATCTCAAAATCAACTATATAATAGGATCATTCGGCAGTGGGCTGAGATCATCGATGCAAAAATAGGACCCCTCGGCCCTCAGAAATGGTCTGTAACAGTATGGGTTGCAACGGTCCTTATAACTACAATCCTGGTCGTGGTGGTTGTAACCTAACCCCATGTCTGTTCAGATAGATGGGTACAGCTCAAATTGGGGGGCCTATCATTGCATATTCACCTCAAAGTGAAGCTGGTTGGGGGTTCCAACCTACCAACTAAGAATCTGAAACTCGCAAACGGAGTTTCCATCATCCCAGTCTTAGGATGTCCTAGGGATGGTTTCAGTAGAACAAACATGTGGCTGATACAATCAAAGAGTAGGCCATTCACCCCCCAAAAGTGGCCCCATATCCCATCTTATGGAGGTGTAAATCCCGTAGTTCTACCAGAACTTAGCCCAGTCTTGCCCCAGCAGGCCATTCAGCAAATTTCACCGACCCAAGCCTTGGGGTTCATCTTTTTCAGCAACGCTTCCAGCTGCACAATCTCTTCTTCTTGCAACAGATCCACCTGAATTTCGGACGACCGTCCATGGGGTAAATCCTCGAGGAAATCCCTCCAAGGAAATGGAGGTTTTCGTGGGAAGGTCATGGGAAATCATATGAAAATCCACCAGAAATGCAGGTTTGTAGCTGGGAAAATCATCAACGGGGGATTTTCTGGCAAGCCATGTTTGATGACACCGGAGGGAAAGTGGACATTTCTTCGGACAAAATTGTGTTTCTTTGGATATGTTGTGAAAATCTAACTGCATCATGCCCAGCTTGTGAAGTGGAAATCTCACTGGCTTGTAGAGATTTTGTGGATGATGGATTTTGAATAAGTCATACCCTCTGGTAAACTAACATAGCTATTGAAAATGGCCATTTATAGTGGATTTTCCCATAAAAATGGTGCTTTTCCATAGCTATGTTAGTTTACCAGAGGGTACTGTTCTTCACACCTTTCTTCACGGACAGTTTCGAGGTTTACTTCTGGTAGCCCTGAGCTTGTTGTAACTTTGACCAAGTGTAGAGGGATGTTAGTTACGCCCATGAAAATGAAATACACCACCAGAATTGCTAGCGATTGCTACAGTAGGGTATTTATGTATAGTACAACCTGCCATCAACAACAATCACAATGGAATCTTGAACTTGTATAGCTGTTTTTTTAACATCCTCGAACCACAATACGTGCCTGCATATACTATGATGAATTGTGATAGATCCCTATAATCCCTTCCCCCTCATATTGAATCAAAATCAATGAAACACCCCCAGAAAGTGGTTTAGAAGGAGCTTTACACATATTTGGGACCATTTATCGGATGTTCAATCTTATGGGGATGGGACTGATTATAGGCAGAGATCGTCATCCCGGATCCATCCCCAAATGGTCACTTGGAGCTAGCTGTTAGCTTCTGACCCGTTCTGACATGCGCTGTAAAAGACATCAAAAGTAGTGACAACCCATCCTATGTATCTATACAAATCATGTGTGTGTATACATATATATATATATATACAGATATACCATAAACTCTTCCCTTTTTTTTAACCACCATGGCATTGTTTTCGCCATCACCATCCCCAGCCTTGTTGATCACAATGACATTGGCGCACTCAATTTGATCTGCTAGCAGCGTCGCAATGTTCCGCTGGTCGCCGGTCTCTGCGCCCAGCTGGGGGCGGTCCACCAGCCTCGGTGCCATGTGGTCCGTCATGGTTGGGTGAAACAAGTGGAAAAAAAGTTGGATCAACTTGAGAATTGGAAGGGCTGAAACTTCTTGTTTCATCTTGTTTCTAAAGCTCCAAATCTGGAGTTGTTGATGGATTCGAGGGTTTATAGTCTACAAAGTGGATCAACTTGGGAAGTGGATGGCTTCAAGCTACTTGCACTGCAAACCTGGACAAACCCTGGATGATTTTGGACGGGTGAAGAAGTTTAAACCCCAAAAAAAAAACAAGTCTTTGGGTGTTCAGTGTCATCCCAAAAATGATTTCATGTGGGTAAGACAATGCCATAAAGCAGCCATGACTGGGAATGGTTTATAATTCCCACCTATAAAAATGGTGAGTCATTGGGGATAGTGGCATTGTTTTACCCACATTGCTCCATTGGAAACAGCTGCGCCTCTCAGTGGTTCCATAGGTGTCGAAGAAATTCTTGCCATCCACCACCGTCACCAGGGTGTCCAGCCTTGCGACCTTCCCCAGCATGGCCTTGCCCTCCACTTCCGTCACGAAGGTGGCGGCCACGGGCATGGGCTCGGAGATACCCGTGCTTTCCTGTTGCTGAACAATTTGAACAACAAAAGATAAGACAAGTAGATGAAGGATGATGAAGCTCAGGGACAGCAAAAAAAAATCAAAAGTCAAGTGGGAATCATCATCACAAGTTTCAAAGGGATGGAAAATGAAGCAAAATGAACAAACAGCAACTGCCCCCCGTTTTTGGTAGATGTGAAAAGAACGGATTTTGTCGCCGACTTCGTCCCAGTTTCGATCAAGAGATAGTCGAAGCGTTTCTCCTCTGCCAGGTGGGTGACATGTTCGATGAGGTCGTCCCGCAGGGTGCAGCAAATGCAGCCGTTCTGCATCTCGACCATTTTGTCTTGCACCGTCAGCACCTGCCCAGTGCCCAGCTCCAAAAAGGGGTTGAAAAAGGGGTGAGCATCGCAGTTCGTGGAAATCCCACTTGGAAAAAGATAGGTCCAGGTTGTATCACCCTACGTTTCACCAAGCCATCATCATATACTTTAGGTGTTTTCCCATGTTTCGGTCATGTTTTGGATATTTTTCGTTGGTTTATAATGTTGTATATACTCATGTCATCTCATGTCAACCTGAGGTTGATGTAATCATGAACCACCTGGGATGGCACTGTTGGCACATGTCGGCACTGGCACCTGGTCAGAATTCACCAACATGGCATCAATGTTTACCTCCGCCATGTCATTGACGATCACGGCCACACGTAGGCCTTCCTGGAGTGTTTGAAGAGGCACCCTGGGGAGGTCATCGATGAAGAAAGATTCACAAAGATATTCAACACCAGAAACCAGTCCGTTATCCACTTTCAGGGCTGAAAGTCAAAAATGTTGAATAGGTTCCATTTGAAAAATGATCCATGAGCTCCTGGTTGTGAAGCACATGTTGCAACAAAGTGGTCTTGCCAGCACCCAGGAAGCCGCTCAGCACAGTGACTGGCAGGAGGTTTGTCTCAGTCATTTTTTGGTCAGCATCCAAGGCTGCTACGGGAGCAGGACCGGTGCTGTAGCCCTTGTCAGCACCCATGGGCTCGGCGCTGTGGAGGTATAAAACACCTTTAAACCTACGAATTAATTGGAAAAGCTGGACCAAAACTGCAACGAGCCAAGGAGCTCTGCAAGCCACGCCCGCAAATCAACCCAACGGTTCGCACCAGTTCTGGGGCTTTCGCAGTCCCCAAAATGATGAGTGGAGTATGGACCCTTTGGCAGGCAGGAAAAAATATGGAGACTGGTCACATTACCCATCCACCACAAACCGAGAGGTTGACTGCAAAGGGCGTCCCCATGCGTCCCCAAATGACATGATTGATACGTCGATCATCATTTTCCCATTCAATGACAAGTCTGAGGCACATGCCACGTCTGGATAAACTCTTGTATTCTATATTGTTGGCTTAAAACCTATTACTGTATTACTATTACTGTATATATTCCTATCTCCTATACTCCCATTGTTGGTTTGTTTTCTCCATTGTGGTTGGTTCATCCTCCCCAATCCCGTTGATTCATGGGTTAAAATCCCTGTTTTTGATGATTAAATCATGAGAATTCCACATTTCGGCTGCTTAAATCCCCTATTCCAGTGCTTCAATTCCACTCATCCCAACAATGAAGTATCAAATCGCCTAAAATCCCGGTGACATGGTTGGGTTCCAATAAAATCCCAATGATCCCGCATTCCAATCATCCCAAGGCACCCTGTCGCAGCTGCGCCACCGGCACCCTCCGCTCCCCGAAGCGTTCCGCCAGCGCCGTCGGCGCCAGGCTCCGCGCCCAGCAGCTCTCGAGGCAGTCGAGGCCGCGCAGAAGCAGCGGGCGCCCGGCGTAGAGCGCCGCAGCCAGGGTCGAGGCAGCGCTTGGGGCTGTGGCAGGCAGGGAAGGGATCTCCTCAGGGCAAAAAATCGTCATTTTCTTGGCGGATTTTTGGCAGCAAACAAAAAGCGTGTTTTTTTGAGGTGATATGGTGTTTTTGCTGAAATTAATGTGTGAAGCTGGAACTGGAATGAACTGGATACATACTGCCGAAAGAATTGAGCAAAACCTGGTTTTTGATGGAAAAAATGCAGGAATTCTACAAAAACATCGGAATTTGAAGCCACAACATACCCATCAAACTAGGGATCTGCCCAAATCACTCTTCAGTTTGCATCTCCTTCAGCTCCATGGACCGCCGCATGATGGCGCCGCGATCCACATGCGATCCCTCGTGGTACGCATTCCCAGGTGGCCCCAGGTGATGACAACAGCCACGCCGCAGCGGTGTCCCACGCAGGTCCACCGGTGGCCCATAGGTTTGCATTGGCGGAGGGCCATAGACCCTGCCTGTGGAGGTGCTGCCTCTGGGAGCTGGGTGTGAGTTTGCCTGGATTTTTTGGGGGACCTTGAGAATTGGATGGTGCAAAAGTGATTGCCGTTGGACCAAGAATGGATTTGAAGATGAAGTAGCAAGAGTTGGGATTTGTTCTTCTCCTTTTGTCCAGACGATGGTCAGATTGGCACCTATAGAAGGGTCCTAATGAAGCCACAATTGATTGGTAACTTATAGATACTTTTAGGATCTTTTAGGCAAGCCCTTATTGCCACTTTTAGACACGTTTAGCTACTTTGAAGCCTTCTTTCATAATCTTTCACAGATGTTGCGGCTACCAAAATTGATTGGTCCCATCCATTTCGCTGAGGAAATTGAACAATCCATTACATTATTACATGATATTACATGTCTATCATTTTTGGGGGAGGCTGGAAGCCATGGGGATGATGCTCCACGTATTAACCATCATCTATATGAGCCACTAATGATAGGCCGTTTTCCCAACTCACTATACTAGTGGGTTGATAAGTTTCCCTACTATGGCTTATCATAATCCCCAATCAATGAGCTAGAAGTATGTGTAAGTCCCAAGAAATTCACATAAATTCACCACTCAACCAGGCCATCTTTCATGGCCCATATATTCTGAGGTCTTTTCGAAGCCACTTCCTCTGCCCAGCTGCTGTGGTGTTGCGAGATCTTCCTGGCCAACTCGGTGAAGGCCTCCTCCACGTTCTCGTTGGACTTGGCGCTGGCCTCGATCCACAAGGCCTGGAAAGAGCCGGTTTTCACCAGCGAAAAATATGGAGTTCACCAAGCAGCTCTTGGGCTGTAGTACCAACTAAAAGTGGGATTTGAATGGATTTCACTGATTTAATCAAAAAAAAGGCAGTACCAAACAGTTTCTGAGATACTAGTAGGAATAAAATTGAATCAAATTGGATCAAATTTCCAATTTTTTCCCCATTCATTCCATCTTTTTCTTGCAGCCCCTCCAGGGTTCTTCCATGCCTCCAGCTCCTTGGCCAGCTCCTGAGCCTCTTCGGAGGTGACCTTTCTAGGATGGGAGGGTTTGGTGAAGAAAAAGGCTGGGAGGATAGGAAAAAAAAAACAAAGATTTTGGAAATTAAGTTTCAATAAAAGCAGGGATAGACGATTTCAGCCGTTTTTTCTTGAAAACAAATCACCCATAAATCTTGGGGGAAATGATGAAAAGCACCCAAAAATTCTTGGGAATGAAGTGTTGAATAAAGCGAACATTTGGGAGAAAATGGTGGGAAGATAAAGAAAAAACAGGAAGATTTGGGAGGATAGAAAAAGCATCCAAAATTCTTGGGAATTGATTTGGGAGAACTAAAAATCACCAAGATTTGGGGGAGAATAAACCAACAGTTTGGGAATATATAATCATTGAATCAAGCAACCAACATTTCGGGGAGTATGCCGGAAAAAACCGCAAGAATCGAAATCACCAGACAATAGTTGGGATGTGAATGGAAGTCGATTTCGGAGAACAACTACTGCAAAAGTGGAATAGACTTCAAACTGCAAACTCATGGCCCAATGGCACCTCCCTGCTGTCGAGGTCAGATTTGTTCCCAATGATCATGATCTCCACCTCATTCCGAGACTGTGATCATCAGATAGCAGGAGGATGATATCATGAGGATGATGATCCCAGCCCCCAAGTGTGAAGGACCACAAGCTGTGCTTGCTCAAAAGGGGGCAAGCAGAACCCTTCAAAGCAGCAGGGCAGGGCATCAGGGACTTTCCCCACAAACTCCGTCCTGGGTAAAGGATTTACTGGTCACTGGCATGTCTCTTGAGCTTGGCTGACTGGTTGGCAACTGATTTCTAAGCTCACAACCTGGGATATTGCCGCATGAAATGGTGATAAAACACTTATCAAAAATAAAAAACACCCAACTATACCTATCATGTGGGAAACTCAATTTGTAGCTCCAACTGGCTCCCGTTTCATTGATTGGGAATGTGGCTCCTGACCCACTGGATAGCCACGGCACATCATGACTGGCGTGTTCCTTCACCATGTCCATCCAATGTCTCACCTCGCGGCAAAAAGGCCACGGAGAGTGAGTTTCTGCAGAACCCACCTGACATCTCCAAGCTCACACATGGCTAGCTGGAAAAACAAATATCCATGTGTAATTTTTGTAATCGCAAAAGTCGTAAAATATAGTAAAATCATCTACTTTCATAAGGGGAATGGAAACTCATCAATCCTCTTTGGATGGCCAGGTGCAGACATTGATGCGGTCAATCCTGGATTCACTCTTTGAACTGAAGCTGGGAACTTCAAATTGGAAGCATCATCCCAACCTTTGGGAATGAAGGTGAAATCTACCTGGAAACCACCCACCAAACCGGCGATGCACCCATGATACCCACATCTTTGCACAGTGAAGTCAATCAAAATTGCGGTAAAAATCCTAAACCAGCTGTTTTATTGGTACGAGTAGGAAAAAACATTTTTCCAACAATCCTCAGGGCAGCCCCAGTGGCCCGCTCAAAGCTCTGACGTTGCGCCACATCGTAGACGATGGCCACCCCGTGCCCGCCACGGAAGTAGGATCTCACCAGTGGCGCGAAGCGCTCTTGACCTCCGGTGTCCCAGATCTGCCTCGGAAAATGTTGGAAACCTAGCGATTGATGGGTGAAAATTGGGAAAATCTGAAGGGAAACCATGATTCTTTGGGGGGGTAAATTGACAAAAACCCTGCAGAGGGGTTAGAAGACTAGTTTCCACTCAAAATGGGTCATTTTCAGAGTCTATGTTAATTTACCAGAGGTTAGTTGAAATGTTCCTGAAAAAACCATCCGACCTGACCTTTGCAACCACGTGACAACTTGATGATCCGGTCTTCAATCTGCAGGGTCTGGACTTTGAAGTCTACCTGGACTCAGTGAAAATTTGGGCGCACAGCGAATTTCAAGAGCTTTCATTCGAATTGCTTCACCTAAAGAATTGACTCAAAGCATCATGTGTCTAAATGACCCCTTGGACCCTTTGGTGCTTGTTTCTTTGTCGACTTCAACCCATCACCCTTCAGCTTCTCGAGCTGGCACGTTCAGAAACCCCTGGAAAGGTAACGTGACACCCTCGGAAAAACCATATTGAACATAGTGCCACGCAGGAGCAAATTGCCTTTTCTGTTAGGCAAGGTCCACCCCACCAAGCAAGAACTGTTTTTTAAGGGAACGCAATGGATTACACGGGGCTCCAAGTCCAACATCGCCCAGCTGCGCCAATGGTGCTCGTGTAGGACTCCGAAAAATCAGCCCCCACGAAGCGGCTCAGCAATGAGGTCTTCCCCACATTCGCATCGCCAATCAGCAAGATTTTGAAGAGCACGTCATAGTCCCGGTCAGCCATGAAATTGCTGGAAGCAATTTTGGGTATCTCTTGAGCTGTTGTTGGTTGGTTGCAATACCTAAATATACCGAATACATCCCATTATGTCGTCATAGTTCCCGTTATATCCCCAACTTTACATCGCTCGGTGAGTGCCGGTGCTGTTGAAGTGCCAAGCTCTGCATTAGAAGCTCACACATGCAAGGGTCGAGACACATGGAGACGCTGATTCCTGGTTGAAATGACATGATTTCTGCTACAAACTGCGGTGCCAGCGCCAGATGGGAACTCTTCAGGCGTCGTCAAGGCCCCTAAGATATGGCTGTGGTCAAGCTTCAGGAATCGAAACCAAATCTCGCAGTGGTTGGTTTACGGACGAATCCTCACAAAATGTCCAAACAATCTCCTTGCATCTCAAGATCTTCAAAAAGGAATCTCCTTGGATTGTATCAACTCCCTCATGCATCCAATGATATGATAATGATACCGAGTTTGGAAACGGCAATAAAGCAATATCTTTCTGATTGATCATTCTGAATGTTCAGTGACGAATCCTGTATCCTTTCCAACCCCACCCACCTTGGCATCCAGCTCAGCCTTCTTGGCCCGGGCCTTCTGGAGCTCCTGTGGCGGTTTAGATGCCAGGGATGGTAAAGGGTATGGTATGGTGGGTGTGTCTGAAAATGGGGTGTACCATGGCATACCCCAAAATAGTCCCTGTAAATGTCAAAAATAAATAAAAATAAAAATTGAGTTGACTGGGCCTAGTCAATGATTTTTTGGGGACCTTCTGTTCAGACAAAGCCGTATGGTTCAGTTTTGTGTATGGTCTGGTGTATGGTGATAAACTGATATAATGTCGGAAACAAGACAGACTGACTGAAAAGCTGGTCACAAACTTGCGAAGAATCATTTTCTTCTAGGTTTCTCCCTTTTGGGCTTTTTCCAAAAATATCATATAATAGTGTAAAAACCACTGGTGAATCATCATATCTACCATGTAGTTGGGAAAGTCAATTCGTAGCTCCAACTGGCTCCCCATATGGATGATGGATACAATGGCTTCCTACTCGGATTTGCCTGAGGCAACCACACAAGAAATAAGTCAAAAAATAGTAAAATAGTCCCAGTAGATTCTCCCCCTTTCTTATTTTCTTGGTAAATATACCATCTGGTAAATTAACATAGACCCTGGCAGTCATCGGGATTGGAAGATGAGTTTCCTCTAAAAATAGCTTTTCTCAGGGTCTATTTTGACATAACCAGAGGGTAAACCTCATGGGAAAATCCCAAAATCATCAACTCAGCCTCCAGAGCTGTTGCACCTGGTCCACAGAGGCAAACATCTTCTGGATCCTGTGCGACTCAGCCGTCGCCTGCTTCAGCTGCTTCTTATCTGCCTTGCGGAGGCTCTGGGGGGGTTGGAGGGGTTTTCCAATGCCAAACAGATATATGATATATCAAACAAATACAGAAAAACAAGATAGGAGATGGGCATGTTGTTGTTGGTCAGATTACTGTAACAGAGAAATTTGGGAGGATCTCAGCGGAAAAATGATGGATCGAGCGAGCCAAACCTGGGATTTAACTCACAAAATCGTAATAGAAATCGAGATAATCATCATCCAGTTTCAATTAGTTCCCAGTATATACATGTATATATATATATATATATACCAGTATATATATATATATATATGTTGTATCATATATTTAGTTCAACAATGTTCAACATCATCAATCACTGAGAGAAATGCAGGATCCACCATGATCCACCGAGACCACCCCATCCGGCTCCAGAGAAGCCCACCAGCTGCATGTTTTTCATCATCTCCTGCAGGTCGTGACTGCGCGACTTCAACTGTTCGACCTCGGCGCTCTGCTTGGTGGGGTCACATCCCATTTTTGTTGGCGAGTGTCCCCAAATTTGGTGGCTGAAGAACTGCCATCCAGAGTTGCTGCACAACAAAAATGTCACTCCATATCCTGGGAGGTCGAGAAATTCCAAGATCCAAACGTGCTCTGAGTGGCGCTTCACATCGAGATTCACGTGATCGAGAGCCTGGTGTGAAACTACAGGGAAGTCCAAGAAAAATGGTTTTGGAAGATGATGTTCTTTTTCAAAATGGCAAGTTTGGGATGTAATGTTAGTTATTGTCTTGGAATAGAATGAAGTGGTTTAAAGGAAACGCTTCGAACTTCATCTGTCACAGAGGCACAAGTATCACTTCAGCAAGGCTTGTGCAATCCGAAGAGTGCTCTGAGTCTCAACCCGAATCCCTCTACCAGGACTAGAAAGCCAACGCGTTACTACAGTTCCAGTTCCTTTTAACTGGTTCCTATCAATTGTCAATTTAAACCAATAGCTGTCCCTTTCAAAACAGCATGTTTGGATGATTCTGGGGTCCCCCACTTTAAGAAATCCCCTTCTAGCAACCCAAAAAAATCTGGTCGTTCATCGTATAAACTCCAACTAAAATCAAATTCAGAATTACAAACTAATTATATCTCACTATCTTTTTGAGGGGGGTACAATATGTTACAATATACATATCCTCCAACCTCCAAGCTCCCCCAACCTCCCAAGGCTTGTCCCCACGCCTCCTGCTGATCCCGCAGCTGTTTCCGCAGCTCCTGGCGTTGGACCTTCAACTGTGCCAGTTCCTGCCTGGCTGCCTCAGGGGGGCACCCTCCGGGGGTCATCAAACATGGCTGGCAATGGGAAATCCCGGATTTAAGTTCGATAATTTGCCCAGCTACCAACCCAAACCTCCATTTATGGTGGATTTTCCCATGAGTTTCCCATGATTGTTAAAATTTGGGTGTTGAAGTGGAAGAGAATCGTCGAACTAAATGGGGAACTAGATTGAAACATCATCTACAAATGAGAATTTGAATGGGACAGTCCCCGAAAAAATTGTATGTTTAATGGAAAAATCATCTATAAACTATAATGGAAGTTTTTCCATGGCCAGGTCTGATTGCCAGAGTGTATGTGACCCAGAAAATTGCCACTTTTTGGGATCTGAGGGTGTACAGCAACCTCTACATCCCCCAAAAGCATCTAACCTAGTAAAGCCAATTTGCAAATCATACCCCCTTGGCTCAATGTGCTGGATATTGCTGGATGGTATTCTTAAAATGGGTTTTACTGCAGGCAACCAACCACCGCCACAGAGGCAGGTGCCTGGTGCGCCTCAGCCTGCCCTTTTCGCCGAAAAGCCTGAGGGTCAGACTCCAACCTTCTTTCCCATGGCAACCACCTCAGCCACATGATGCATCTCTGAAGGGCGGTCTCTGGTTGGATCCAACGTTGGTTTTTGTTCCCAGAAAACTCTATAGACATAGCTAGCATAAACCCTAGTGGAGCTACAAATCAACTTTGCTACGTAACTTTGGGGCACTATTTTGTAGATATATGTGAGGATATCTTAGGTGAACAATTTTCAGGCCATAGGTTCCACCTTGTGACAGGTCGACCTTACTGCTCCACTCCGAGCTTGGCGCTGGTGTCTTCTTTGCCGCTTTCCCTGCAGGAGTCAACAGATGAAGCAGGTGACTAAGTCGGGCGATTAAGCTGAGCGAAAGTCTAATATCAGTGGATTGGTTTAGGGGGACAATTGCAGGAAACCATGCGTTTTTGTCATTTTACTCCAAAATGTCAGGGTGGTCCAGAAGTCCAATAGCTACCACCACATGATGATTGGAACATGTCTGGTTCACACTTCTAATCAGGCAACAAGAGGTCAGCAGCAGGTAAGTAACCAGCTTAGAACCCTTCCTGCCACATTTCTCTGGATCAGAAATCCTTGTCCAATGATCATTTATTATGATGATCATTTCTGATACTCTATTCTAACAACTGGTTAAATATGATCATATCATATGGATTTATCATCATCTCTGATAGCAACTGGTAAATAAATAGATGAAATTTATTCTGGATGAAATCATATGAATAAATGATGAATGATAATGAAACAACTCTGATGAATTTAAAATCAGATCATATGAAATTCATTATCATCATTATCATAAATCAAACACCTCTGATGCCTGGATGGCGCTTCTTCGCCTCAGTGGTTGGGACGGGATGGGACCCCATGGTCATGGTGGGAATCCCCTGCCATCGTGGGCTTTTTCGAAATGCCCTACGGGAATTGATGACCATCCCCAAATGAATGGCTTAATCGGGCTTAATCCGATCCAACTTTTGATGAAAATTGTAGTTATTGTAGTTGCTTATGTTGTGTCCCATTATATGGCCATTATTATCCCAATAAATGTCTGCGTTCATGCTTAAATCCATCTTTTTGACCATGGCACATTGTGTTATCTCAGAGACTCAGCGCATGGCTTCCTGTAGCTTCTTCAGTTTCTTTTGGGTGGCCTTGCAGGACGGACTTGGCAGGTGGAAAGGGCGGTCAAAGCTGGTAAGCTTCCCAGATTGGATGTGCATCCTACTAAATAATTGGTTTATATATGAAATCCATGTATACATAAGTGGATATATTCCATACATAACTGGGGCTATGACCCGTTTACTAAGTGCAATGAATGTTTGTACCGTCACCTACTTAGGGGTGCAGGACTTGGGTTCTGAATGGGTATCACCATGGTCAAAACTTCCGTAAGTTGGTGATGTGAGGCCCTTATAACTATAGTCTATAGTTCCATTTCCACTCATAACTGGAAATGCACCCCCAAGTAGGAAATGAAAGTAGTACCAAAGGTGAAACTTTGTGATTACTTGGTGGTCCTGATCAATGAAAGTTGTCCAAATCACCCAACATCAATGAGAATTCGCTCAAGGCCAAAATATGGCAATTTCATGAGTTGCTTCGGGATCCCAATCATATAATATCCCCATTCATGGTCCATTGAATCTCCATTTTTACTAGATGGAATATTGCTGTGTCAATGATGGTTAATATAAATCGTGGAATGTGTTCATGATGATGAATATTTGGGATAACCCAATTAATTCTCTTTAATATTCCATTCTTAGCGACTTAAATTGATATGTTGGTTCATATTCCATTGGTTCCTATCCCATTCTATTCCACTATTCTCCCATTTTATCCCCATCAATCTTCCATGGTGAATCACCATTTTAAATGGCTTCACCCTATCAACCAGACCGGTGTCCACATGGGTCCCCATTCCCCATGGGTCACCTCGACTTGTCGGCTTGAGGCCATCAACTTCTCCTGGGTCAGCTGCCCCTCGCGGCGCCTCGTGGCAACGACGACAGCCAGTTATGGCATGCATCTAGTAATCCATCAATATAGAGTATAAGTAATGTATAACCAACAAATACATGAGTTGCTTTGTAAACCCATCTAAATAACTCCACGTATAGTACAAATGCGATGACCTGCATATTAGTTCTCAAAACGGAAGAAACTCCGCAAAATCCCAGTGAAGGTACTTTGAAAATCGTGTGAACTAGCTTGGCTCACTTTGTGTCCTCTGCGCCAACCGAGCCACAAAGTGTGAGGCTTTCACTTTTTGTTGGATCTGAAGCCATCACATTGATCAATATGGGCTAATCACAAACCAGTAAACAGTATAAATCAATAAATCGTTATAAATCCATCTACTGTATATACAGTAATCCCAATGTTTGGGGCAAATCATTTGAATCCACATCCTTCCGCATCCACATAGCATAAATGAAATTGCACATGATTCCCTTCACCACCACCACCATCAAGCCTTCGGTCAACAATTTCCCCTGATTGCCCACTTGAGGATAGCGGAAAAAGATCAGTGGATCCTTCGAAGAATTCATTCCTGAAGCACCCAGTAGTGGGTTGGGCTTCTCCCTTACAACCAGCCTCAGAAGTCAACCCTTCGAAAAGAACTGCAAATCTGAGGGCCAGGACTCTTTGCTGATCTTGCTCTTGACATCTGCCTGTCATGTCAAGTCCTATCAGCTACTGTACACCCACTGAGCGGGTCATTGGATGAAGTCCCAGGACGAACCATCCGAACTTTGGCAAAGAGTTCTGAGCCATTCCAATCCACACATGAGATGACCGGTATGACATTTTTGGTGCTTCGGATTCTGCCCCTAACAGGTCTCTCGTTTCTGCTAACAGCTAACAAAACAGGGGGCCAACTAAGGTTGCTAAGTTTTGCCGTGGCTTTCCGCAACTAGCACAAAAGGTCCCCTCATAGTCTTTAACTATGTGTCCATGGTCCTTAAAAATCTCTAGGTATCTGCAGGAAACCGGAAAAAAAAACTCAAAATGATCAAACCCATGATCAAACCCATTGGTTTCCAGTGGTTTTGTTTCCTTCAGTCATCACCCCAGTGATGGAAAGCTGCAGCAAAAAAGTCGCCAGCTGCACCAGCTCCTTCTTCATCTCGGCAATCTCTTCTGCCTGGAGATGTGAAAATCGTAAGGTTTCGATGCATCCCGGCAATCGTAATTAAGTGGGTAATAAACATATACATATGAAATACCCCCAGTTGTATGGAATATCCCAGTTATATATCATAATATACATCATACATATACATATACCAGTATGGCATATATATATATATATACATATATCCCCAGTTTTAGATTGTCATTTTGTAAGGTTCATATAATACGGCTCATCAACCACTGAATGATGCACCTCCGACGCCGAGAGCTGAAGGAAGGAGAACCTCAAGTCTGTTGAAAATCTGTTGAGGTGTTTTGACCACATTCAGAAAGAATTATCTGAGATTATAGCACAGATCTCTGAAGACAAAACATGAATTCTATGTGTATAAAACATGAAAAAAACATAATATTCATCTTTTTTTGTTCGGTGCCAATGGGATCACTGATCCCAAGCTACCAAGGTTCCAACGGCTCGGGGTGCAATTGCTCCTGATGCGGTGCCATGTGTGCCATGGTCAAGTTGCATGGGATTCGTGGATATTAACGGGTTGTGCGGAATCCCATTATTTCAAACCGTCGTAGAAACACCTATGAGAAAACGATCCATGTCTTGACCATGACACATACAACATAGGGATACATAGGGAAACAGCGAGTGTGATCAGCACCGGAGGTGACGGCTCAACCAACTGGTGAGTACTGGGTTATAGCCCAAGAAGACTGGGTTCTTGCTGCGAGTACTCAGCATTTACTAGCCATTTACCCAGCCTTCCTGGAGGTTTACACCTGTTATTCTCCAATCTCACCAGGTCATTTGAGTGGAAACCCTGGAAACATCCCAGGCCGGCACCTCAGCCTTTCTTCTTCTGGCCATCTCCTCAACAAAACCAGAACATCCCTTCCTAGACCAGCCATCTCAAGGTTGCTGTTGTCTTCCGCATCTTTGAAACAAATGGCACGCTTGAGATTTGGTCAAAATGAAATCCCTTCTGGTAATCAAACGTGGCTCGCTGGAAAATCCCCGAACTAAATGGAGCTTTGTCGCTGGGAAGAGCATCAAACTATTTCTGGGAGATTTTCCAGCAAGCCCCGCTTGAGGACACCGGAGGGTACCGGACACTGGATGACCAACGACTTAAGCACAAAACCCACATTGGATCCCCCTGATTTTTATCACCGCTATGGTTGGTTAAATCCCCATATCACCCTCCAGAATATCTCATCAATCTCATAAATGTCCACTAGATCCCCACATTTTGAAGCACAATTAGATACAATTTAAATTTCACAGAAGGGCATAGAAGGGTGCCATAAGAACACGCATAACTATCATAACTTCCCAGTTTGTTGCGTATTCCCCATTTGGACAACCCCAAAGGGCATATTTGAACCGACCCCTCCCAGCTGTCGCCTTAATGAGTTGCTGCTCCAAATCCTTTGCGTGCGCCTGGCTGAGTTGCTGGATGACCACTGCAGGCTGAGGATTTGCCCCCAATGTATGGTTGTAGCAAAATGTGGAAGCTGATGACTAACCAGTAACCATCAGATTTTGGATATTTTGCCAGGCTTTTGTTGGGGGACCACTCCAGCTTTACCTCTGCAAACACCAGGTTTTTAACAGGTATTTCATGCCAAGCACCCATTTTCTGCCAAGCATTTCAATCTTATCAATCTTTCTACCCAAACATCCCGGTTTTCATCATTTTGTTCTACCCAAAAATCCCAATTTTCATTGGCTTTTCTGATATCATCCTCCCATCTCCACCTTCCACTACTACTCTGCTGGTTTCTTCGCCTCGGAGACTTCCAATTCACCCTGACTCTCAGCGGCTTGTTCTTCCGCCGTGGAAAGCCTGTGAAACTGTCCACTTCAGGGTAGGGGTCTAATTTGGGGCTTGAAGGTATACCTAGTTATGACTCATGACATAAATTTTATAGTGGTAAACATATGAAAAGACATTGAAAAGCGATATGTGAATCCAGGCAACCTATGTAATTGGAATATACGATAGCCCCATGATGTTATCAATCACTCAGCTAACATATGAAACATCCTCGGAAATGTGTTTTTCCGCGGCCAAAAGAAAACGAATGAGCAAACAAACCAGCGAGGTCATAAAATCTCTGGTTCCAATGGAACGACCGAGAAGAGTGTGGAACCTGCTGACATTTTCAGTGTGGAACCTGCTGACATTTTGCACTGGGCAGAACTGGGTTCCCTTCCCAGCTATTGGTATAGGCACTGATTTCATCACAACGTGAAAGGTCTTAATTGCTAAGTATATATTTAAATTTAGGACTAAAATCAATGGTTTTGGGGCTCCCCCAGTCCAAGAAAACCTCCAAATTGCGCGATGCTTCTGAAGTGCCAGCAGCAAGATGCGCACATACCTTTTCTTGGCTCGGCTCTAAAAGGGACTGACTGTACAAGCGATCCATGGCAGAGTAGATTGGCATAGATTAGCCCATTCATGGCCCCCGTGCGAAGGATGGCAACAATCACAATCTTCAATGCCCTTCAGGCAAGGTCCATAGCAAATTTCAAGAGCTCTTGTCCCAGCATCGCAGACTTTAGCTGCCGGTCCCGCTCTNTCTTGCGTTTGGATTCGGAGAAGTTCTGAGTCTGCTCTGGTTTTCTTTGCCTCTCCCACCTCTTTTGGCGCGCAATGGTTGAGGGAGCTTGTGAGGACTTCACCCCATGCTTCTTATTGTGTCTCGCACTGCGGCTGAGATGGGACTTCGAATACCCCCCGGTCTTGTCNATGGTTGAGGGAGCTTGTGAGGACTTCACCCCATGCTTCTTATTGTGTCTCGCACTGCGGCTGAGATGGGACTTCGAATACCCCCCGGTCTTGTCTCGCAGCTGCCACTCTTCGCCCTCTTCCAGATACTCCGCATGGTCTCCATCCGACACACCTGAGCTCCAGTCCTCATAATCAGCAAGGTCAAAGTAGCAGAACAACTGATCGTAGTTCTGAAAGTCAAAGCCGTATTTGGCAAAGAACCTGGTAATCGTTTCCAAGACTTGCTCTTCTTTTTCCCTAAACTTGGCACGCATCACTGCAACCAATGCATTGACTCCAAAGGGCTCAAGAGATATGAGACTTTCAACCACTGCTTGACGCACCTGCCACTTGTGGCTGCGCAACCCGTGGTCCACCATAGGGTTCAGCAAGATATAGACTGCCGGAGGCTGCAAAACAATGGCTGGCGCGAGCCCTCCTTGCTCTTGCTGGGCCTGGAGATGTTGCCATTCACAGAACCTCCGACGCAAGAATTGCACCATCGCCACTGACACTTCGCATGCTGCAGCTTCAACTGAGTCTGGATCATCCAAGCCCTCCTGCCGTCCGGCCCATTTTGGCCAGCAAGCGTCCAACTTTCTGGCAATGCCCCTACAAGCCTCTACAATTCCGGCGTCTTCCTTGAGTTTTGCTTCCAAATGAATGAACTCACCAAACCAGAGGAATTGGCGAATCAATTCATCCTCGAATGTCTCATCAAACCAGCCGAGTTGACGAAGCAATTCTTCTGGTACCGGTTGGCTTCCAGCTTGACCTAGGAGTACGGGGATACGACTCATCAAAAACGAAGCAGCAGCATTTCGGATATCCGCACATGGATCGAAAAAAGCTTGGCAAATCCAGGGCAAAATAAAGCAGTGGCGCTCAAACCTCTCTCGTGGAGTTGCCGGGATGTCTTTGTTCTCCAGCAATCCGATGACAGACTTCATCGCAGTCAGGCGGGTGCTAGGCAATTCCGACATCAAGAAAGCACCTATGGCCGTCTTGACCTTCCACCTGATGTTAAAGAACCAATAGGGCCTGGGAGGCTGACACATGAATAGCAAAATGTCAGCAGCATAAGCCGCACCCGCCTCTTCTAACCACGAAAGAGCATCAGCAGCTGCTGAACGAATTCCCCGCTCCTTATCTCTCAGGAGTTTGGCAATTGCAGCAGCATGAGGGGCAGCAACGATGCCCATCCAAGATAGCCTGCTTAGTGCAGCAACTTTCACTGAGCTGTCCTCGTGCTCCAAGCATTGTGCTACAGCGGCTGCAAGGGCATCACTTGCTGTTGTGGATGCTGCCAGATTCAACTTTTCCACAATCGCCTCTGGCTTCTGTGGCCAACTATTCATGACAGTGATAATGCTGCCATCTTCGAGCCGAAGATCGGCCAAGAAGTCCTTGCTATAAATCTCCCTGCCCTCACAAATAAATCTCCTTGGATTTGTTTACAGAACCCAAAAAAACATCTAAAATATTNGAAGATCGGCCAAGAAGTCCTTGCTATAAATCTCCCTGCCCTCACAAATAAATCTCCTTGGATTTGTTTACAGAACCCAAAAAAACATCTAAAATATTTTGAAAAAATATCACAACACATTCCCCATTAGATTCCCCAAGTAGTGGATTTTCCATTGAAAACATCAAAAATCCTCGGCAAATCCAAGTCTCTGAAGAACACTGGGGATCTTCAGCGCTTTTTCAACGGCTCCATGAAGCTGATCCACACACCCAAATGCCAATGCTGCAATGGTGCAACTGTGGCCTGATGGTGTGCACACTGTGAGGCACACACGGCCAGGCAAGTGAGAGGTCATCAGCCGCGAAAGTTTGCAAAGCTCCAATTTGAGCTTGTTTCTTTCTGCTCTGAATTTCTTAGCCTCAAAAGTTTGAAATTGACAGTTGGTGTCCAATATCAGTGACCATCACTCCTTTTGACTAGCTGGGCCCATACTCACATATGACCAGTAAGATCCATGCAAAGTGGGGCCCCCTAGATAGCTAAGTTTGTGCATATTACTCTAAGAACTATGCTTTCTATAGTATCCAATAGGGGGTTCTAAACCAACAAACAGAACTGGGGGGGCGCCCACATTGTAGGGATTCGGTATTCCTTCCGTTATTGATTATCTAGTTCCGCACATCTACCATAAGCCAAACAGTTATGGTAGTTGTGATGTTTACAATTGGTGGTTTCCTAAATGGGGGTTCATCCATTCAAAATCATTTAAATAGAATTTTCAATTATAAACCATCCATTCTGAGGTACATCTCCAATTGATGTTTGATGTAACTCAACGTCACCCTCTAAATGGCTGAAGTGCTGCTAATCGTGCGGCCAACGGCTTGACCAAGTCGTTGGAAACCTAGCGGTTGCTGGTTAAAACTGATTAAATGTCCTCCATGTTTGCCTACAGGATGTATCATCTTGTGTATCCACTGGTAGGAAAATCCAATAGGAGAAAATAAGACATGTATATAGCCACCAAGATAGCTAAGAATTGAAGAATCATTACTCATGAATCCTTCAAGCAGAAAAGAGGCTTCAGAGGGTTCCAAGCAACATTCACAAACAAACATTGATATTGAACCGATAGACAACCAAAATAGGGGTTAGGTGGTCAGGGTTGAATGGGAATATAATCTATTGCGCTATTTGCTTGAGTTGAACCAATCATAGTGTGGCATGCAATTTACAGGCCAGAACAGAGAGAAAGACACTGCGAAGATTGGAAGAAGTCCAGCTGAGAAATTGAAGAATACTAAAAAATAATGGGTAATTCACGGGTAATTCCATCGATGCAGCAAACCAAGGTGTTTAGGACTGCAACCAGGTACTTTTGGGTTGTCTTGCTCACCTTCTATAAGATCAATGCAAATTGCTCAGGCTACTTGTTGGGCAAATTCCTGAGAGGTACTGGCTGTGTCTGGCCTTCCAACTTGGCTGTGCGTGTGCCAAGAACTGCCAAGCATTGTGTTCCTGTGTCTGGCCTTCCAACTCAGCAGTATTCAGGGCTTACAAAATGGTAGTGTTTGTCAACTTTCTTGGATAACTTAATTCCACAATAAAATGGAACAATATCTTAAACATATCTTTAAACAACAAACATACCCTGACAATCCTCTACAAAATGGACATGTGTCTCTTACAAAATGGTTTGGTTTGGTGCCCAAAAAATGATCATGCCCCAAAATAAAAATGAAAAAAACGCTAAAACCCACTAATTTCTACAAAATGGCATGGCTGGGTCTATTCTCAAACCCATTCACCATAAAATGGTAGCATTTTTTGAACTTAAGTTCACCATTCTGTGGTGGAAATGGCGTCGGGGATCTAAGTATGGTAAATCCATTCCCAAAAAAATATGATTCATGAACTCCCCCCCCCCACATGGGCCCTGAAAATGCACAGATCCAATACTCGACCATGGTTCGTTGCCATCCTGCCACGCCTCTCTTCCAAACTCGTCATCGTGGCCTGGCAGAGGCTTTCTATGGCTTTCTCCTGTGTTGCTAGTAGCTTGGAAGCTTTGAATCCTTAACAAACATCCATCAATGGTTCCAATTTGCCAATATCGCCATCATTTTACGACCTTTGTGAAGCGTATTGGCCAACATTTAACATCATTTAACCACCGATCATCACCTGGTCCTTTTTGGGGGCAAACCAACCTGGCAGCCCAACGAACCTTGGTCTCGGCGGTCTGCAGCATGGCCATCTTCTTCATGGTCTGCCTTGGCAGTGGGTTTTTCGCCTATTTTAAAGGAAACCATCGACCAATTTTTGTGGGATTTTGAAGGGGAAATTCCAAGGGAAAATTCGACCAGAGTTGATCTTTAAAGGAAAATGTCCAACAGAGCTGATTTTTGATGGAAAAAATTGATCGGAAATCCCCAAGTCCTATTGACATCTCCAAATGTGAGACAATGTGAGGGGTTCCTGCAATTGTTGCTAAACCCAAACTGGATACACTTCATTCATGGCCCCCATTGCACAGATCCAATACTAAACCAAGCGAACCGGGGTATTTGATATGATTGGGGGATGGGATTGCCCCCAAAACGTCTCGTTTCCATTCAAGCCTTTATCCAATTCTTGGATAACTACTGACGTAGACCAGTATATCACCGGGATAATCCCCATATCAATATGAAAAACCATCCCCATTGTTGATGGTAAAATCTCTATTTTTAATGGCTACATAATATTGTGGGGATGGGATCACTCTGGGCCAAATCGCTGTTCATCATCCCATTCGTTGTGCGACCGTGGTTCAACACATCCCATTTCCGTGGATAAAAAGACCCTGAGAGTCAGCCATTTTGAGAGGTACCCTTCCACTTGGGGCGGTTCCACCAAAAAGTAGGTTACACAACCACAGTTGTAGGGGTTATATATTAAATCCCAACTTATGGATGTTATAATCCCATAGTTACGCCCATGAAAATAACACCAGTACTGCACCCCAAGTGATATCGCTGGTAAAAAAATATATATATCTGATATATATCTCCCATTCATATGGAGATGGGTCAAAACATATTATTCTCCATTTTAATGGGATGAACACCCATATACCATTGGTTCACTACCAGGGTTTGGACTCATAGCCATATTCCCATGAAATGCTTAGAATCCCCCAGTATTAGTATGACCCATCCTTAGCTATATATACCCATATATAATCCCAAGTATATAATCCCCATATCTATCCCCAGTATTAGTATGTACCCATTCCTTGTCCCCCCCCGTCGTCTTCCATGTCCCAAGGAGCAACTTCGCTTCCAGGTCCGCGACCTTGCGGGACATCTCTCGGGCCTCAGCGGTTGGTGAAATGGTTTGTGAAATGATGAATTGTTGGTCTCGTTGTGATTTCAATGGTTGGTCCATATGCATATTGTTGGTCCATATGGAGAGACTGCGTGCCAAAAAAGATGTGCAATTGATGTATGTTTTTACTGATATGTATACCTGAACTTGGGATCCATGATTGGTAGATGGTGAAGGAGCTAACTGGTAAATGGCTGGTTCAATGGCTGGTAAATGGATGACCCTGCTTTGAAGTTGATGGTGACTGGATTCCATTCGCAAGCTGGCTTGCCAGAGGGTACCAAGAATGAACTTGTGGGTAGTAGTAGAACAAGTAGATGGAGTAGCAGTATCACCCAGCTTTGGCACCCATTTGACAGGAAAAAGGTCCCAAAACAGTGGTACATACCAAGTTGAGATGGAAGTGAAACGCGGCTTCAAAGGTGGCATCCGGAAATATGCCATAAGCTGTGCGCCATCCTGCTCGCTTTACCTGGTTCTTACTGGTAGCGATCCTCGCCGGTTGGAGGATCATCCCATTCACTGTGTAACGGTTCATAAGGCTCACATCCACATCCCGACATGGGGCTGTACGTCTTGAAGTGATTGACAGCAAGCCCCAAAACAATAGAACAGTATATCCTACTATAATACCATTCACGCACGTAGAAACCCGCAATATAATATGCATTTTGGTCATTTCGGGTGGGGTGGGGTGGGGTGGGGTGAGGCAATAACGTTCATGTTAACTTGCACACACAGGTCATGCTACGCTACGGTGATCTTCTCTTGCACTTGCACAGACACACACACACACAAACGTCACGCTACGCTATGGTGGGGTGGGGTGGGGCAAAAACATTCATGTTAACTTGCACACACACACACACACACACGTCATGCTACGCTATGGTGGGGTGTGGTGGGGTGGGGTGGGGCAATAACGTGCATGTTAACCTGCACACACACACACACAAGTCATGCTACGCTACGGTGATCTTCTCTTGCACTTGCACATACACGTCATGCTACGCTATGGTGGGGTGGGGTGGGGCAATAACGT
>BGPT01000980.1:119212-145106 GCA_003297045.1 Symbiodinium sp. clade C Y103 | reverse complement strand
GGTGGGGTGGGGTGAGACATTTGCGAGTCACAAGGAGTTCAAAATTTGCTGCGCTTGCAACATTGAACCTGAACACTTGAGTTCTGCAAAAGTTAACCATCATTTGAAACCTAGATTGTTAGTTTTGCGGTCCCCGATTCTCACATCCGTGAAGTTGAACATTTGCATGTTGATAGATGAAATTTGTCTGNAATGGCTGCGGAGCATGAAAGAAAAAATCACAAACACAAGACAAAAATTGCCTGAAGCACGAAACGACGCGGGTTTTTATATGCGTGAAGCCTAAAAAGGATGACCCACTTTCGAGCACTAATGCTGACCTATTGCATATGTTTAACCGGGCTCACTAGTACGTGGCAGCTGGTTGATAGATCAGCTGCCAATGGCAATCGCCACAAAATCCATTGGTTAGTGGTCATTTTCCCTGCTTAAATTGCCATAGCCGGAGGCTTAATCCCCATTTTCAAACACACACCCCTGCACTGATGTGAAATCCCAGGCGCCGTTCACCACATCTGGCGGCTCTGCAGCACGTCGCAGGCCATCTTGGGACACTACTGAGGTGGGGTACCTGGAGAAAATGGAGCTGAGTTTCAGGAAGGGGAACCAGAAAAAAACTGATTCGCTGACAAAGAAATGCTGGCAAATGGAGCTAAAAACTCTCCAAATCTTGCTGGCATTTGTTCCGATATGTTCAGATCCTTCTGTAAAACCAAAATGATGTAATCATGACCAACAACAATTTTACGCACTGAAGCAACAAAAATGGTGGAATCTTTACCATGACCTTCTGGGCGAACTGGGTTCGTAACGAAATGAGGGCAGTCAATTGATGGCCCTTTCAAGTGTAAGAAGAATGACAAGCCGTGGGGGAGGTTGAGGTACCCAGTTTTTGCTACATTTCAGGTCTTGAAAACTTATTCTTGGAGGTTCATGTAATGTTCTTTTCACATGCATCTAACATCATTTCACCATCCCCAGCCCTTCGGTCTTTCGCTCTTTCCCACTCGCAGGGCATTGGCTTTGGCCCTGTACACTTTACAGCAAATCGAAAACTGGCCATGCGTGTGTGTTTCAAAATCTTCTTTGAAAAGCACAAATTGCCAAGGGGCCTCCGAGGATGGCCCAAAATCCTGTCGGCAACAACTAGAAGCGATTCTCAAACTGCGTTTGCCTGAGATTTCACATGAAGCCCCGAGAATTCTCCGAATTTTAGCATTTTGAAGCGGGAAACCAATGAATTGCCGTTCTGGCAACTTCCAACCAGACCACTGAATCTAATTGGGGGTGTCCTTTGTTTTCGGGTTCCACGTTCCATCCCAGGGCGGTCAGCTGGAGTCAGAGGAAGAGACTTCATAGTCATCAGAGCCGTCCGAATCCCATAGATCGCCCTGGACCTACAGGGGCTGGTCATTCTTGGTGTCAAACCCTCGAATTTCGGGGGACAAAAAAATGGGGTTTTCCATAAATAGGGGTAGCCCAATAGCGGGATGGTTTATAATGGAAAATCCTCTGAAAATGGATGATGTTGAGGGATCCCCCCATCCTAGGAAACCGCCATATTTTGACTCAGCAAACCCCGTAGGAGATAAACCATAATAAACCCGAAGGTGGTTTACTTGGATGAACCCGAAAATCTTGGGAGTTGGGGTCTTGGTTTTTGCATCACCCAAACAGTTTGTTATTGGGCAACCGGGTATGGATTTACCACGTTGGCTAAGAGACCAATGCGCTAGAATTGCCTTGTGCTAACAAATATGTGAAACACCCAACCTGAGGGGTGGCCTGGGAGTGGAAACAAGCACGTCTTTCCAATATGTAAACCAAGGCCAAGACAAATGCATTGTTTGTTGTGATCAAACAGCAGTAGAAGCCATTCACCAACAGTTTCAGAAGACCCATGCTCGTAGTTGATTAAACAATTCTGACCCATGCCCGTGCTTATCATTTTGTTACTATGCTTGGTGGTAAACATCTTGTTGTGCCAGTTATGACCCTATCCAAACACAGCACTCCATCAAAAATCATCCGAGCCCACCGATCCTCCAGTCCTGCCTGATGTTCGACGTTATAGGCGCACTCCTCCAAGGAATGTCCAGAGGTCTCAGGTAACCAACACCTGCCGTAGGCAAACCTCGGGGCGGGCTGCGGGGCAAGACTTGAGGGATAGGTTAGGCAAGGCAACGTAAAGCAGGATATGTATCATGTCCATGTGTGTGTGTGTGGGAATGTGATGTAATGTAGTGCAATGCAATGTAATGTGATGTAATAATGTAATGTACTGAAATGCAACGTCATGTAATGTACAGGAATCGAAATGTTAATGAAAATTCAAATGTGAATGTGAAACGTAAAATGGAACTGTGATGTAATGTATGATGTGGGGATATACACACAGATGTAGATACAGATGTCAAACATAGTAATAAATATGACAATATATCTATAGATCTATAGAGTATATCTCTCCATCCACCATCTACCTGAATGTACCTATGTACTTCGAGGCCAAGGGGTGGGTGACGAGAGCTAGCAGGGAGGTTGCATTGATGGGACAATGTTTGTGGGTTGAGAGGAGACAATAACAGTAGAAATCAGTAGAACAATATTTGCAGATCCTGTTCATCTTGTTGCGTTTCGTCGCGTGAAAAAGTTTCCAGGCGCAAGGAATGTGCTGGACAGGAAAAGTTGGTATGTGTGTGTGTGTATATGTGTTTGGTGGGGACAGAAGAAGTTCAGGGACCAGGGGACATCAAGCCCATGCCCATTCGCTTACAAGACCTTGCAAGGGACCTCTGAAGTGGGTGGGGTGCATTTAGGGTGCCATGACATCAAGTTGACACCGCCTTGTGAAGACACAAACCCTGTATGAATAGATTGTCTTGACGACCCGTGCGCTCTTGGACCTGATGACGCATCCGATTCCCTGGCGACACATCCCGCCGCCCTGGCGACACATCCCACCCTGTCACATGCATCGACACATTGCGACAACATATTCCCTGACGACGCTGCAACTTTTAGGCCGTTGCCCCCATGTAGGACCGCGTTATGGATCGGAACTGGGATCACATGATGAACATCTGTGCCACTGGCAGTGGCAAACAAGGTCTGCCGCGCTGTATATACTTTTTTGGGGTGTTATTTTTGGAGCACAAGGGCCTCAGTCCGGTCTTTCCGATGTTTCCGGGCATTTCATTTGCCGGGAAAATTGCATTCTTTTCTCCATTTTTCCGCTCCACAACCAGTCGGCAACCTTGCTTCTCCAGAAATTTCCAGTCAATGTCACCCTTCATAGGATAAAGTAGTGTTGGGGTTCCACTTTCGCGACAACACCTTTCATTGCAGCACCTCTCATTTTATTACTACAACTCTCCTTTCGTACCCGTATATACTTCACCTTTCGTAGCAGCACCCCTCCTTCCTTAACACCACCTCTCCTCCTTTAAAAGCGCCTTGTCTTTGGTTTCTTCGCTTCTCCTTTTGTTGCAACACCTCCATTTTCCTTGCAGCACCTCTCCTTTCATTACAACACCTTTCCATCCCTTGCAACACAACCGCTACAAGATCTCCCCTTTTGTTGGAATGCCTCTCTTTGTTACAGCACCTCCCCTTTCGTCACGCCACGTCTCATTTTGTTGCAACAATCTACTTTCGGACTAATACTTCGGTTTCGTAACAATACCCCTGTTCCAGTGCCACCACATCTGCTCTCATAGCAGCCCTTTACTGATTGGCCACGCCGCCTCTCCTTTCGTAACAGCGCCAGCCCTTTTGCTATACAGCACCTCTCCTTACGTTACAACGCTTCTCCTTTCATAAGAGCACCTCTCCCTTTGTAACAGCACCGCATCTCCGGGCAAAGTGTCTTCGTCTTCGTCTTTGCTGGGGAATTCGTCTGCGATACGCCAGGCATGCTTGGGGAAATTGTCTGCGGAATTCGTTTTCGTCTGCAGGTGGAATGTTGCTTGCATGTTGCCAAATGGCCAAATCCCAAGTTTCAAGGTTTCCGTATCTTCCCAGACCGGCCCAATTGCCAACGGTGGCGTGTGGCATCATCACTGCGACGACGATATACACCAGAATCCCCAAGGATCCCAAAGACATGACCTGGCGAATGCTTAGAGCATGGATTCGCAGGGTTTTATATATCCAGTGGTGATATATAGATCACACAAGCAACATGTATGTGTATATGATATACATATATATATATACATATATATATACACATATATATATATACATATATATATATACATATATATATACATATATATATATATATATATTATATACACATATATATATATATATCATAAACATATATATCATGTACATATTGATATTAATATTAAATATCAATATAGTCAATATGTATATATGTATATACGGATATATATACAGTTAGATAAACGCACTTGTATTTATTTCTGCATATATCTATGCATAGAACATATACAATATTTCAAATAAATATGTCTATCAAACATAGTGTACATATATACAAATGTGAATGTACATGTATATATATATATATATATACATATTATGAAGAAAAAATATGTGTGTATTCATGCACATGAGATGTAAATAGAATAGTGCACACAAAGTATACAAGTAGAGTAGTTCACACAAATATTTCAAAATCATTCAAAATATGATTTTCACCAACAGTGGTGCTTTGTAAAGTAATTACGCAACCAAATTCTTGTGGCCCCCGGAACCATAGTTCAGAAAGTTGTCCGTATTTAGTAGACCTTCCAATTTTCGCAGAAGCGTATTTCGACCTCAAATCCCTTGCAGGCAACAGAATGATTTACAAACCGTCATAATCACAACATGAATTTTGAGCACTATTCGACAGTTTAAACTTGAAGTTGGCAATCGAGTTGTTCAGAATTCACCCTTTGCCATCATGCGCCTTATCAAGCCTTGCAAACGCTGGGCCCTAGCCTCAACCATAGACTAAGGGACCACCTGTGTCCTGGACTTAAACCCCCAATATGGCCCTTGAATGTTCAAACATGTCATCTCCCCAACTCCATCACTTCAAACCAAAACTCATTAAAAATCCATTGGCACAGGATCAAAAGCCTGGTACTCTTCTGTTCATCCCTTCTGTTTGATAGGCTTTGATCATCTTTGATCCATCCCCAACAGATCCTTGCGCCTGCACAAAGGTCAGGGAAGTCAGCCAACCGAAGAAAAAAAGGGTTGCTGTGGACATGGCTTGTGCTGCTGAGGCATAACGTGGACCTCCAACCGCGGTCACCTGGCAAGGAGCCGCTACATAGTGGAAGACGGCCGTAAAAGCCTACCAAATCACATGGAAAACCCCCAAGCTTCCCACCAAAAATGATCTACAAATGCTGGGTTTCCTATATCTATGTTGCTTACCTATGTGAACCATTGAAGTAAGCAGTCAAAAATGGTGTGAGAACTGGTGACGAACCAATCACTAAATGGTTTTGTCCAGTGACAAATCAGGGACACCCCGGAGATCCACTGGCATTAGAGACCACGTGTTCAATAATGTGTTCCATATCAAACAATCCAGTCCAACTGTCCCGTTGAATCGCCATTTTCCATATTTTTTCGGTTGAAAGTTGAAATCCATTTCTGTCAACTAGCTGAATCCAAAATCACCTTGTAACTGGTTTAACCAATGAGACCTCTCTTCTATCATTGTGTCGGGTCCCCTTTCCCACAGGTCCGACTGCCACTGCCACCACTACCGCTCCTCCACAACTACGGCCCAATAGCCGATGCCCCAGGTGCTATAAAAGCATAAGACAAAGAAACCCATGCCAATCCTCAGCTCAAAATCAAGGAACTCAGAAGGGAGTGAATGAAACAGGCCTAATGAGATTCGGAGTTCACAAACAATCATGATTTCGGCTCAGCATGAGGACATTGCAATAAAGACATGTGTAAACTTTGGGGATTTCACCCGCGACATGGATATCACCAGCCACGGGTCAATTGGTGCAACCCAGGAACACTGACTCTGCTTACATCTCACAGCTTGATATTGGTAGAATGGTATAGACCAGTATGTGAATGCTGGAAAATCAAACGCATGTAGCGACTACAGAAGATGATTACATATATGTATATGTATACATACATCTGCCAGCATCTCTGGACTTGTTGTCTTGAGACTGTCACCCTGCAGATCCCCAGCTTTGTCGTTGAGGCGCATGAGAAGCACGTTGTTGGACAGTTCCATCCCCACTAGTAACAACGCCTCAGTTCCCAACATCCATAGCCATCCCCTTCCCCCGCCATCTTGTAAAGAAAACCGATCTACGCCGATCTACTCTAGTCAATGGATGGGAGAATCCTTGGGAATTTCTTCAAGTCTAACTAAATTAGAATGATTCACCAACCTGGAACGGGGTAATTTTGGGATGCAAAGTATCATCTACAATGACGTGGCAACGTGAGATCTCAAATGATTCACCGAGAATAATTTGGTATTTCAGCAAACTCGGTTCATATGGGTTTGTTTGAAAATTGGGTACCTCAAAATCCCACAGTTTCAAACCTCATGTTTCCAAATAAAATCCGCCCGCACTGAAGGTGCCGAGGCATTTTTTGTTGGCACGCGTGATCCGTAAGCACTTGCAATACGTATTAGCTTGGGGGGCGGGGCCCATTTTTGCTCTAGAATCCTGGTTTTTTCCATGTTTTTGAAAAGGTTGTGAAATCGGCCAAGTTGCCAAACTTGGGCTCAACATGGCCCAACATGGGCCCAACATAGGCCCAACATGCCTCAACATTGGCCCAACATGGGCCAACATGGCTCAACATGGACCCAACATGGGCCCAATATGGCTCAACATGGGCCCAACATGGGCCCAATATGGCTCAACATGGCCCAACATGGGCCCAACACGGCCCAACATAGAGCCAACATTGGACCAACATACTCCCAACATGCGCCTTGCAAAGGCCCACCATAGCCCATAAGGCTTTGTTTTTTGGAACTCCCAAGCTAACACTCCGGTGCGGGCGGTTGTCGTCGCGAAGCGACCAGAATAATGCGACGGTATATCCCACTTTGGACACATCCATTTTAGCAAAGTGTTGATATATCTCTGAAAATGTTCAAATAAAAAATCATTCTCAGATATCCCCATGGATTGTTGGTCAAACACCATTAAATCCCATTAAATCACCATTGTTGTTGGTGCATTCTGTTAGTTCCCCACCAAATATCACCTCCAAACTTACCGATTCCAAGACACCAGGGACATAGCACTGCCAGCTCCACCGGCAGCAAGCAAGGCTTTGCGTGTCACACGTTCCACCAGAAAGAGGCCCAGAATCCTGATCTACCCTCCAGTAAACTCACAGAACTATGGAAACTCACCATTTTTCATGGGAAAATCTATAAATTTTTAATGGGAAAAGATCTAAAATTGGCATTTTCAATAGCTATGTTAGTTTACCAGAGGCTATCCATCTACAGGATGGCTTCTCATGATTCGAAAGCGGGAAGCTGCAGAATATGAATATATTTGGAAATGATGGGGTATGTCATGGGATATAACTCGCATGTTTACAATGGTCAGAATGGGGATTGTCATGGGATATCTTGTGAGATTCACTAGCATCCTTGAAACAGGGAATGTTGACCAACAAACACGATACAATGAGATATGTCCAAGCAATACACCATATCTGGGCCTGTCTGAGACCGGGGTACCCCTTAGGGACCCATGGCTAACAAAATCAATTCCCAATTCATGGTTCCAATCCAATATGGCTGGCTGGACAAGGTTGGAAAATCCTTGAAATCATCAATGATTTGTTCCATTCACATGGTGATTCTCCAGTACTGGCTTGTTTCCGAGAGAAGATACTGCAATCCAAACGGTATAATCAAGATTGGTTGAAATTTTGTACCCAAGCAAATTTACGGCCAGCACTTGTGCTATGTCCCAAAGTCTTTAGGGATGATTGTCGGAACCCTCATTCTTGGTGACCTTTACAGTACTTTCTGGCTGTCTAGTATTTGAGGATCTAATGACTAGATGGTTCTGGGCTCGCGAACCTAGAGACGTCGTTGATGACCCTCTTCTGTGAATCTGCTGCCCCCCAAAACTGGTTTCAGTCGCTCTTTTGTATAGACCCTTAGGAAACCATAGAAGAAAAACAAATGAACCCTAAAGAAATCCTAAATGAACCCTAAAGAAACCCTAACGAAACCCTAAAGAAACCCTTTAAAAAAGAACCTACGAAGGATTGGTGTATATAGTGAAGAACCTGCGGGGCGTAGCGCACGTGCTGCAGGCAAATTTAGATGGATTCAAATGAAAGGCCAACCGATGGGTTCTTGGCGCCGATTCAGCTTAGCCTCACCCCCACGAGCTTTGCAGCGATGATGATGGTGCTCTGCGCATCTTGTTCGGTCTGTCACGGGAGCGCTGAGACAGAAGTGATGAAGTCTGCACAAGGTCTTGCGACCATGTGGGAATCATGTCTACATGAATTTAACCGCCCTTTCCATTTCTCAATGGCTTATCATAGTCTGTAATCCCTTTCAAGTGGCATTTAGCATGGAGTATATCATTCTCAACTTGAAGCATTTAGAACTGATCCAGTCCCAGAAGTTCATTGGGAGATTTCCTCGGACCTTGGGTATCCGACATATTTCAACCTTTTTGAATATATTTCAACTGGGAATTTTGTGCTGCCATGTTTGCTTGCCGCTAGGTAGATCTGTGCCATTCCAAAAGACAGTCGCACCTCACCCTGAACGCCCGCAGTTTCAAGGAGCTTCTGAGCATAGATCAAGATGCTGGTGGATGCACAAGCCTTGTGGGCAGTGTCACCGCAGGCCACCGTTTACGAAGTTTACAGTGTACAATTCGCAATGCTGGAAGAGGACCATGTGGTATAATGGATAAGCAATGGATGATTCATGGGAATATAGACGGGTGGGAGAAATGATGAGTATGGACTCCATTGCAATGCCCCGTATCTTCGGGAAATCCCATCAAATCACTTCAGACAGGGGTCCTTCAACTTACTATAGGCACATGACAGCCAGGAGGGGAAAGTTGTCATGTTACCTCTATATTTACCCAATTTAGCCCTTGTACCTGGGGTGTTGGCAGCAACCCTGTTAAACATTCTCAAGATGCAGTGGCTTTGGACCCTGCCTGATTCAAAACAGCCGCGGCCAACGCCAATGTCAGGCCTTGTCGCGCAGAAGGCACCTTACCAGTGAGGATGTCCTTTACCTCGGAATCCAATTCTTGGGTCAGAATCCAAGAAGTTCACACTTGGACCATCAATGCAGATAGCCAATCGAAATGATATTTATCAAACAAATTGGTATGTTAGCATCAGCACAAAAAGCCGATGACATCAGGCTCCATAACGTGATCCAATCAGACGTTTTGAAAATTCGCTATGGATCACAAGTGAAAACAATGATTTAGGCCAAAAAACTCATCAAATGCTAGGGTTTTTTGCCTTAGATTTTGACCGGAAGCGATTGTTTCCCTGTGTTGGTCAGTTTCAAACAACCAAAATCCTATTTCCGATGACCAAAGTCTTCTTTGAAACAACAACACGCATGACACCCCATTCAAGGAAGGGCCACATGAAACCATGCAGTCACCGCCCAAAGTAACATCACATGCCGCATTGGTTTCGGCCCAAAATTCAAGGATTCCTTAGGTGAAAAAACACAATCGTTACTCCTGATACCTTCATACCAAGGTTTCCCTAGAGTTTCCCCAACCTCTGGAGCTGCCAAGCTGCATCGATGAAGGTCCCCAGCAGCACACCACAGGTTCGTTGCTTTTGAAGCACTTCCTCGCAAAGTGCCGGCCAGCACAAAAAGTGCCAGCACGTGCGCAATTTTCTTTATTGTATTTCTGTTTGTGTTTATTTATATATATATATATGTATATTATATATGTATATAAATGTAAATGTTTATATACATTGTTTCAGACTTAGATGCATTTGTATTGTATACTACCCGATGATACTAGTGCGTTTACATACATAGTATTCAACCGCCCGTACTGCCCGAGCGATGAAGTCACGTGTGATGACTGTGATGTTGGAATGTTGGACGGAAATTAACATAGGCCAAGATGTCAGCTTTGGGTTAAAGAGTTCCACCTTTCCAACCGCCCCAGGCTAGCCACAACATTGCGTTTTGTGTTTTTGGAGGGGTGTTGAGACCTTTAGGTTGGAGATCATGTTGGATCTAAGTCTTATGAGTCCTTGCAATGTAAACGATGCAAGATGCGGATCATACTACCATCTTCATGGTGGCTCTAGCACTGCCTCCGGAAAACGCCGACCTCATCGGGCGTGGTCTGCCTAGAGAAGAGCGGATTTCCGAGGGCTTTGTGCTTCTCATCCCACAGTCCTTAGCACTTGGGTGATCCCCACATGTGAATGTGTCTGACAGTGGAGCTTATGCCCCGGAAATTAGCGGGGAAACAATGATAGATCAATGGACTTCAGGGACACTCTAATTTCAAAAAAATCAAGAAGTAGGTAGTAACAACCGTAGGAAATCCACCCGTAGAGGGAAGAGGAAACCGGAATCAGCGACTTGCTAACTATGCTTCCTAACCCCTTACCACTTGGGTTTGCCATCTAACCAAATCCCCTTGTGAGGCTGCCGGGACACGTGCACATGCTGAGGGGACCTGTACTGAAATGATGCATGGAAATTGCATGATAAATCCTCATGAACTAGTCTAGAGAATGAGACTCATCTTTGACCTGTCTTCGAATGTTGAATTAGAATGAGGACAATCCCCCAATCCGCCGGCCTGCCGGCGTGTTTTGTGGATGGTCTTCAGGTACAGCTCAGGTTAAGCTAAGCTTAGGCTCCAAGTTTTCTCTTCGACGGATTTTGTTTTTTCCGTTTTGTCTTCTTCTAACAGGTTTTTGCTTTGGCTGCCCCTCCCCCCCCCTCCCCCTCTCTCTACGCTATTCTAATCTAATCTACAATAGTCTAAACTAATCTAGTACATTCCCTACCAGTATCTCAGCTAGTACAGTCTAGGCTAGTACAGTCTCGTGTCGTCCAGCCAACCAGCCCAGCCACAGCCCCCAGCCAGCCAGTCCTACGGCTTCTGCAGCTCAGTTTCAAACCGGCTTGCAACAGCCAGGGAGGCCGGCGGAATAAGCCGGAGGCTTTAAATAGAATCAGTTGGCAAGTTGCCACTCATTGGAAAAGGATCCTTCCGTTCGCATTCATCCCTAGTCGACAAGCTTCGAATCAGGTCGTCCTTCGAGCTCGCCTTTTCTGACTCCTCCTATACAACTCTCCAGCCGGAGGCAAGTGGCAAAATCGGAACAACACAACTGGCTTGCCAGGACTTGTTAGGGTTTCACAACACCAAGGTCCTGACACTTAAAAGGTCCATTTTGTCCAGGAATCATCCCTACACATGTATGACACCAGTATGTCCAAATATTGTGGCGCCAAAGAAGCACTACACCGCGCATGTTTTTCGAAGGCTGGTCCAAGGAGTCCAAGGAGATGCCAAAGCCACAACGTCCTCGGCATCAAAAGCTTCGGCATCGAGGGCTTCGAGAGGCTCAGAACCATTTTCACAGTTGGTCCTTAGTCGCCGGGCAAAGTGCTGACACTGACCAGCCAGAGCAACCCATGGCAAAGAAAGAATACTCTAGCTAGTAGCCACTGGGCTCAAGGAAACCTGACAGAAACCAGGAACCATCAATTTTCCCATTCTTTTCAGTATACAAAATCAAACCAAACCAGCGAATTCTCGGAAATTTCCATGGCCATGGCCATGCCCTGCCACCAGGTCTGCCAGGTCTTCTGCTGGGACACCAGGACTTCACCGTTTCCAGCCGCTGTCGTGCTCCGGGCCGCCCCAGGCACGCAATCTCTCCCAGCGAGGCCAATAGGCTGCTGGGGGTGGCTGTCTGCATGAGCCACCTACGCGAACGTCACGGATGGGAAATGGTCATGGGAAAACCACGGAAAACATCTGAAAAACATGGGTTTTACCCGGATTTCACCGGAACGTTTTCGTCATATCAATGCGGGGAATGTATGGGTATAGGTATCAATTTGGTACCTAAAAATGGAGACTGCTATCGGCAATACTTGCAAATGACCAAACAGTGCATCAATGTTGAGCCAGCCCATATCCATATCATGCTGGATTCGAAGTCAGTTCTTGTTGGTGGTTTCTCAGGTTGCACAACCTTGTCACCACCTGAGCCGATTTCCTCAAAGAGTTTTCTGCAAATGAACAACTCAAACAAAAGCAGATTGCCTGAATAAGCTGCATCTTAAGGCTTTTTGAGACAAACAGATCCAGTATGATCCAACATTCCTGTTGAATTATTGTACATAAAACGTGACAACCAATTGATTTGAATACACTGGTCAATTGCAGTTTTGATCCAAAACTCGGAAAGATGAACGTCCTTTCCTCTTGGAGGCGTCGCCAAATTGTTGCCGCATGTCGTACTCCAAGACTTGAGACTCTATGGTCCGCAAGCACTACACCGCACCAAAATGATGACGGTACTAGCTCGTATAGCTGGATGTGCGTCCCAAAAATTACAGAACATCACAGATTTTGATCCACCCCCAATTCTCATCACCTGACCTCGGGGACTCTGGTACAGTAAAAGACAGCAGTAGCAGAGGCACGGCGAAGGCGCATGGCACCAGTCCTGCCTGGGACGGGGAATGATTTCCATCTGGGTAGCACCATGATGAACCACCACTCTTGGGTCAGATGCTCTTGCCAACATGCATGACCCCTTGATATCAATTCTCCTGAACATCAAGTTCACCAATTAAACAAGTGTTCGCAGGTCGCTAGAGATTATGATCCCATGTTGAGGACTGGAAATTCAAATTTTCTGCACCACCAAGGCTGTGGCTAGGCTCAAAATTGTTGAACCCAAAAACTTACTTGGTTTGAGAATTCCTCAAACTATCCCATCCATTCCCATCCCCACTTGTGCAATCTTGTGCATGTCTCAATTTCTACCCAATGTCGCCACCCTCGAAATTCGCACCTGATATCTCCAGCAGCTGAGGTTTCCCAACTGACCATCTACGCTGAGCGCCTTGACCGTTGGTACCACAGAATGGTCACCCCGCAGTAGGATCAATCTTGCAAATTGGTCAAAAAAATCAGGAATTCTCAGAGGTGTCAATTCTGAGTGGAAAAAAAAGTTGATGATACCTCCAGGGCGGATAGTTTGATCCCCGTACCAAACAAAAACGACTGGTCCCGGCGCCAGAGACTTCACCGCGCTAGACTTGAAGACCCGTTGCCGCAACCGGAAAGCCCAAGCTTTTCGTTGGTTTTGGATCTACATCATTGCATCATCTCGGATCATCTAGCATCATGTAACATCATATAACATCATATAACCCTTCAACTTTTGAGGTACAGAGTTTTGACCCACATCCATGTGTACAACTTTAACCACATAGCACTACGACCAAAGAAAAGATCCATGAGTAAAGAACCACCCAATCGCCTGCAGCAAAAGGTTCAGTAATGCGGCCAGTAGCATCCCACTGGCAATTCCAAGCTCGTACATGGCCTGGCAATTGCTACCCAAGTGGTCATGCTTACTGGATGTGGTCCCAACCGAACACACAAGCGCATCTCGGCAAATGAGCCCAACAAGGTAGCCGCAGCAGTCTCGCCTCAAACAAGCCCCTGTGAACCTCAGAGGTTGGAAAGAAGCAAAGACACAGGGCGGAAAAAAGGCTGTCATTCAAGCCGGCTATGATCCACATCGACATTTCTGCCAGATCATGATACACAACGGTACGTACTTTGTATGTACCAAGAATTGCGTCAGTGCAGTTGCTGAGAGTGTTTGGACGATGGATGTAGATGATAACAAATACATTGACATAAGTTTCGATTTAAGACTTGCTCCCAGAAAATCCGTACAACTGGTCTGAGACAGTCCTTAGATCAAAAAGCTGGTGAGGTATCAGTCCAACATGCTTCGAAGTCTATCGGTACTACACCAAATCCTGCGCATAAACTTGTTCTATTTGACCTTTTGGTATTTTTTTTGGGGTGTGACAAAGTCACCATGACTTTCACCGTCCCAGCCATGCCATCACCATGGTCCCGGACTGGCACCACCACCTCACTGAGGTAACTGGGTGTGGCCACCGAGGCTAAACCGAACCCCAAACCCATCAGCAGACGGCCGACGAAGGCCTGTCGTCGCAGAAAGAACGATGGCACAAACTACTGCAACCACAGCAAACAGAAACAAACTATGTCGTTTCATGATTTGACACACTCGAAACCAACAGTTGTTGTTCCATCACCAGAGACAAAATTGTCCGTAAGGTCATCTTTGATTTTCCACGACTATCATTGTAGAAACTGGCGACCTGAAGTTCCGCAGCTGCTTTTGAACCAAGGTTGATGGTTTAAAGGAGGGCGAATGTTCAAAACGTTTGAGGATATACGCTGTTTGCGACAACTGTTCCACCAGCAGAGAGCTCTGTGAACCTTGACCAAGTTTTGACTACCTACTATCTATATAAGTTATATAACTCTTGAATACTCTTGATGCAGTCATGGCATGGACTCATATTTCAATGCAAGAGTTATGAGAACCAACCGCCCAGTTGCAAGTCAAAAAATGTGTGCCAAATCGAGCTTATCTATGTATATATGTATATATATATATATACACATGTATAATATATATATATATACACATGTATAATATATATATATACATATATATATACATATATATATATATATACATATATATATATACATATATATATACATATATATATAATATATATATATATTCAATGAGAGCTCCACATCGCGCCTTGTTCTACTTCATTTAGTCTTAGAAAAACAAGATTAAAAGAAAAAGGTCATGGAGTTGACCTTGCAGCCAACTGAACCGCAGAATCATCTTATAGTACGGGTATGTATAGGTTTTGAGTTCGTCCAACTCTTGTGCGTTCCCAGCCTGCCAAAAGCTCTGTGCTGTAAGAATCAGCAAAGGTCCTGAAGGGAGATCAAGGAGTTTGAGTTCAATAGGGAAATATGTCTAGGTCATCCAAAAATCGCTGGGTTTCAGATGCACAACACCAAACAAGGGATGTCAGGATTCAGCATGGAGGAACTCTGAGCAGCTTAATTAGAGAGTGAGGCTGCAAACCATAACGCTGAGCAGGGTGTCTGTTGTAACCACCAATTCGGTGTTTCAAGCTACGGCCAGCACATACCTTGTCTTTATGTAAAGAGCTCGGTGGAAAGAACTGATTCCTAATCTGTCCGCTGACAACCTTGGCGATTTTGTTCTTTGTTGGGATGTTGCTTAGCTTTTGGCCAGTAAATTGCCCAGCATAACATGTTTGCGCGGCAGGAATTCTAAGCAGATACCAATTGACAAACCAGCTGGTCTTGGATGTCTTGCAAGCCCAACAGGCCAAAAGATATCCCGAATCATCCGAATTCCAAATGTGCAATGGTTTTCCCCTGAAAGTCTAAAAACTCTTTTTACGCCCCATAGTAGTGACAGTGACAACGAACAACTAAGTCAGGGATAGGATGAGTCATCCAGATTTTCTTGTCTTGTCGTTTCCTTTCATCAATGATGGTTTCATTCATCAAGTCACACTTTCTCTCGCCAAACTTCATTTCAAAACATCGTCTACTGGGAGGCCACGTGCCCAATTGAATGAGTGACCCACTCCCCACAGTCAGTCCAACAAAGAAAGGCAAGGCAGATAATCTGATGCCTTAGGCTGGTGGCAAGCTATATGGCGATGCGCGCCCGCGGGTTTTGGGACGCTGGAACTACCATGGTTTTTGACAGATTCCTAGTTCTTAGTACACCACCCCAAACCTACTTTGTTGGGTCAGATTCACCAGTTGAGAAGGCTCCATCCGATATCTTTAGCATCGCACCTTGGGATGTAAGACCCCAACAAAATCACTCATGCCCATACCCCAACATCCCATGGAGTTCCGAGTCACTAGTCCGTCGACCCCTCGAAACCATCAGCGCGCCGCCAAACAGGCCACCAAAGACAGCACCACCTTCCCGTTCACCAACGTTTTGGGGCCCCGAAGGTATGGCCATGAAAAAATTGCATACAGCAACCCCCAAAAAGAAAGAAAGGTTGGAGAACTGGAAAAATGATGAGGTAGACATCATCTAAACCATCCTGGAAATACGTTTCTATCTGTTTGGGGGGTTACTATAAATGATGTTCTCAATGTTCTTTCAGTGTCCACCCTTTCATGTGGGTATGGGGTCCAAATTGTTTGCAGCGGTGGACCCACAAAACCATTTTTGGTATTGAATCATCCTTTTTGGGGAGTTCATAACTGTATATAACTGTTACTTCCAAATATTGAGTTTGGAAATCCCCATGTTGAACTGTGGAAAAAAAAAAAAAACGCAAAGCCAAAAGTGATGATTTTTTTCCACTGCCAGGATAGATGGGTATGGGTCAAAATATTGCTATCCTGTAGTTCACACCAAAATAGCTGCGGGTCAAAACCCATGGAATCCCCTTCTGTGGTCTCAAAACTAGCTGGGATGTATGGATGTTCATCCCCGAAATTATACGAAGATTATATATATATATAGATATACATATATATATATATATATATACATATATATATATACATATATATATATATACATATATATATACATATATATATACATATATATATATATACATATATATATATACATATATATATATATACATATATATATACATATATATATACATATATATATATATACATATATATATATATACATATATATATATATACATGTATATATATATATACATATATACATATATATATATACATATATCCGATATATCCCATCATATCCTCATGTTTGATAGTTAAATGCCCATATTGATCCCCAATTTTGATGGTCTTCATATGTCTTGATGGTATGGGTTCTGGATCCGACCAAATATGGCATCCTCACTTCGACGACTTCCGGCCTTTGGCACCCGAGACCACCCATTCGCTGGCATTGTCTTCGAGGCCCAACTCCTGCCGCAGATGCGCAAAATGCCGCAAGGAAGCTAAGGACATCTTTGGAGCTCTGGAAATGAACAAGAATACTCTTTAAAGTTCAAAACCCCTGTTGATGATTTCACCTATTGGGGATTTTCCCATAATCCAATAGGGGAATCCTGATATACCAACTTACCGTAAGTTTCCCAACTTCCAAATACGGTTCTCACTGGCCTGGGCCATACCTTCCAAGGCTGCTCCAATGGAGGCGATATCCACACCAAAGAGCAGCCCAGCCGAAATCGCCAAGAAACTCAGTCGCCAAAACATGGCGGCGGTGGTCGACGTCTGACAGCCGTTGCTGGAGGAAAAGTCTGAAAATGTTGGGGGAAAAAAAACGGAGATCCACTGGTGTTTTTTTTGGTGTTTGCCCTTTAAACAGCCATTTTTGCAGTATCCAGATGGTTTCAGCATCCAGCTGTGTAACTCTTAAGCAAACATATTGAAACATTCATTGTCAAAAACAAGAGGAACTTGTGAGGAGTAAATCTGCTTCTGCAGCTGCTGATAGTTGTGCTCCATTCGATGCATATCCTTTTACAGTAGTCCTCTCAAAGTGATTTCCCTTGACACGTGAGGGACACAAAAAGAACTCCCCGTGACCTAAAATCTCTTTAAAGAGAGACTGCTGCTGATTCTTCATGCGAAGCTCTCAAAATCTTTGGCCGATGAAAGCGACTGCAGTACGCAAGCATCAAGAGGTGGTTGATGGAGATCGAGAGGTCTAACATAGAAATCCAGGAACAGCTGGGGTTTACCACACGTGTATGCACATACTGCATGCTGCATCCGTAATAAACATGTGTATGTATATATATATATATATATGGCATTACAAAATTACATATGTATATATGCATATCCACCACAACAATGGTGAGTTCTCTCGCAACAAATCGGGATATCAACGGAAAACGTGCAAAACATTGGCTGGATTGGCGGCCTCGCCAGATCGACTTTGGATCCATCCACTGCAGGAAACCTGGCGAGTTGTGCTTACGTTTTCCTAGATGTACAGGAGAAATATCTCACAGGGTCGATCACCGGTCACTACCACAGAGACTTCACACAGAAGCACCATGAAGTGCCATGAAGTACCAAAGATTTCATTGAAATTTAAGGGACCAGAATTATACCAATCCAGTTGAGGGACCACCCAGGCATCCACGCCTCGAAAGGATTTTTTTCAGACCCAGCACCTGTCGGTGGGAGATCCCCGTGGTCATTAGGATCCCAGGATCCAGGGTCCAACCAATTCTTCACACCATTCCACCTTGGATTTGGATGTATAGTACCCCTCCGAAAAAAAAATAGAAATACAAATTTCATGGGATAGAAATATACATATTGGGACCCCATAAAATATGTATTTCTATATAGTAGCCCCAATTTGTTCTTTTCTTTTGGGACGTTGCTTCACTTTTCTATCTAAGGTTTGCCCTGCCCGATCACCTCTGCTCGCCCTTCAAAACGTTTCCGCCGCAGGGGGCGACGTTCCTCCGGCAAGTGAACGGTTTGGTAGATTGCCAGAGGGCAACCAAACGCACCGATCGCATTAAAATATACATACATACATACCTACCTACCTACCTGCCTACCTACCTACATACATACATACAGACAGACAGACATACATACAATACATACAATACATACAATACATACAATACATACGATACATACACTACATACAATACATACAATACATACAATACATACAATACATACAATACATACATTACATACATTACATACATTGCATACATTACATACATTACATACATTGCATACATTGCATACATTGCATACATTCCATACATTCCATACATAGCATACATTGCATACATTACATACATTACATACATTACATACATTACATACATTACATACAGTACATACATTACATACATTACATACATTACATATATTACATACATTACATACATTACATACATTACATACATTACATACATTACATACATTGCATACATTACATACATTACATACATTACATACATTACATACATTACATACATTACATACATGACATACATGACATGCATGACATGCATGACATGCATGACATACATGACATACATGACATACGATACATACGATACACACGATACACACCATACACACAATACATACATTACATACATTACATACATTACATACATTACATACATTGCATACATTCCATACATTCCATACATTCCATACATTGCATACATTGCATACATTACATACATTCCATACATTCCATACATTGCATACATTGCATACATTGCATACATTACATACATTACATACATACATTACATACATACATTACATTACATTACATTACATTACATTGCATTACATTGCATTACATTACATTACATGACATTACATGACATTACATTACAATACATTACAATACATACATACATACATACATTACATACATACATAAATACATTCATACATTCATACATACATACAATTTACATACATACATTCATTCATTCATTTATTCATTCATTCATTCATTCATTCATACATACATACATACATTACTGTCATTACTTTCATTACATTGCATTACATTACATTACATTGCATTACATTACATTACATTACAGTACAGTACATTACATTACATTACACTACATACATTTATACATTAATTACATTACATTACATTACCTTACCTTACCTTACCTTACCTTACCTTACCTTACATTACATTACATTACATTACATACAGATATACACATATGTATATTTGTTAAAATGTGTGAAATGTTCAAACAAGGTAACGAAATGGTTGCCAAAATTAGAATCATTAGAGGAATACGATCCAACTACCAATATGTACGCAGGTGAAGTGCATTGCCGTGTTTTTGATCACGTCTGCCTTTAATTTTACCTAAAAGACAATGGGGAAGATAACTGCATCATGCACCACTTGAACAGAAACCAATTTCTGTTCAGCAGGTGAAGCAAACCAAAAACGGTTACTGTATATAAACATGTTTTTTTCCGTTCTTTGAAACATTTGTTGGGAACACCCACAGATGACGCACACCCAACAGCCCAACAGTGTCCAGGTTGATGTAAAAGATGCGATGCAACTTGAGGGCCGCCAAACCCTGTCACGGTGACCCCCAATGTTAGGATTTTTTGTTGATTGTTTGATAAATCAAGACAGGAAATAAAAAACACACAAACAAACCATTTTTTGATGGCAGTATTTTTTGTAAAGCGACCAAACAACAAAACATGGAGCAACAAACATGATATCACGTGTGGATATGTGACGCACTGTGAGGACACTGAATTTGTGCAACCGATGGGTTCAACCTAGTCGATGTCATTTTTTTGAAGACACAACCGTTGTTGGGTGTCTGCCAATATCTTTGAAGATGTCTTGAATGTGCGAACGGAAACAGAACAAAATAAGGCATGTTAATTGAAAAAATACCACCCCGTGTTTAAACCCTGCGGGCCTCCATAAGTGCCGTTGCCGGCTGATGCCTTCAATTGGTTGTTTCAAACATCCAGAGCCCCGAAAAATGCCATGGTTTTGCCACTCTTGTGTCAGCCAGCCATGGATTGAACAATTCATGTCATCAATTCCAACGATATATGCCATGAATTGATTGGGGTATGATTCTAAATAATTGACCTCCAATTTATTGCGATCGTCAGTCGTCAGACCAATTTGTTTTCCCCATCCTGCGCTCCTGCCAAGCACAGCAACCACTGCAAAAACCTGGACCATGGGACGTCATCACGTCAAACCACATTTGAACTGGATTGTATGAGCAAAATCATTCGAATCACTCAATTTTTGTTTCTTTGAAACTGATATTTTTCCAACCAAAAAGCTGTTGTGCCATCCGTCTTCTTCATGCCCCCAACACAAAAGGTCAATTTCATTCAATTTCACACATGAAATGCGCCCTTTTTCGCGCAACGCAAACGCAGGCGTTTTTGAGGACGCAGCCGGTATCCAGGCCAAGCCGAGTCGCTGCCGTCCACGGCCACCATCCATTCCAATCAATAAAACACGTTGCGTTCAATTAGAACGTGCAAAATTGGTTTTCTTTCACATGCCGGCACATTACTGCAAAGTTGTCACATGTCCACAGGTAACACAACATTGAATTGGAAATAACAGGGGCTACTGCCACACGGGGAAACCTACCCATGATTTGCATTTTATAAGCCATCGGGTCTTCGTTTTTAACCCCCGAAATTGGAAACTGCAACTAAGTGCGCTGCTTATAAACACCAAGTTGTTTGTGTGGTGGTGATATTTTATGTGGTGTAACGAATGGGGATGGGCAAAACTGCCCGGGTCACCCGAATAGATACATAAAATTCAAACAATTGCAATGCATGTGGTTTGGATGAATACATTTCTTTACCATTCCAAAAAAATGTCCATCCTTTTCGTTTCACCGATGGAACATGTCGGTGTGGCATTTGATCACTGTGATAGAGGCGTAATGGTTTGCAAATGAACGCTTACATAAAACAATTTGCAACAAAACAAATTTGGTAAAATGCCCCGGACAGCAAGTAAACACGAGCAAATGGTCTGATTTTTCTGAGCGACAAAATTCAGGACATTTTTACTTTAAAACATGTTCAAGGAAAAGGTTCAAATTGTGACAAGATCTGTCCAGCTCACCGTGGCAGCATGAAACAAAATGTCCGTTCATTAATTGTTTGAAATCTATGTTTGAAAAGGTGTTTGCTCCCAACAGTAGCAGGCAGAACCCAACAGCAGCAGGCAGAACCCAACAGCAACAGGCAGAACACAACAGCAGCAGGCAGAACCCAACAGCAGCAGGCAGAACCACGCAGCAGCAGGCAGGACCCAGCAGCAGCAAGCAGAACCCAACAGCAGCAGGCAGAACCACGCAGCAGCAGGCAGGACCCAGCAGCAGCAAGCAGAACCCAGCAGCAGCAAGCAGAACCCAACAGCAGCAGGCAGAACCCAACAACAGCAGGCAGAACCCAACAGCAGCAGGCAGAACCCAACAGCAGCAGGCAGAACCCAACAGCAGCAGGCAGAACCAAACAGCAGCAGGCAGAACCCAACAGCAGCAAGCAGAACCCAGCAGCAGCAGGCAGGACCCAGCAGCAGCAAGCAGAACCCAACAGCAGCAGGCAGAACCCAACAGCAGCAGGCAGAACCCAACAGCCGCAGGCAGAACCCAACAGCAGCAGGCGGAACCCAACAGCAACAAACGACTTGAGAAATGACAGTGTGGCCACACTCGGGGTTCGTACGGTAAGTGTTAAGGCCCGGTGTTCATTCGAGGTGGTATCTTACGTCTGCGCCATTTTTACTGACCTTTACGACACAAAAACTCCCTTACCCCCTGCTTTCAGAGGAAGTTTCGCACGAAACTGTGGCCCGCGGACCTTTCTTCCGAAGGGTTCATGTTACTACCGCGTTGTGCTCCATTTATCTATTTGGGAACAAGTACTGCAGGCATACACGGGTGAAGAAGAGGGGGACAACAAACAACAAGCGCGCAAGCACAAACGCCCAACAACACAGCGCCAAGCCAAAACATCGCCTAGGCAAACCACAACAAATCAGTGAACATCCCAAACAACCATCGTCGGCTGGAATAGTTTTGGTCGAAACAACTGCCACGCAAATGACATCGCAGTCTCGCAATCGCAATTCAAAAAATTAAAATTCGCCAAATCGAAAAACACGCCACGAGAAGAAGGACAGCAGTTGGACATGAAATGGTGGTGGAGCAGCGGACATCTTTTTCACAGGAAATTGGGGAGCTGTGCGCGTCCCAGCCGTTAGGGCTGAGGGAGTGGTTTGTTGCAGGGGAGGGTGGGTGGGTGCAACAAGCTACTCAAACAGGTGAGTAAAATCCCACCCACCCTCCACTAGGCCAAAATGGAACGGATATCAAAGACTGTCAAACTGCGGCATTGCACAAATGTGATTTGACAAGTCACAACTGTGTAGGGAGGTTGGTGCTCACAAACCAATTGTTTGACAACCGTTAACTACACAACACGCAGTTGAAAGTTTGCACTTGGCTGTTGGGTTCACATATATGGTCAACAAGAAACACTCGCGCTGCACGCATAGAAACGCATAGGCGTAAGCAAGAAACCCCCTCACATAAGACACCCACGCGCTGCAGCACACATTGCGTTGCACGCAGTGGCACGTAGCCACAATTAAAGATGCAAAGTTGTTCCTTTGAAGATAAAGCAATATCTACTTCGTAGAACAAAGCTTCGTGTGGTAGGCCTGGGACGTCGGGGACATTTTGAAGTCTGAAACGTTTTTTTGTGTGACATGCAGGTGCAGGACATCGGAAAGTTTTCATCCACGTGGCAAACGTGGGACGTTCGGCGCGTTGCTAAAACGTTGGCAAGCGTGGGTCAAAATGAGAGGTGCTTTTGGAAACCATTTTTCGTGGCGGGTTCAGCCTTTGGTGAATGTGGACGACGTTTTGACAAGGTCCAAAGTGACGAGAAGGTTGCGCGAGCACATGTTGGATTTTCACAAAACAATGCTCGCACAACGAAAAGTGCCTAGGTCTCAGCCACTTTTTGTGGAGGTCTAGGAAATACCGCGCCTGTCACGACAGATGAGCCCAAGGCGCGCCTCCCACACAGAATCATCATCATCATCATCATCATGTCCAACATCAAATTCGACGACAATTTCACAAAACAAGACCTGTCTTATCGCTCTCACTGTGGCACGGTGCAAATTTTGAAATCCCTCGCCCAACCCTCTCGACACTTTGGGCCTGTCAGATCGCTCTCGTTCTGGAGCAGCGCAAACTTTGAGAACCAAGAAGATCTTGCGCAGTGATCTTGACAAGGACGTCTGCTATCAAAGCAAGTTTCGTAGAGAAACTCTGAATTGCGGACCTTCACATTCTCATGAGCCCAAAGATCAATGTGTCAGGTGGGCACCTGCGTGAAGAGATCATTGAGTCACATTCTCATTAGCTCAAAGATCATTGCGTCAGGTGGGCACCTGTGTGAAGAGATCATTGAGTCAGATTCTCATTAACTCAAAGATCATTGTGTCAGGTGGGCACCTGCGTGAAGAAATCATTAAATCACATCTCATTAGCCCAATGATCATTGTGTCAGGTGGGCACCTGCGTGAAGGGATCATTAAATCATATTTTTTAAGTCCAAAGATCATTGTGTCAGTGGGCACCTGCGTGAAAAATCATTAAATCCCATTCTCATTAGCCCAAAGATCATTGTGTCAGGTTGGCACCTGCGTGAAGAGATCATTGTCGCAATCTCATCACCCCAAGAATCATTGTGTCAGGTGGGCACTTGCGTGAAGAAATCACAAGGGCCTAAAGTCTGAGCTGAAGCCTTGCTACTACTACTACTACTACTACTACTACTACTACTACTACTACTACCACTACTACTCCGACTACTACTCCTACTATTACTCATACTACTCGTCCCTACTCCTCCTACCCCTACTCCTACTCCTATTCCCACTCGCACTCCTGCTCCTACTCCTTCTACTCCTCCTACTCCTACAGTTGCCGGTGGTCATAATCTACCAGTAGTACCGCGCAAGGCGGTGGCGGAAGTTTCAGAATAGGAAACCTATAGGAGAGGTTCGTTGTTGTGAGTCATGGATGGCAGAGCAGGTCCACTGATGGATCAAAAGGTNAGAATAGGAAACCTATAGGAGAGGTTCGTTGTTGTGAGTCATGGATGGCAGAGCAGGTCCACTGATGGATCAAAAGGTGGTTGGAGCGTCGGCCTATCTGTCTGTCTATCTATCTGCCTGCCTAACTCACTGACTAACTGACTAACTGACTGACTGACTAACTAACAAACTAACTAACAAACAAACTAACAAACTAACTAGTTGACTCACTGACCAACTGACTAACTGACTAAAGATTCACTGACTAACTGACTAACTGACTACCCGACTAACTGACTAACCGACTAACTGACTAACTGACTAACCGACTAACTGACTAACTGACTAACCGACTAACCGACTACTTGTCGAAGGAAATTTAGAAGTGAAACTTCCGACAATATGGACAGTTGAAAAGCAGAGGTGAGAAAAGTCAGAAATGAGAAGATCAGAGATGAGACAGTCAGAAGAGAGAAGATAAGAGATGAGAAAGTCAGAAGAGGAGAGATGCAGGTGCGCGAAAAGGTAGGAGAGTCGCGAAACACTGTGTTTTTCCAATGTTTTGTGGCTCCGGAGGGTCGAAAAGGAGGCTCGCTAAAGCGGCGGGTGCGGAGACATCTTGGCAGATGAGNTTTGTGGCTCCGGAGGGTCGAAAAGGAGGCTCGCTAAAGCGGCGGGTGCGGAGACATCTTGGCAGATGAGACATGGAAAATTGCACGCCGTTGTGGCGCAAAGCACATGTGGAAGTAAAAAGTGTTAAAACACCTCAGGTTCGGACCACTTTTGGGGTTGCGATATGCAAAAAGTGCACGGCGCTGTGGCGCGAAGCACATTTGGAAGTAAAAAAAGTGTTAAAAACTGTCGGTCTCGGAGCACTTTTGGAAGTTGAGATGTGGAAAAAGTGCACGGCGCTGNCTGTGGCGCGAAGCACATTTGGAAGTAAAAAAAGTGTTAAAAACTGTCGGTCTCGGAGCACTTTTGGAAGTTGAGATGTGGAAAAAGTGCACGGCGCTGCGGCGCGAAGCACATTTGGAAGTAAAAAGTGTTAAAAACTGTCGGTCTCGGAGCACTTTTGGAAGTTGAGATGTGGAAAAAGTGCACGGCGCTGTGGCGC
>BGPT01000980.1:88753-112753 GCA_003297045.1 Symbiodinium sp. clade C Y103 | reverse complement strand
TTGACGGGCCCAATTTTGGATCCATAATTTGGCTGAAAAACGGGGTCGTCGCTGCAGGGCCTCCGCAGTGAGAGCGGAAGTAAACTAGTTTCATTGCTACGTTATGTCGTTTCAGAAAATTTGTAGCATTCGCATATTTGCAAGGGCGCGCTTGTGATGAGGTCCGTGATCATGATATTCAAACTTATTGAACCGCAACGCGTTGAAAGATTCCATTTGCTCAGCCGGGCACACAATAATTGTTGAAAATAAATATTGTTTTTTATCGGATGCGCGGACCCAAAATCAGGGCCGCCTAGCGGCCCCAAAAATGGGTCCGCCCTTCTATGTTTAAATAGCAAAGGTACCCAGTTGGCGGACCCAAAAACGGGGCCTCCAACACACCCGCAAACTAGATTCAGTGCCAACCCATTTGAATCCGAGCGTCCCATTTGCGATTGTAGATTGTAGACATTTCACTCTTTAAGGTTTCCATGGCTGAGGCAGGCCTATCTTGCCCGTTTTCTTATGTCAGGCAAACAGCGTGCCCCGCCCAAGCGGCTCTGCGCGAACAATATACAATACAGAACAGGTCATGGCAACTGAGGCCCTGTGCCACGGCGCCCGTTTGGCAGATGTTTTACGGACCAGATTTTGGGGCTGCTGATGCGCGAAGCTTGGATGCCCGGAGGTAGGTCTGGAACGTGNTTTGGCAGATGTTTTACGGACCAGATTTTGGGGCTGCTGATGCGCGAAGCTTGGATGCCCGGAGGTAGGTCTGGAACGTGCTTGTTCCAGTGTAAAGCACCCAATAGATCAAAATAGTCTAAAAATACTCCCGGACTAATTTAGTCAGAAATTTACTCCCGGACTAAATTGCTACCCGAAAATTTACGTAAATCAAGGGTCAACTTCCGGGAGTAAAATTATGCAAAGTGCATTGCGCCCAATGTAGTTTGCATTGCTTCTTTTTTTTGGCCAATGCAAACTACATTATGGGCAATGTAGTTTGCATTGCTCATTTTTTTTGGCCAACGCAAACTGCATTATGGGCAATGTAGTTTGCATCGTGCATTTTTTCAGGACCACTAAAAACAAGATAAAAACATAGAAATTTTGAATGCTTTGATCATGGNGTTGCTTGCAATATGTTCTTATTCATGGGTCTTGCGTTTCACGTGCATGAAAGTTGTTTGCAGTATGTTTTTGTTCATGCAGGTCTTGCGTTTCATGTGCATGAAAGTTGCTTGCAGTATGTTTTTGTTCATGCAGGTCTTGCGTTTCATGTGCATGAAAGTTGCTTGCAGTATGTTTTTGTTCATGTATAGTTCTTGGAAATCAATTTGTCTAGTCATGGTACTGTTTGTTTTTATAAGATTCACATGGAGTGTTTGAAACTAAACAATATACGGCACACTGTTCACTGCTGAGATGTGTTTCACTCAGTCATGCCACGTGGCGAATCCTTTTGTGTCTTGAGCTGCATCTATAAGGGAACCCGGCTNTATACGGCACACTGTTCACTGCTGAGATGTGTTTCACTCAGTCATGCCACGTGGCGAATCCTTTTGTGTCTTGAGCTGCATCTATAAGGGAACCCGGCTATGTGTCTTTTTGGACTATGACTTGTGTGCAGTCTGATGCCAACGATGTCCAGCTGATGGNCTTTTGTGTCTTGAGCTGCATCTATAAGGGAACCCGGCTATGTGTCTTTTTGGACTATGACTTGTGTGCAGTCTGATGCCAACGATGTCCAGCTGATGGCATGCATATAGTTTTTTTCAATCAACCATTTTTACAGCTGCTCAGGGGAAATATATTTATTTCTATTGCACGCAGAGATCAACGAGGCGCCACTGGGAGTGTCGATGTCTGTGACGCATTTTTTTGGAACAAACCTGTGTTTTTTTGAAGAGAAATCATCTGAATTTCATTTGCTACGTATATACAGTTTTTCCTGAAGAGATCCTTTTGTCAATTTTGTTGTGCAGCCAGTGTGGATGTCCAGCACAATATGCTTTCATCTGCGTGAGTTGTGTGCAGTGTGGACCGTGGGAACATCACGCATGAAAGTTCTTGTTCTTGCGTTTTTTGAATTCAGCACATTTTCGAATGAATAGTTCTTGGATGTATCTATGCACTGTTATGCACTGTTATATATATATATATGTTGAATCCGCGCGAAACGCAGCTGTGTGTGATCTAGTCAAACCCGGTGTGTTTTTTTAAAGTCATGTCATCCTTGGATGATCCGGTGGCTGCAGAGAATGAGAAAAATAAGCAGCGCATGAGTGTTTCTGCAAGAGACCTCATGGGCGTGCTTCGCAACTTCATGATCCAGAAAAACAGCAAGGACATCCATTGTTTGATCAGGGCGCCGAGTTCCAGGACTCTTTCCTGGAAATCTGCACCAGAACCAGACTGGTTGTCAAGGCTGAGCAACTTGGTCTTTGAAGTTCTCAAGGTAGCCCCCAACACCAAGCTTCACCAAAAAAAACTTGGAGAAGCATTGAAGAAGTTGTTAGACAGTGATGAAATGACAAACACCTCTGGCAGAGATGAGAAAGCATTCATAGATTTGTGCAATACGACCATTAGAATTGCTTTGGCGCAATTCCGTACCTTGAAGCAAGATGTGACAAAACGCGATTTGATATTGAAGAAACTGGGCAAAGAGGAAAAAATCAGGTTCAATCTAGTTCTGGATAACATCCAGTTGCCATTGAGCTTTGATGATCACAATTCAGATGAGGATTTAGAAGAGCCCTGTCCAAATGTGAAGGTTTCCAAGGNATCTAGTTCTGGATAACATCCAGTTGCCATTGAGCTTTGATGATCACAATTCAGATGAGGATTTAGAAGAGCCCTGTCCAAATGTGAAGGTTTCCAAGGGTGAGGCATCGTCGTCGACATTGGCCATTGTTCCATATGTAAAAGGTGATGTTCCTGCTGAGCAGCATTTCGACTTGAACATGGACGCATTCACGAAAGTTCTTGACCATGAAGAGCCACCATTGCCAGCCCCATGCACGCCCCCGTCTTCATCTACTATGAATAAGGAGATGATTGGCATGAGCTCTGGTGAAGACAGGTCCAGNATGCACGCCCCCGTCTTCATCTACTATGAATAAGGAGATGATTGGCATGAGCTCTGGTGAAGACAGGTCCAGAAAAAGATCAAACCAGGCAGGTGTGGGAATGAGGTTGAGCAGCTCACCCATGGATGCTGGTAGTCCACCGCCACCAGCTCCCAAGAAATCTAGGTCTAAAGTTGATGGCAAGGTTGAGCCAACAAGTGGGTTAGCACCTGATGATGCTGAGATCCTTGCAGAAGCTATGGATCATGTCCCTTCTGTTGCCTCAGAAAAGGTTTTGAAACGCCCTGCAATGAAACGCCCCAGTGCAGCCATTCATGACCGTACTGATGATGCCGCCGCGGATGGTGATTCTCCCAACATCGCGATGAAACGCCCAGCACGTGCAGACACTGCTGAAAACAAAGAAGACAAGGTTCCATGGTTTTTCCANGGTGATTCTCCCAACATCGCGATGAAACGCCCAGCACGTGCAGACACTGCTGAAAACAAAGAAGACAAGGTTCCATGGTTTTTCCATTTATAAAACCAAATGTTTTATGTTCAAGAACTTTTATGCAAACTTTCAAGAACTCATGCAACAACTATATAACGCAAGAACTCATGTGAAGAGATGTGTTTTATTTCCACAGAAGTGCATTTGGTGTGTTGATTTCACAATGATTCAAAATCATTTATATAATGAACTGGGACACCAATTCCAAGACTTGTAATGTATTTTCCCAGCCAGCTACCGAAACAAAAAATATGGGGCCCCAATGCTCCACCTTTTCACTAAGGCTGAGGTGAAGATGGAACGAAAAAACATCCATTCAAGGGCTTACAACAAGAAGAAGAATGCTTGCTTGAAGGCTGGCATGTCCCGCGATGAAGCACTTGCTGCTGCCCGGGAAGCCGGCGCTGAGGCTGTTGCTCAGGCAATTTCTGCTGGCATTCTTGAAGGTGAACCGAGCGCTGGTGCTGAGNGATGAAGCACTTGCTGCTGCCCGGGAAGCCGGCGCTGAGGCTGTTGCTCAGGCAATTTCTGCTGGCATTCTTGAAGGTGAACCGAGCGCTGGTGCTGAGGAACATCAGGATGAATCCAGAGGTATTGATATTGACTAGAATGCACAACAAGTATAGTGTTNCTGGCATTCTTGAAGGTGAACCGAGCGCTGGTGCTGAGGAACATCAGGATGAATCCAGAGGTATTGATATTGACTAGAATGCACAACAAGTATAGTGTTCTCTACATTTCTCCCATGTAGCTTCGATGGCACGCCAGTGTGAAGGCGTGCAGGCATCGGGGATTCGCAAGTGGCACAGCGTCACAAAAGTGTGGTTCTTGCGTTTCTTGGGTCTTGAGTCTTGCTTTGTGCAGTTCTTGTGCATCTTATTTACAACAAGACTATATACACCAGAAAGCAATGGCCATGTATATTTATATCAGAAAAACATGGATGACATCTTGCACAGTTCTTGAAAAGTTCTTGTGTTCAATTCAAATAATATGTCAGTTCAATTCAAAAACAGCCAGTCAGCGCTTCAGATCCGGATTCGGTTTCACGCGTCAATTCTTCGTGGTGCAAAGCTGCTACTCTCACAGCAGGTAGCGTTGTTTTTGATGACAAAATGCTCTAGATAACAAGCAATACTTGGGAATCTGAAAAACGCAAGATCATGAGAGAGCATTTGAAAGGTAACACGACAGATCTTCACAGATCTTCTTATGACACATTTCGTTCAGGTTCTTCAACCAAAAATGTTCCAGTTGTATCAAGAACAAATTTCAAGAACCATCAATCCCAATCATTCGGATACATTGGAAAGAACATATATCAAATATATTTATGTATATAAATATATATATATATATATAAATAATATTTATTTATATATATATAATACTTATATACACAATTGCACTCAACATGTATGCACACCCTTCCACAAAACACAAACTTTTTGGCCCATCAGAGCGATGGCGGTGCAGAGATTGTACACTGGGGGATGGGCCTATGAGATCGAAAGAGAGGAATCTTCACCTGCAGACAGTGTTGTGAGTTCCAATTGTTTGGCTTAGTTTCACATTTTCAAATTGTGCTAAGGACATCTATAGGCTGCTCCATGACCTTTCATTGCCTCTGCCCAGGGACATCTCGGTCTGTCGCATCGTGGGCTGAATTAGATTTCACTATATGGATTGACTTCCAATAGCAGACAAGACTGCATATACCACAGTTCTTGTGTGGATGTTCTTGTGGATGTTCTTGCATTTTCTTGTGGACCTCAAACGTTGTGGCTGTCTTGATCAGTGTGGTCACGTTTTTTTGTTGATGTTTGTGGATTTCGAAACATATGAAGCCATATAGAGCCACTCAATCTTAGATCTAGTCACAATCCAAATGAATACATCTTTTGATACCAATGATGGTTACGCAAATTCACAGAATCTATCATATTTTTGATTCAACAATGTATCAATTGTGCGTGCATCATCTATGTATTGGGTTCTTGCGTTCTTTGGTTTCTCACTCTGAAAGTGACACCTTTTGACTTCTAAACCCAGGACAGGGCCCATGGTACCCCTTCAAACCTGTCAGCGCCTTTCTCGACTATGACAATGTCATGGACGCGAACGACGTGCAGACTTTTTTGAGGGGCCTCAGCATGCACCCTTTCACAGTTCGCCCTCTCTACGCGAACCCTGCCCCTGGTCGCCCCCCCAGGAGGGACCGTCCACGGGACACTGGTCCCTACGGTACGGTGGGCAAGGCACCTCCACCCAAAAATCCTCCCGCTCATCCCATCCCTCCTCCCATCCCTCCTCCCATCCCTCCTCCCATCCCTCCTCCGATCCCTCCTCCTCCTCCTCCTCCTCCACTCCCCGTACCTACCTCTCCGATCCTTGTCCCTCCCGCTCCTCCAGCCTCTTTCCCTCCCAATCCTCCGGTGCCTGCGCCCACTGAGTTGAAAGCAACTTCTGCAGTTGACCTTGGCACAGCCAAGACTGGTGCAACTGGTGCACCTGGACTCAACCCGAAGCCATCCGTTCCGTATCCGAAGGTGTCTCCGTTCGAAATGCTATGGTCGATCAGGGGTGAAAACCCACCATCTGAATGGGTGGGTCCTGACCCGAGAGTTGCCTGGTCAAATTTGGTTTGTTAATCATGTATGCATCTACATATATATATAATATACATATATAATATATATGTATGTTTGTATGTATGTTTGTATGTATATATGTATGTGCATTTAGCATATCAACTTCTGACAAATAATTTGTCTACATTTAATTCCACAGCATGCCCATTCCGAAGTTTTTGAATGTAAAATGTGAAACCTATACATATGCTCCTGGTGACCAAAACTTTGAAGTTGGACCACTTTGGATGTGAATCTATTTGCATCTATATATGTGTATACATGAGCCTTGACATTTTCATCTCAGGTGAGTGCACCTGGTGTGGCTGATCCAAGCGACAATCCTGCATTGATTGAAGTCAAGGAGGATATTGAGTCGCCACATAGACGCTGGGTTCTTGATGTGGTGTTGAAAAGTTCTTGCAAGGTTCTTGACAGGTTTTCTTACAAAGTTCTTGACCATGTCTTGCAAAGTTTGTGCAGAGTTTTTGAGAACTTCTTGACTCGCAGTGAAATGTATCACACACATATGTGTAAAGTGCCATGATTGATCTTTGAGTTCTTGTGTTCATATCTACTTTGCAATCTCAGTTCAAAAGAATNCTCGCAGTGAAATGTATCACACACATATGTGTAAAGTGCCATGATTGATCTTTGAGTTCTTGTGTTCATATCTACTTTGCAATCTCAGTTCAAAAGAATGTTATAACCTTGAACGTGTTCGTTTGTGCACTCAATACAGATNGATTGATCTTTGAGTTCTTGTGTTCATATCTACTTTGCAATCTCAGTTCAAAAGAATGTTATAACCTTGAACGTGTTCGTTTGTGCACTCAATACAGATTTATACCAACATAAACTGCAACTCAGGTGATGCAAATGCTGGTGAGAGCCGTGCTAGTGGCAGCCATGCGCCGCATGTTGAGTGAGAGACGACCTGAGAGATATTAGGGCATGCTATAATTTGAGAGATAGGACTTGCAGATTTTTGTCTAGGTAACAAATCCCTAGACGCTTAACCTGACGGATAAGAGTGATGAGACTATTTTGCAAACCAAAAGGTTTGCTCGCTGTCTCAATGCCTGGCACGATATTGTCGCCACAGTTTGGAAAATTGACTCTAGCTGTGTATGTGGCCAAGACCTTTGGATGTGTATAAGCAGATTTGTATATGTTATATGACTAAATGGATTGTGTATCCCAAAGAGATGTAGATACATCCAAGCAAGGATGATGCATCTCTGTTGCGCTGATGCTACACAACATGTTGAAAAAACAAGTGGGTTCTTGACTCTCAGTGTGCATTTCGTTTTCTTGCTCATGTTGCAACTATTTATCTGCAGCCTTTTGACACCAAATATAAATTTAAAATCGTAGAAAGAAAGGTGCAAGCGTCGTGCACGCGCAGCGTAATGGGTCCTAAAGCGATGAAGAATGCCAAAGGCAAGGCGATGAAGGCCATGAATGTGATGAAGGCTATGAGGAAGGTGAAGCGCAGGAATGCGCACTCTATGAAAGTGAAGTCCACGAAGGTGAAAGAAGTTGAAAAGCCAAAGTTTGCCCACTTTGTCGTCCGCATGACTCAGAGGGAGAAAACGAAGCGTTTCCACGATGACTTGTGTGAATCTCACCAAGAATATGACGATGTCAAATGCTACAACAAGTCCTATCATGCTCCTCCTCCATGCAGCTGGCGTGCATGGCTCAAGTCTGATTTGGCAGAGAAGGGATGGCTGTATGTCAAGGGCGACCCTGCTAAGGCAGAGTCATGGCTCTTGATTAAGTCTGAGCAGCTGCTGTGCTAAACAAAGGTCTTGGCCACTTGTTCAGTCAAGGTATGTTTTCATTAGATAGATACGTACAATCCATCAGACTTCACTTGTTTATCTTGATGGAAGGCATGGCGTCTCTCAGCTCCATCGCGGTTTTTGAAGGTTTTGCAATCCTGCCAAATGATTCAATCAAATAAACATTATCAGTTCATGATATATTTAAATACATATATGTATATATACATATATTTCTGTGTGTGATCATAAGTTCTTGGGATCTTGGCAGGCAGATGCATATCCAACAGGTTTTTGACACGGACCATTGCACCTCGCCACAGTCGCTGAAAAGTGAAATGCAAATGTGATGCTGCAACACTGGCTTCGCTGAAACAAACATGGTATAGCTATAGGTCACGGTGGGCAATCCCCAACAAAAAATGATATTGGTTGAAAGAAATTGTGATGTTTTGTAGCACAAATGTTTCAAAGTTTGTTTGAATTTTGTTAGAATTCTGCAAAATCACAAAAAACACCAATGCAAACTACATTGAAAGCAATGCAGTTTGCATTGCAAACTACATTGGCTATAATGCAGTTTGCATTGTTTATAATGCAGTTTGCATTAAAACCAATGCAAACTACATTAAAGCAATGCAAACTGCATTATAAGCAATGCAAACTGCATTATACACAATGCAAACTGCATTATGAGCAATGCAAACTGCATTATAACCAATGCACTTTTCAATGCAAACTGCATTGGTTTCAATGTAGTTTGCATTGTTTTTTTTCGAGTTCTTCTGGAAAATCGATACGGCGAAGCCAGAAATTGCTTGCTCGAAGCTCTGCAATTTGTGTTGAAATGATCCAATCTGTGAAAGTTCATGCAATATGTTTCACCATCATTTGCCAGAGTCACGCGGCCCTTGCTTCACTTGTGGATATGACATATTCATTGAATCAAACCAGATCCATATGTCAAACTATATATGGATTTTATTGATATGATCTTGGATGTTTTCAGTTCTCTCAAGTTCTTGTTCATGAAATGTTCATTGAATCAAACCAGATCCATATGTTGGCTTTATTGATGTGACCTTGGATGTTTTCAGTTCACTTGTCGCTGTGCAGCACTTCCATGTTGAGATCTTGGATTCTTAAGTTCTTGAAATTTGTGATCGTGTTTCACCCCATCGGTTCCTGATTTCGGTTCTTGACCTTTAGATTTCGCTATGGCTGATGCACCAGATGAAGAAGAACAACAAGGGCTTCCCTATAGTCCGAAGCTGGATGATGAGAATCAGGGTAATGGTAATGGAGAACAAGAGCAAGAGGGAGAACTTGAGCAAGAGGGAGAACTTGGTGAAGACCAGCAAAACCGACCGGATGAAGAACTCTTCCCTCTTGACCCGCCTCACACCCCAACCAAGAAAAAGCCAGCTACTGCTGTGAAGTCAAAGGCATCGCCAGTGCTCAAGAAGCCTGCTTCAAAGGCTGCGACAGCTGCCAAAGCGAAAGCTGAGGCCTCTGCCAAAGCCAAAGCTGAGGCAGCCGCCAAAGCCAAAGCTGAGGCAGCAGCCAAAGCCAAAGCTGAGGCAGCAGCCAAAGCCAAAGCTGAGGGAGCGGCCAAAGCCAAAGCTGAGGCAGCGGCCAAAGCCAAAGCCGAGGCAGTTCCCAAAGCCAAAGCCGAGGCAGTTCCCAAAGCCAAGTCTGAGACAAAGAAAGGCAATACCAACTTGGCCCAAAACCAAGGCTGAGGAGTTGAAGGCAAAGTTCAGCCTGCAAGGCCTTGAGGAACAGAAGGAGGAGACAGGTCCGAACGAAGAAGGTGCAGAAGACGAGAAGGTAGAAGAAGATGAGGGCAGCGGTCGAGACAGGTCAAAGTCGAACAAGTTCTTTAGCATGATGAGGACTGGTGGGCTGCCAGACGCCGTCCTAGCAGCCTGGCAGACTTCAGACACCCGTGAAAAGCAGACTGCCTTGATCAACCAGATCTTCGTGAAGAGTGGTGGCAAGTTGGTGATCAATGAGGCCTATGAACTTCCAAGCTCGTATCAAAAGGATCGCAGTATCGAGAGGTCAGACACAGCCACAGATNGTGAAGAGTGGTGGCAAGTTGGTGATCAATGAGGCCTATGAACTTCCAAGCTCGTATCAAAAGGATCGCAGTATCGAGAGGTCAGACACAGCCACAGATTCCCAATCTGGGTATGGAAGAACGATCTTCAAGAGGAAGATGAACTTGTCTGATGAGGACTTGGATGAGTGCGTTCGAACAGGAGAAGTTCGTTGCTTCAAGAGCGGCAACGTGTGGCTTTACGCAGCTGTCAACGTGCAGCTGACAAGCGGAGTGAACAAGAGAACTGTTGAGAACCTGAAGGGTGAGTCAGTTGAGTTGGCTCCCGAAGCAGCCCGTGCTTTTTCCAATGTCTTCAGCACATTGGAACCGGAAGTCAAGTTGAGCAACAACCCTAGGGCAAACACAGGGTCTTTGCCTTCTTCGGGTCATGAAGGGCCTGCTCCGTTTCGTGGGTTCACTATGGCAGTGTGCTTGTGTACAGAAATAAAGATAAAGGTTTTATTCAATACTATATACGATTTGTTGCGCAAGGCATCAAAAAACAGTTTTGTTTGCAGATCGGACGTTTTGTTTTCTTGAAGCTATCTTGTGTGAGGCTGGCTCTGATGGATGCTCCAGATGTGAAACTGGAGGGGGCGGCATTGGATAAGGCAAAGGAGTCCCTGAAAACTGCCAGCCAGGCTTTGGGAAAGATCAGCCAAGAGTGTCGCAAGTTGCTGTCCAANACTGGAGGGGGCGGCATTGGATAAGGCAAAGGAGTCCCTGAAAACTGCCAGCCAGGCTTTGGGAAAGATCAGCCAAGAGTGTCGCAAGTTGCTGTCCAACCTTCAAAAGTCTGATGAGATGTATGAAGAAGTGATTCTTGACAAACAAGTTGAATGAATTGTGGAGTTGCTAGATGAAAAACATAATACCTATATGGATTTTGTTCATCGTTTTGTTCTGGCAGTCTGTTGTGTAGCTGTAGGCTATACAATATAGGTTTGTGTTGCACGTAAGACTGGTTGGCTGAGGAAAAGCAATTTAGAGATTGTCATGGAGGCACACCAGAAAGTCGAGAGGGTCTTGATGTTTGAAGAGCTGGAGAAAAAAGAGCCCCTCACAAAGACTTCGTTGGTAAACTTCTTGAACGCGCAGGGCAAGATCGCGACCGCCGGGCAGTCAAAGCTTTGTGGGCATCAAGCCCAATTGAAAAATCGCTAAGGTGAAGCATGAGCCGCGGTTCTTGCGTTGTGTATTTCTCCGATTCGGCGTCGAACATTGCCTTAAGCAGATCCATCTGAGTGTTGAAGATTGAATCCATGGTGAACAAACAAGTCATTCAAACAAGGGTTTCAAATACACATATATATATATATATGTGCTTCACTTCATTTTGTTTCTGATGCACGTGTGTATGCACAAGGATGGACATTGGCTAAGCCGTCTATTTGAAAGAGTCTTGACTGGCAAGTCCTGCGTGAAGCGGGCACACATCTGTGGTGGATGAAATGTTGCGTATGTGCAAAGCTCTTGACAGCATGAGAATATTGGCAGTTGTTCTTGAGGTTCTTGATTTTAGTCCAGAATGCTTTTGTCACAACAATAGTATAAGACTTATAATACATTCATTGCCAAAGTTCAAGAACCAGACATGCACCTGTGCTGCACATGTTCAGGAATTTCGCATACTCCAAGAACACACATTGATAAAATGCAACGCAAGAACTTCTAATTTTCCAACATTCCAAGAACAAGCAGTTTTGACATGCAATGCAAGAGCTTTTCCAATTTGCAACACTCCACGAAGACACAGTTATGAAATGAAATGCAAGAACTTCAAGTATCAATGCAACACTCAAACATTGGACTACATACATTATATTTAATTCTGGTGTATTATAGTATTTCTCAATCAAAGAACCATGGATGTCCGTGAGAAAAAGCGACCAGGAGGTATTCGACAACGCCTGGAGGGTGAACTGCTCGAGCGCACGAAACCATCAGCCTTGGCCAACTACTTGCTTTCTCAGTATGCATGGGGTAATATGAGTGTCCAACAGGTTCAACAAATTGCGGGGTTGGCTATGGAAGATTTGCAGCAAACCGAAACTTTGGTGACTTTCCCAGACCTGGAAAAACTCTCCAAACTCGGCAGCAGTGGTGTTCATGTCAACAACATGTACAGGGATATCGCCAGGTACATTGATTCAATTGGCAACCTTCCTCCAACAACTGCAGTCGAGATACCAACCAAGCACGGCGATGAAAAAACTGGACTTATGTTGCCTCATGAGATTTTTAGTTTTCTTTTTCACAATTATCCAAATGCATTCAAAAAGCTTTTCATGCCAGGTGGGCAAACAGAAGTTGAAAAATTTTGGAGACAGTGCTCGGGTGCCTCAAGCCTGAAAAACCAACCGGCATTGCAGAGATTGGATCCAAAGAAGGCCATTCCTGTTGGAGTTCATGGAGATGAGGTCCCAATCGGGGGGCGAGGCAAAGTGTGGTGTAAACTTGCAGTTGTGCTGAGTTTTTTTAGCTTGCTTGCCTCGGCAATGCCTACAAAGCAGTCCCTTTTGTTAATTTGGGCGTGCAACCCAGCGCGTTTTGTGTTGGGAGATCAGGGTAGCGTGGATTCCTTCATGTTGGTCCTTCGGTGGTCGTTGAACGCGCTCTTTAGTGGAAAGTGGCCAGCTGCTGACCACAATGGTGAGCGATACCACCCTCAGTCTAGAGAAGCAAAGAAAGCTGGAACATATTTGGCCGGGGGGTTCTATGGAATTGTAATGGCGTTGGTGGGAGATTTGGATTACTTCAACAAATTTCTTGGCCTACCTCACTGGTCTTCAGCTAAGAATCCCTGTGGTCGCTGCTTATGTACCAAGGCAGGCCCAAACACTTGGAAGGACAGTCGCCAAGAAACACCATGGAGAACAACGACCTTCACAACAAGAAGCTGGCAAGCATTCCCTGACACATCGAACAATCCAATCTTCAACACTGCAAATATATCTGGATTGACTTGTCAGGCTGACTATATGCATGTGAAGTACCTAGGGTATCAACAATACTTTCTAGGCTCAGTGCTTTGGTTGCTTGTGCACGAAATTTTGCCGGGTAGCCCACTTGCGAACATTCGAGCATTGGCCTTTACGTGAAAGCATACCAACGAAGGAACAACACTGCTTGCAGGTTTCCTTTGTCATCATTTCGGAAACTGAGCATTTTTGAAAGGAAAAAAGGTTTTCCAAAGCTGAGAGGCAAAGGTGCCCAGGTACGTCATGTTGCAAAAGCTTTGGGCACCCTTTGGAAACGAAAAATGAATCAAGCAAATCGCAACCATCGTCGGGTTGCAATGATTTTCAAATTGGATTCTGAGGTGGATGCTTTATTGGATGAGCACAAACCGGAACTTGGATATTTTGCTTTACCCGCTGAGACCGCACAATCTGTCATTCACAAGCAGATTCAGATCAGCCAACTGTACCAAGTTCTTGAGGAAGAATACGCCACAACTGAACGGCCCTTATTCAACGTAGTGAGCAAACTCCATTCTTGCCATCACATTTTCGATGAAGCTCGTCATCTTCACTCTCATCTTTCTTGGTGCTGGCGCGGTGAAGATTTCATGAATGTTGCGAGCACATTGCTGTCATCATGCATGAGAGGACGCTCAGATGCTGGGGCGACCATCAAAGCAATTGAAAAATATCGTTTGGCAATGCATTTGACTTGGAAAGATATGAATAGTTTTCGATGATCTGTGCCACTCGCCGAGCAAAAATGTCTAAACCGCNGCAATTGAAAAATATCGTTTGGCAATGCATTTGACTTGGAAAGATATGAATAGTTTTCGATGATCTGTGCCACTCGCCGAGCAAAAATGTCTAAACCGCCTTTTGCTGCAGCGCGCTCTTCTCACAGTTCTGCGTAAACAATCATAGCGTGATATCTAGTTTTAACGGTTTTAATATTTCGCATTTTCTTTAAAGAGATAAATGCATGTACATACATATATTTATATATGAGTCATGTGAGAAGTTTCGTTTCTGGAGAGGTTCTTGGAGAGGTTCTTGAGAGACACATGATATTGTTTTAGCTGTCTTGTGGGCCAACCTTGCGGCACAGGCGGTATCTTATGGAGCTTCATCGATATTTATTTTGTGATGCTTGGCTTCGAAAATGTTGTGATGCTTGGCTTTGCATTATACGAGGCATTGCATTCGAGCTCTGTCTACCTCTATTCAGCAAGAATCCTTCAACGCTATATATATATGTGTGTTTCACTGTGACTGTGGCTGTGAGAAACACACAGGTGTGTATATGTTATGTGTGTGCGTCTTCGTCTCTGTCTTGAGAATAGCCAAGGTATGAACGAAATAATGATGCAAATTTATTATATAAATATATTTCAAAACATGTAGTTTGCACCTGTGCTGAAGTGTTCAAGAAATTCGCACACTCCAAAAACACACAATGATGAAATGCAATGCAAAGATTTCAAATTTCCAACACTCCAAGAAAACACAAGTTTGACATGGAATGCAAGAACTCAAAATCTCCAACACTCCAAGAACACACAAGTTTGACATGGAATGCAAGAACTTAAAATCTCCAACACTCCAAGAACACACAAGTCTGACATGCAATGCAAAAAACTTCAAAAAACACACAAGTTTGATATGCAATGCAAAAAACACACACATGTTTGAAACTTCAATTAAAATTTGCAAAAAGATTTTCCGCAAGAACTCATAGAGTGTCAAAAGCTGCCAGCTAGCCACACATCTCACACATCTATACCTTTTAGTCACAATGCACATGTTCCTCATAGATGAGGTATATAAAGCAATATGGTATTGTTTCTGCTTTTTGTGGCAACAATTTACAACAATTATAGGTTTGAACAGCTGTATTCAGGAAGCGTTTCCACAAAAAATAATGCAAAACCGCAAATTTGATGGATTGAAATTTAGTAATTTAAGCAAAAAATATGATGTTCCCAAGAGGTGCTAAAAGGAGTAAATATCAATTTAGTCCGGGGAGTAAATTTAGTCAAAAGGAGTAAATATCAANATTTAGTCCGGGGAGTAAATTTAGTCTTTCAATTTACTCCTTGAAGGAGTAAATTAGTCCCAGCGACTAAAGTCTAAATCCTTATTTTTGACTAATTTAATCCTGGGACTATTTTTAGACTATTTTGATCTATTGGGCAGGGGCCGTTATCCAACAGGTCGTGCATGTTGCATTTTTCACGGGCCCTGCTGGCGCAAGAGTAATGCTTGTATTCTGTTGTGCCTGTGCATATTGGGGTTGAATGTAGCTCTGCGCCTCAAGCAAGCTCCTTGAGGCGCTGCAATAAATGAAAGCCCAGCAAAACTTTGTGATTTTGTCCTCCGCTGAGCATTGAGAGCTGTTTCCAGTCGTTTTCCAATCGTTATTCAATCGTTATTCAATCGTTATTCCAGTCGTTATTCCAATCGTTATTGCTATTCCCCACATTTTTCCCAGTCGTTATTCCAAAACGCTTTTAAAAGATTTTGGAACATATTTAATTGTTGTTGATTGAACATCCGATTTTGCTGTACCTGCTACAGTTTTGAAAATAACGATTGGAATAACGACTGGAATACCGACTGGATAACGATTGAACAACGATTGGGAAGACATGTGGAAAATTGACATTTTCCTCCACTCAGAGTGCGCTGCTAGCTTCTTTTGGTTTACCTGGATGGGTCCAGACAAAGGAGGCTGGAACACGCTTTCCCCGCTTGTGGAGTGAAATAGCTTGCAGGGATGCAAGCAGGAGGTGATGGTCTTTTTGATGACGGTACTATCTTGGTGGGCGTTAGCTCAAAATCCACAGAAGGAGGNATATGGTTGGAACCATTGTCGGTGCGGTTGGTTGGCTGCTTGCGCGCAAACAACATTGAAATTGGGGTGCGCGGGGGTCAAAATAAAAACGCTTTGGCATCGTGACCCCAACTTGGCAAGGTAAGGTTTTTCAGGTGTCGTTGACGGGCCCAATTTTGGATCCATAATTTGGCTGAAAAACGGGGTCGTCGCTGCAGGGCCTCCGCAGAAGTTCGGCAGGCTGATCTTGCTTCCAGCTTTAAGGTTTGTTTGGATGCTTCATGTTGTCATCGAAGAAATTGCTTCGGGTTCAATTGCTGGCCTGTTTCCAGCGCAGCCGTTGATATCCCTTCCCCCTGGTCCATGGGTGGGACTGTAAACGGGGAGGTTAGTGCATTATGTTCGAGTTGAGACATTTACACTGGCCGCTGCCACCTAGCCACAGGGCAAAGCCACAGGGCTTTGCCAAAGTACCGTGAGCTAAAGGGCAGGCTGTTCTTATCTGACATTGTTGTAAGAAGATATTTGCCGAGCCTCAGGGCATGAGACATGGCCGTTCACTTGCAACATACATAAGATACATACATACATACATACATACATACATGCATATATGCGCGAAGGTGTGGATTTCACTACAAAATTGCTCTCTTTGTCAGTGACAGATTACAACCGTCACACTGAAAATTACAACCCGTGCACTTTCAAATTACCCGCTAATCTCCTTGTCAGATTACTGTACGACGCTCACACTTCTAATTACGACCCGTGCACTCCCAATTTACAACCCGCTGGTCCCCTTGTCAGTGACAGATTACGACCCTTCCCCGCTTTGGCCGCAAACTGTATTATTCCCCTAAACACCGGAGTGATTAGAAGCAATGAAAGCTCTATGCCAGCAACACCTCTGTCTTGGCGCTTGCACAGCAGGGACGGAAAAACACAAACAGCACAAACAATTTTTCTCTTTTCAAAACCGCACACCAATCCAACTGTATGCAGTTTAGGAGGTCAGCGACTGAAGAAACAGATGTCATGCATGCCGCACGGCAAATAACATTTCAACCCAAATAACGACGTAGTTTGCATGAAGCCATTTCTTGTTGTCCCACGCGGCGATTTCATCCATCGAACAAATCACTGCTGCTCTGATCTGACTCCAGTGCCCGATTTCTCGGTGTGCCGGATTTTTTTTGGAATGGACCGGAGCCAGGGTAACAACCAGTTACAACCCTCTGACCCGTAGAGCCAGAGTTGCACTTGGATGTTTGCAGCCTGGACACATAGCTGTGCATGCATGAGTGCAAAATCGCGAACGACAGATGGAAGACTCTTCACCAACATGTTCAACATATCTCCCTCTTCATTGAACGTTTCAATTGCGGAGCTTAAATGCATCAAGTAATACAAAATGCCTTAGTTAGAGTTCCAGTTAAACTAGTTGTAACTAGTTGAGCACTAGTTACAACTCGTTACAACTAACTATTGGCAATAAGTTCAAATAGTTTGAGTTGGAACCAACTCTGTCACTAGTTAGCAACTAATTACAACTTTTTTTCAACAGTTCGAGAATCAGTTGCAACTAGTTACAAACTAGTTGTAGAGTTCGTTGTAACTGGTTCTCAACAGGTGCAGAATTAGTTGTAACTAGTTGTAACCCTCCAGGCCCAGAGTTGGAGAGTTAGTTGTAACTAGTTGTAACCCTAGCGCCGGACCCAGAGTTGGAGAGTTGGTTGTAACTAGTTGTAACCCTGGCCTCGGGCCCAGAGTTAGAGAGTTGGTTGTAACCAGTTGTAACCCTGGCCCCGGGCCCAGGATTAGAGAGTTAGTTNGTTGTAACCCTGGCCTCGGGCCCAGAGTTAGAGAGTTGGTTGTAACCAGTTGTAACCCTGGCCCCGGGCCCAGGATTAGAGAGTTAGTTGTAGTAGTAGCAGTAGGAGTCGTAATAATAGTAAAATTTCCTGCCCATTTGTTTTGTTCATAAAACAAGTCGAAATAATAGTAGTAGCAGTAGTAGAAGCAGTAGTAGTAGTAGTAGCAGTAGTAGTAGTAGTAGTGGTGGTAGTAAAATTTCCTGGCCCATTTGTTTTGGTCATAAAACAAGTCGTAGTAATAATAGTAGTAGTAGTAGTAGTACTTTTTTTTGTAACTAGTTGTAACCCTGCTTCCGGGCCCAGGGTTAGAGAGTTGGTTGTAACTAGTTGGCCTCGGGCCCAGGGTTAGAGAGTTAGTTGTAACTAGTTGTAACCCTGGCCCCGGGCCCAGGGTTAGAGAGTTAGTTGTAACTAGTTGTAACCCTGGCCCCGGGCCCAGGGTTAGAGAGTTAGTTGTAACTAGTTGCAACCAGTTGGAGAATTGGTTATAACTAGTTGCTAACTAGTTCCGGAATTAGTTACAACTAGTTGCTAACTAGTTGCTGAGTTGCTGGGTTCCCCCCCAACCCCCCCCACCTGAGACCCCCATAGTTATGGGTTAGGGTTGAACCCCAACCCCAACCCACCCCACCCGACCCAACCTCAAATGCATGGTCCCAAATCGGGGCCCAAAAAGGAATCCAAAACCTGGTGCGCACAAGTGTTGACAACTTGCAAGCTTTAATAGAGTTCGGCAAGTCTTGGTGCACAGTATTCTTTGGATTGAAATGCCTGAATTCGTGGTCGACATTCAATGGAATGGAATAAGGAATTGCGATCCCAGTTTTTCAAACACGCGGAAGTTGAAGCTTTTGCAAACCAATGCAAGCCGCCAATGGTACTGACATTGCTATGGAAGGTTTTTGCAAGGTTCTTTTGGAAATCCAGGTTGTCGACCCCAAAAGGGAAAATGAACTGGACTGATTCCCAGTGATGTTTTTTTTCGGTTGGACAGACCGCGGTTCGCATTTTGTCACCTTGCAAGTTGGGATACTGGCGGAAGGTGAAAACTATCCAGTAACAAAGGACTGCCTCACACCAGGTTCCTGCCGGACAGATAAATATTGGCCTAGTGTGGGGTTACGCCACAGATGGAAGCCGTTGGCCGGAGTCGACACTCACCTCAACAAGGGATGGGTGGAATCTAATTCATGTTGCCTCCATATGTGTTCACTCCAGCATTGCGGTCCAACATGGAGATTTGGGCTTTGCCAAGATACTTCTTCTATGATGCGTGGAAGGAAATGCCATGCAATAAGCCCGAAAAGTTACTATACTATCGCAGAGAGGTCTTCAAGCTGGAGAACATGCCACCCGTGCAGTCGGAATCCAAAAGTGACAGAATCCAGTCTGCAACAGTAGACTCTGCCCCGGCCCAAAATGACCAGAAGAGCTCCAAGCATTGTGGCAATGGTGATGCAGATCAGAAAGCAGCCGAAGATGCCGTTGCCGCATATGCACTAGCAGCCAAGGCCAAACTAGGTCAAGGTCAAGCTCCGGAAGCATTGTTACTGGAATTATTGTCGACTGTCTCTCCGGCGTACCCCTTAGCTCGCCTCTCCTTTAATCTTACAAACTTAAGTGAAATGTGGAAATTCTCCATATGCCGCTGCATTGTTGGCTGGGTTGAAGGATGGTCGGTGGAGGACTGTCAGAAGGCCACAACTTCAATGGCAGCACGTCTTCTCGCCAAAGTGTTCAAGTTCATAGGAAAAGACCATCCCATACGAAGGAACATGAGCAGTGGATACTACTCGCGTCTGTGCCGTTTTGGGAGTCTTCCCTGCATATGGCAGTCCTTAAAGGCTATGAACACCTTCTTCAAGTAATACAAAATGCCTTAGTTAGAGTTCCAGTTAAACTAGTTGTAACTAGTTGAGCAATAGTTGCAACTAGTTACAACTAACTATTGGCAATTAGTTCAAATAGTNGTTAGAGTTCCAGTTAAACTAGTTGTAACTAGTTGAGCAATAGTTGCAACTAGTTACAACTAACTATTGGCAATTAGTTCAAATAGTTTGAGTTGGAACAAACTCTGCAACTAGTTGGCAACTAATTTCAACTTTTTTGCAGCTAGTTGGAGAATTAGTTGAAACTAGTTGCGAACTAGTTGCAGAGTTGGTTGTAACTAGTTCTCAACTAGTTGCAGGATTGGTTGTAACTAGTTGTAACCCTCGAGGCCCAGAGTTGGAGAGTTAGTTGTAACTAGTTGTAANAGTTGGTTGTAACTAGTTCTCAACTAGTTGCAGGATTGGTTGTAACTAGTTGTAACCCTCGAGGCCCAGAGTTGGAGAGTTAGTTGTAACTAGTTGTAACCCTAGCCCCGGACCCAGAGTTGGAGAGTTAGTTGTAANGTGGTAGTGGTAGTGGTAGTGGTAGTGGTAGTGGTAGTGGTAGTGGTAGTGGTAGTGGTAGTGGTAGTGGTAGTGGTAGTAGTAGTAGTAGTAGGAGTAGTAGTAGTAGTAGTAGTAGTAGTAGCAGGAGTAGTAGCAGGAGTAGTAGTAGTAGTAGTAGTAGTAGTAGGAGTAGGGGTAGTAGGAGTAGGAGTAGTAGTAGTAGGAGTAGGAGTAGGAGTAGGAGTAGGAGTAGGAGTAGGAGTAGTAGTAGTAGTAGTAGTAGTAGGAGTAGTAGTAGTAGTAGTAGTAGTAGTAGTAGTCGTAGTCGTAGTCGTAGTAGTAGTAGTGGTAGTCGTAGTCGTAGTAGTAGTGGTAGTCGTAGTAGTAGTNAGTAGTAGTAGTAGTAGTAGTAGTAGTAGTCGTAGTCGTAGTCGTAGTAGTAGTAGTGGTAGTCGTAGTCGTAGTAGTAGTGGTAGTCGTAGTAGTAGTAGTAGTAGTAGTAGTAGGAGTAGTAGTAGCAGTAGTAGTAGTAGTAGTACCGGAGTAGTAGTAGTAGTAGTAGTAGTAGTAGTAGTAGTAGTAGTAGTAGTAGTAGTAGTAGTAGTAGTAAGGAGGAGGAGGAGGAGGAGGAGGAGGAGTAGTAGTAGTAGTAGTAGTAGGAGTAGTAGTAGTAGTAGTAGTAGTAGTAGTAGTAGTAGTAGAAGAGGACTAGTAGTAGTAAAATTTCCTGGCCTATTTGTTTTGTTCATAAACCAATTAGTAATAATAGTAGTTGTGATACTAGTAGTAGTGGCAGTAGTAGAAGTACTAGTACTAGTAGTAGTAAAATTTCCTGGCCTATTTGTTTTGTTCATAAAACAATTAGTGATAATAGTAGTAGTAGTAGTAGTAGTACTAGTAGTAGTAGTAGTAGTAGTAGTAGTAGTAGTAGTAGTAGTAGTCGTGGCCCAGGGTTGGAGAGTTGGTTGTAACTAGTTGTAACCCTGGCCTCGGGCCCAGGGTTTGAGAGTTAGTTGTAACTAGTTGTAACCCTGGTAACTAGTTGTAACCCTGGCCCCAGGCCCAGGGTTAGAGAGTTAGTTGTAACTAGTTGCAACTAGTTGGAGAGTTGGTTACAACTAGTTGCTAACTAGNTGTAACCCTGGCCCCAGGCCCAGGGTTAGAGAGTTAGTTGTAACTAGTTGCAACTAGTTGGAGAGTTGGTTACAACTAGTTGCTAACTAGTTCCGGAATGAGTTACAACTAGTTGCTAACTAGTTGCTGAGTTGCTGAGTTCCCCCTTCCCACCCGCCCCCCCGAGACCCCCATAGTTCAGGGTTAGGGTTGAACCCTAACCCCAACCCACCCTAGCCGACCCAACCTCACCTTCTTGGGAAAAAGCAAGGTAGACAACTCAGTGCACCCCAGATCGATTGATGGAATCCTTACAGCGATGTTGCGTCAACAGGAAACACCTTTTTTTTTTGCTCGGAATAAGCGCACGCTGGCACAAGACCTGTGTCAGCGTCAACAGGAAACACCGCTCAGACTTCCTTCTACAGATTTCAATGTGCACCTCCCCATGTGCTTGCTGCCGGAAGTTTGCGAACAAATTAGTGCCTTGTTTCCCGATAAGCGCAAGGAAGAACAGAAGGGGTGATAGACAATCCCTCCTTCGACGAGAAAAGCAAGATGCTGGTCTTATACAGTGCCAGGGGGCATCAACCTCCGATGGAGCTGATAGATATCCTACCCAAGCCAAGTGAGCTTGCACGAAAACTGTATACAGAAGGATGGCTATCACCTAATGTTGCCAATAACATGGCCAGACCTGTGACAGCTCCAAGTGTAAAGTTGGAAATCAGATTACCTCATATTGAGAGGACCACCTCCGCTTGCACAGTGACAGATTCGTGTGCGGAGCCGAATAAAAGGAGTACCGCTGAAGAATCAGTACAACCGTTGCAATCATGACTTCTCACGCAATTACTATTAATACAAATGCAGCCTGTAAAACTATTCTACTCCTGCCTCCCCCCTTTACCCGTACAGCTCTCTTCCCTACTCGCCTTCTTTGCTCCGAATGCTTCTGCAACCTGTAGCACCCCTTAACTGGTGACAACCCGCAAACTGAGCGTCACTTCGTGTCAGCTGTCGAAAATCTCAGCTGGGGTCCTCTGCCCTGTGCCTGCAGACCAAAAATACTAAGCTCCTTTGATTTCTATCTTAGTGAACCTCTTTCCTACTTTCTCAGACCTGCTGTGTTGGCTCTACAATGAACCTGCTCCCCTTCTATGAATTATCTTTGTTTGCGTTGTCTTATTCCTTCTTGTTAGTTTTGTTGTGTCGTTGTCAGTTGCCGATTCTGTTTTAGAATAACTCCGGGGCCGTTTAGTTCCGTGCCAAAGTGCACTTTAGGCAGCCATAGAGCGTCTATCAACACAAGCTGTTGCAGGCAACCCAACGGAACGAAATAAAGCTGGCAAATTTTCCACGACCCAGGTCACGATCACGACTCCGGCGAATTCTTGCCTCACTGCTCGGAGGTAGGACGGTACTTATCGCAATCAACTAAGGAAGATTGACAAGCAGTCCCTGCAGAGCAAACACAGGCAAGAACAAAGACGTGGAAAAACACAAGAGGGAATTGAAAGATAAAAAGAACAAAGAGGAAAAACAACCACGCCTTACTACACGGAGGAGGGGTGATGCCGGTTTTAGGGCGTGTGGCAGCGAGAACTGCGCCCCATTGGGGCTCAACTTTCGGTTGCCATCCGCCCCATTACGTCTAAATATGGCCGCTACTCATTAGATGAAGTTAACAAAGACCATAGTATAGCCGCAGGCAAGGTGGGAGTAAGGAAGGCTTTTAAAAGCAACCAAAAAGAACACTAAGAGCACATTGCAAACGAAGAGCAAAAAGAACATAGAGAATGCAAAGTTAAATGCAGAGCGTAGAGTAACCATGCCTCACCGGTCGGAGGCGGGGTGGCTCACCGCTCGTAGATATGCAATGGAAAATCTAAAGATGGAAAGCGAATAAAGAACAAAGAGCAACCTTGTCTCACCGCTCGCAAGCGGAGGGGCGTGGCACATATCACTAATAGCTACAGGCAAGGCTCTAGCGGAGCCCCCAGAACTGGTTTTTAATCAGTTCTCGAGGCCACACTACAGCACTACCGAGGGTTAACGTGACAAAGGTAATCAAAAAGTTACCTAAATGATTGCAACAAGATGCAGAACATAGTAACCATGCCTCACCGCTCGGAGGCGGGGTGNCGAGGGTTAACGTGACAAAGGTAATCAAAAAGTTACCTAAATGATTGCAACAAGATGCAGAACATAGTAACCATGCCTCACCGCTCGGAGGCGGGGTGGTTTACATCATCACGAACAAAGGGAAGGAGCAATACTTCCCAATTACTTCCTAGGAGGTGTCCTGGAAAAGTGACAAGCACACTTGAAGAACTCGAGCTGGACCCAGAAGCAGTTCTTCGCGGAGTACGACTGACGAGGTAGCTGTTCTAAACGATGAGCAGTAAAAATTCGGGAACGTGTAGATACAAGTTGTAAAGAAACTCACTGCTGGAAGCAAAGGAATTGTGGAAGTTCGAATTACAATCCCATGTTGGTGACGGGATTATTGATGGTACAGCGAAAGTTGTAGATGCCATAAGGCCTCTCAGATAGCCAAAAGTAAGGGTGAGGAGATCATCTTGGGCNGACAAGCACACTTGAAGAACTCGAGCTGGACCCAGAAGCAGTTCTTCGCGGAGTACGACTGACGAGGTAGCTGTTCTAAACGATGAGCAGTAAAAATTCGGGAACGTGTAGATACAAGTTGTAAAGAAACTCACTGCTGGAAGCAAAGGAATTGTGGAAGTT
>BGPT01000980.1:57002-88731 GCA_003297045.1 Symbiodinium sp. clade C Y103 | reverse complement strand
CCATGTTGGTGACGGGATTATTGATGGTACAGCGAAAGTTGTAGATGCCATAAGGCCTCTCAGATAGCCAAAAGTAAGGGTGAGGAGATCATCTTGGGCTGGCAAAGCTCGGTGAGTGGATCCTCCCCTTACTTGGCTGTTCTAGATGCCTATATTATGATCAGAAAATTGGCTTACCTTGCGATGCCACTGCAGAAGGACACCTCCCCGCTGGGGGGGGGGTGGCCCATATGAGGGCGAAAGATTTTGAAAATTGACAGAATACTGCTCTTTTACAATAGAGCGGTCTTTGGAGATTGGAACATGAGTCGATCAGCTGATGACTTATTACCCACAATTTTCAAATGACTTAGCTGCCTCGGCGACAAGAAGACTGGGGTTACTGATGACTGGCATCAGTATGGTCTACAGTATGGTGTGTCTGAATACGAGGACGGTAGTTGAAAATTTTCTGCCACTTCTCCCCGCTGGNCTGGGGTTACTGATGACTGGCATCAGTATGGTCTACAGTATGGTGTGTCTGAATACGAGGACGGTAGTTGAAAATTTTCTGCCACTTCTCCCCGCTGGGTGCGGGAGTTGAAGTTTGGGCACTTTGGACTACCGTTCTTTCAGAACTGGTGTGCGGTTTTGAACATCCACTCGGATTGCTCTGCCGATTGCGATGAGTCCAAAACTGGTTCTATCAGATCATGTTGGCCCAGGGGAACTCTGCAACTTCAGGGGTTCTACGGACGGCCATCGGCACTTCATCGTCTCAGACCTGTACTGAGCGCCGGGCGATTGTCATTTCTTTTTTGTTGTTCCGTTTTCTTAGTTCGTTTCATTCAATTGACTAGTGACACAGGCCTNGTCATTTCTTTTTTGTTGTTCCGTTTTCTTAGTTCGTTTCATTCAATTGACTAGTGACACAGGCCTTGTGCCAGCGTGCGCTAATTCCGAGCAAAAAAAGAGGTTCAATTTGGCATGACACTCCTTGGATTTTGGTTAAGCCGTTTTTGGGAAAAGATGTGAAACTTGACCCACCAGAATTGTGTGCTGTTTTGGGCGACATGGTTTCTGTGTATTGACGCCAGATGAGACGGCAGCGCATGGAATGAGGGGTCATGTTCCATTTGGACCATCTTGTGAGGTTTGTCAGTCTATTCATCGACATGGACGTAAGAGACAGGACAAGAAATTGTCTACTGAGATTCATGCTGATTTCGCCTTTGTGACTCAGGGTTTAGAAACAAGCGCTGAGGAACAGCCAACCTCTCACAAGATTTTGATCTTGAAAGAAACCTTTTCATCCAGCGTTGGTGCTATTTTGTGCGGGCCTGATCCGCAAGCCACACGTACACGCTTGGTGTGCTGGCTGCGTGAATTTGGTTTGCGATCTGAGTCAGTTTCCGTGCAATTGGTCACAGACTCAGAGCAAGCTGTTTCGAGCTTAGTGACTGGTGTTTCAGATCAGTACTTGTTCACTGTGAAGCGCGCTGCACCGCAAAGCCATGAGAAAGCAGGACACGCTGAGCGCGCCGTGAGGTTGATCAAGGAAGGTATCAAAACTGTGATACTGGACTGTGAAGGACAATTTGGTCTTGCTCTGCTGTGCGGGCCGTTCACACTGCAGATGCTCGATTATGTTTGCTTTGCACATAACAATTTTGCTGCAGTGCAAGATTCCAAGCGTAGCCCACATGAGATTGCTCTTGGGGAGAAGTGGAAGGCAGATGCATTTTCACTGTTTGAATTTAAAGTTGTGGCTGAGGCTTTAGATTCACTGCGCAACTCCAATCCAAGTTTGCCACGTTTTCCTTTGGAATGAATCTGCCAAAGTTAGTTACGAAGGCGTGGGGTGGGGACCATCGAGGGCAGCTCGTCTTTGAGGTGGAGGTGCTTCCCTACTTGCTGAGCCTCGAGTGTTGGGGGCAAGTCTTGAAAGGCAAACATTTGCTGGTTTTCATTGACAACGATGGTGCAAGGCATTCTTGGATTGCTGGCAGTGCAGATTCCGTCTACGCTAGATAGACGAATGATTCACCATGGAACTTTGCTCGTGTCTTCACTGGACGTCACATCATACTTTGCGCGGGTTCCGACGGCGAGCAATATTGCTGATGGCCCTTCGTGCCTTGACCATTCCTTGTGCCTGCGCATCGGAGCCATGCAGACTTTCATTTCGGAGGCCTTGCTATGTGGGGTGAAGATGTGGGGTGAAGATGGACGGCAAGAAGAAAGACACCCCGACTATTCGAGCATTGAAGATGCCGGACAAAAAATGGTTTGCACGTTTTCAGCAGTGAGCTGTGCATTTTCAGCATGTCCAATTTTTTGGCGGTCGATGTTTTCGTTTGGCGAGAGTTTCGTTTTGTTTTGTTTGCTGGCGACGTTTCATTTGAATCGGTTGTCTTGTGGCAGGCGCCGCGGCGAACGCTGGTTCAGTTTGGCGCTTATAGCGTAGGACGCGTTGGAGCAGGGGTTTTGTTTTCACAGCAGTGCCACACATGTCGGTAACGCGCAGAGCCCTAAGTGACAGCTGTAAGATAACGATCTCTCCGACCTTAACTGGCCTATTTTGTTCGAAAAGGAAGGGGCTATTGAAAACGGCAAACTGCATTAGTCACCGCAGCTCAACAAAGGCATAAGATGATGCGCACGACAGGACTCAGAGACTGCAACAATAAAACAAGTGGAAAAAAATGAAAAAACAGATGCGCAAGGCTACAAATGGGAAGGGTTAAAAGCAGCGTAACCTTTGCAACCAAGGCGGATTAAATCCGAAAACCAAGATGGACAAATCATAGAAAAAATAAGTTTATGCTGAGGAAGCAGCTGCGCACGTACAGACCACACAATGGGCAACACCATACATGATGACCCAAAACTTGCATACGAAAACAATGTTAATCATCATTGCAAAGGCGATATGGCCGATCTAATCCTCACCGCGGCAAGACTAGATCACATCATCAATTCGTAAAACAACCGCAGGACACGTGGACCAGCTAGTTGCCCAGCTGAATTTAACTTATCTAAATTTGAAACGTCTTAATCATATGATTTGAGGCGTACCTGAACGAAGGATACGGTTATCTTGGCGCATGTGGTGCGGGCACTGTTATTGTGAGTGCGTGCGGTACGTGCGTGCGGTGTGTGCGGTATGTGCGCGCGGTGCGCGCGTGCGGTGTGTGCAGTGTGTGTGCGGTGCGTGCGCTCTGTTTGTGCTAGTGATGCGAGTTGTTTTCTGTCGGGGTGTATATTAGTGACACTAAAGTAAACTAAACTAAATTGTTTCAGAAGTTCAGACAATGACGATTATGGGATGATACCATTTGATGTTGGAAATGCGGTTGGATTTGATTGTTTTGGTTGTTGATTGTGCCTAGCCACGCTTTGTTTCTCATCTCAACTTTCAACACTGCAATCAACAATGGACATGTCAGTGCAGCCAGAACCTGTCAAATCATTGACCTCGATGTCCGTCAACACTGAGACAGTTGGCAGGGTTTGAACTTTAAAACAATGAAAATACAAAAGCCTGCGTCTTTTGAGACAGAAGACCTGGCTAGCAATCCGTCCCTCACAATGATCGTCATGAAACGCGTTCAGATCATCTGCAACGGACCTTTTCAGACTCTTTGGTATTTGAATTGCTGCACTAAGACTTAGGACTCCTGTTCATCCAGATGAGTCATTATTAAGACTTGGGACACTGTGGCTTTGGCCTGCGGTACGCGGATGCATTGACAATACGATGATGGTTTGTGCGCGCGCACTGTACCGCACATGTGTACCGCTCACTGTTTTGATTGCACGCTTTTTATCGCACAGGTAAACTGTTTGATGGCCATTGCTGCCAAAAGTCTGGTTTTGGCAGCAAATCTTTGGTTTTGGCAGCAATTTCCATGATTTTGGCAGCAATGTGCACCAAACACAGCCAAACATTGTCACCAAACGGGTGCGCGGTCTGGGTGCGCGGTAAGGGCGTGCAATGTACATACGCATGTGCGCGGTAGGGTGTGCAGTGCACATACTTAGTTGTAAAGTCTACTGCGCAATCGAGGAACCATTTCTAGGGTCCGGAATCTAGATGGTCTAGAAGACCTTCTATTTGAAGGATCTGGAATCTGGACGTTCGAAACTATAGACCAAATTTCAACCCAAAAAAACTAAACTGATGAACCGGAAGTGACTTGATTCATCCCTTTTTGGCCCCACCAGGCCATTGTCTGAAAGTCCGAAAGATGTCAGCAACTGACATCGCGCGTCACAGTAACACAGTGACGTGGCGGTTTTTGCCTGGGAAGTTCACTGGTAAACTTGGCGCACCCTAAAGCGCCGCTGGTGGCAAGGCGAGACGTTGGTGAAAAGGAACATGGCTGCGCATCATCATCGGTGCTGTCATAAATTGCCATGTTTCTTTTCTCACTTTTCGCAAGCCTCAAGATTCACAATCCCCTTTTGAATCCACTATTGGACCTGGAACCCGTTGCTTTTCGCATTCTGCAAGGATATTATAGGACATCAGATTGCTCACATGACTCCCTTTGACCTTTCACCTTTATAATGTATTTTCATGTTCATGTCATTTTATGGCCGATCGCGCGACATAGGCGCACATTGTGACCGCGCATGACGATTCTCTAGTATATATGTATCGCACGCATGTACCGTATACTTTTCCTGGTGCAACCTACTCAGCCCTCTCGAGTTTAGATAAAATTTAACTGAATTTGTTGAAGGTGGTTAGACAACACTGCTTGAATGTTTGAACGACATTGTGACGAGCAATATCTGCCCTGAAGGGTTTCAATTATTTTCCACAATATGAGATGCAACCAAAACATGCTGGAAAATTGGAGGCCCATATCCCTCTTGCAAACATCGCCAAAAATCCATGCAACACGAATGAAAAAGATCCCTATAAAAAACATGTGCCCTTTGGATTTCAAAAAATCAACATTGTCTCCGTTCTACGACATTTACGTTTTAAATTTATTTCTCGGCGTCTACAGTATATTTCACAACGCGCTGGCTCGCATCTAACCACTGGACTGGAAATTGCTTTTGGCAAAGTCAGCCAAACACAATTTCCAGGACTTCTTTGTACATTACGGATACCTCCAAGTTTGCTCAAACGTATTGTGAACACATTTACCTTTCTCCGGGACTCAGGCCTGCATTTAGTGGACGCAATTCAACTTACAAAATGCAACGACGCGCAAGAAGCAGACAAAGGCTCACAACACCAAAACAACAAAAAAAAATTGAGCACCACGGAAAATTGGAATCCTGCGTGGGGATGGTTTTTTGTTAAACGAACCATCTTCATCATATCATACCAATCCCGGGAGAAATGCAGCTGGAATCGAAGTGATAAAACATGCGATTGAATGTAGACCAAGGCAGGAACCTAATTTTTTCTTTCGCCATGCATCCGTTGCTGACGTTCGCAGCCAATAAACAAGATGCGTGGGCATCAGGGCGTAAGACGGATTGGGTTTTGGATTCTGCGTTGGCGTGCTGCCGCAAGGATACTTTCATTTTGGACGTCGCAAGCATGATAATCCGTATGAGATATCAAATTGTGAATGAGTTGGTGGGAGTGAAGGGTCCAATGTGGCCTAGGTCTACCGACGCGTCGTTTACCAACTTCCACTGCGTGTGCGTTGCCAGGTTTATAAGTGACTTGCCTCATGGGGTCATCGTCTGATGCACGCAGTATGTGTGCAACGAGTTTCGTTCGTCGTTATTAAGTGTGGTGCTGACAGGTTTGATAGAAGAGTGTCCTAATGGGTAAACAAGTCGTGTAGTTGTCTCGTAAACTCGCTGATTTGTAAATTGCCTATCCACGTATGCGGTTGGAATCTGCAAGATCTTTCTGAGGCCACGCAAATAAAAGGTGTCTAGTTTCCTACAAAGTGAGGATGTTAGGTGAACAGTCTTCAGGCCATATAGGAGTTTGCATCGGATTACGGCATCACATACGAAAAAATTCCATTTAGGGTTGGACAATCGGTCCTTCCAGAAGAGATCAAGCCTCAGCCAGGTCCGTTTGGTATCTTGAATTCTTTGTGAAATTCACTCGCGACGGTCACTGCATAGTCGAAATGGTTCCTTAAGCATGCACCATCATGAGTTTTAGTCAGTGGCGTCTGATCTTGAAAATGTAGCGTCAAAGAAAATCATCCATCAGATCACTAAATGGCGAGCGTGCCCCGCGGAATCATTTTCGACAAACGCAAACTATTACAAACTATGAGCCGCATTGCTGATAAAAACGGTTTGCATTTTCCCGGCGCAATAAGCTTGCAGTCACAATCACAATAGCTTATCAGGCTTCTCCATTTTGGAGAAGTCAGTTTGACAAGAAGTGCTTGCATGGTCACCTTTGCAAAAACGGACACTTTCTATGTGAACGATTGTGGCGAGAACATGGACGGAAACAAAGACATTGTTTGTGTCAATGAAACCACGAGCTAAAAGAATACGCAGTTCCAAATGTTGCAACCATGGTGCGGCCGTTTTTCGGATCCATGGTTCGATCGTTCTGTGGTACGAGAAAGGGATTGAGCGGTGACAGCCTGTTTGCCAACATTGCCCCAAACATGCCCAGAAAAACGTGCATGAATTTTAGTGCCAACATCGGGCGACATATAAAAGCGAACACATTCATATTGGTGGGACGGCGTGAAAAGTAGAGAACACCGTGGTGCGTACGGGGTGGTGTCACCCTCACCCTAGGTGATGGAAGGGTCATTGCTTCCAAAAAAAAACGTAAGGGCGGAGCATGAAACTGCTACAGAAAATGTCTGGCAGAAACAGGCCCAGGTTCAAAATAATTTTTTGGGTTTGTGGTTGACGCCGTGCCATGCTATTTCAAGGGTGCATAACTGCCTTGTGTGTAGGAATCGTGTCATCAATTTTGTTGGTTCTGCACATGGTTCTGCCACGCGACTGGTTAGTAGAGAGCAGCAAAACAAAAATTTACCTTTTCAATTTGTGGCAGAACATGTGCCTGCAAAAGCGGATCCCGGCGCCAAAGGAGAAAAATGAGACATTATTGACACAGACAGAAAATTGACCTTCGCGCTGGCGTGGCCATGGCGAAGCGGAAACAAGTGCAGAGAAAAAAAAGGCATGCATGCTCCTTTTTTTTTGGGGGGGACTGTGGGCATTTTCATTGTCAGTCTTGTGAACAGGGACTTGGCGCCCCCTAGCCGGATTAAGGGCACACACTCACCTGAATAGCCACCAGCACCCGGAAATTGAGCACGCCCAGACCCAAAGTTAGCGATCCCATAAGAAACCACTGGCAGCCCCAAGCCTCAGATAGCCCTTGATGACCCATGACCAACTGCGCAACCACACAATTAAATTATTGCCAATGGCAGCACCAAATTGGAGTCCTAGGCGGGCTGGGTATTTTTGCTTCAGCCAAAGCAGTGGACATGTAGAAGAACCTATCGTGCAAGCATAGTGGAATACCGGAATCATGGCATCAAAACAAGAGATCTGTGCAAAGAAAAAGGACAAAAACTCGAAAACCAGAAACGCAAAAAGGGTAACGCAGACAAAAGGAATCGAAGGAAAACACGAAACAAATTCAAAATGTTGCTTCTGCTACTTGTCCCGTTATCGAAGTGGCTCAAATCAACCGGCAAGGCGTCATCCTTGATGGGGGCAATGACAGCTCAGCAAACGCAAAACCAAACATGACATTCCCCCTCGCAGCAAACGTTTGGAACACAGTTTCGTTCTGCCAACAGATGCTGACATTTCATTCGTGGCAACAATTCACTAGGTCCAATGCGTGCCCCGGCCAAGGACAACGCGCGTCAAAGAAGGAAACAAGCGGAGACAAAAATGAACTTAAAACCTTCTAAAACATTCACATTGACTGAAGGCCTACACTTTCAGACGTGGTCGCATCCGCATATACCCAAATCAACCTTTCCTTGAAACATTTCACGTTGGATCCCACAGCTCGACGAGTGAACTCATCAACATTGCACCAAAATGATTCCCAGCAGGACGCAGCAAAGTTGCATCGAAAAGAGCGAGCAATGCTGCTAGGGCTAAGAGCGGAAGTACCATGTACGGCGAAGCAGGGTTACAGTTTGAACCAGGCCCACCATTGACAGCACGGCACGAATGGATATCCCATGGCAAAAAGACACCGCAATTATCCAGTTATTTTTTACTGTAAGCACGCTAATGAGATGGTAGATAAAGGGTCCCAGACCAAACCTTAGATTTCAAAATCATCACCGGAGGCTGAGTCACCAGCGCGTAGTGCTGGTGCAGTCCCAGCTTGAGGAGTGCTGATTTGCCTTCAGCAGGATCAGGTTTCAAACCACACGCTGGTTTTGGCGTGTTCATGTGAAACACCAACAGCTGCCCAAGTCGTCGATTCATTTGTTACAGGGACGAAAACGCTTTGCTCTTATCAGTTGTGCTTGCCATACATTAGACAGCGAAAACTTGGAGCTGGATGGGTTCATACCCATCGAAATATAAAGCGACAATGCGAGCTTTGCAAGGTTAACGAACGCGTAAGTCTTCAGCAGCGACCTTTTCAAGCAAGGCAAATGCCGCGACTACAGGCTTGTGTTGGCGAATGAAAAGGGAAGAAACAACTCGGCAAAGTGCGTGAAAAAAAAATTGAACGACCTTCACCCAAAACCAAGAACTCCAAATTTTTGGCTTGGCGATATTTGGTGTGAGCAAACAAAATCGCGATTAAGGAAAAAAAATTAGAAAATCCTCATCGCAACTTCGGTGCAACCATTCCAATACGATTTACGACGCTTCTTTGGAAGAACAAAACATGAACGCAGGCGGAGCTGACGCAAGACTACGGAACTTCGACGCTGCCACCCCACAACGCTCTGGAAAGGCCGAATTGCATGAACCATGCCTCGTAACCATGGAATTCAGGGATGGGAGCAAGGTTTTGTTCACAAGGGCGAAAGTTTTGCGCAGGTGGATCCGAATAATTTCGCCCGGCATCCAGAAACGTTGTTCTGCGTTTTGCGACACTGTGATTGGAGGCGACACGGGAAAAACAATCAACAACAATGTCATTGAATGTTATTTAATTCGGTTTGGAACATAGGTGTTGTGCGATTTGGGTGGCGCCAGAAGAGATCCAGGTGTAAATTGCTAATGAATACCTTCCGCGATTCCTGCAAAGATGGTGTTGCAACAGCATGACGTCAACATTGGGGGAAAAATGAAGTGACAGGTGGGAAAATGTGAACAAACGCAATTTCATTGGCATACGAATTCTCCAGAACACTCGGACCTGAAAGATCGCGTTTTTCTAAGGGATAACTACGGGGATAACAGACTTTTTTTGCCGGTGAAAAGTCGCAGAATAACATGTAGCCTCCAAACAATCCCTCTCAAAACGTAAACGCTTGAAACGCTTCTGCCATCTTCCCATCGTTGTTGCCCCATGTTGCCTCCACATTGTTTTTGGGAACAACTTTCAGTCAAGCACACGCTCACCCGTTTGTTCACTCCAACGTGCGCTGTGTGCGGCAAAATTCGCACCTTTCAAACAGCATTCAAACAACATTCCGGCTGTGACTGTCAATAAGGTGGCACCTTGAATTAGGAGTTGAACTGAATTTAATCGAACTTGCATGCCCACAGGCAAACAATTTGGGCGCACGCACCTGGTGAAACAGGAATCTTACAATATCCAACCACGATGCCTCTCACCAGTGGTTGGTGCAAGTTTGCACGAAATGTGCCCCGGGAGAAGGCCAGCCTTCCGGTTGTAGAGCAATTTCGTGCCAACTGCCCGACTATCTGTATCTCGTGACTTGGGTATGACCTGCACTTTCACGTCCTTCAGGTGTTCATCCTGGCTATATACAATCCCAATTTCCATTGCTGCGGTAAAAATGTTTCGACCAAAGTTCACACCATATACCCTAACAAGAGACTGAAGTGTTGCATTCCAATGACGTGAAATTTCATGGCACGGGCAAACCCAATCAATTCAATTGGGAAGAAAGATCGTCTGTCGGAGCAACCGAAAAAAGGATATATGGATATGATATGATGTGACTCTTGTATATTAACAGGGCGGTGGCCAGCTGCAAACCAACTCAAACATTCACGCGCTCCTTGATTCGCAGGCTATCATGACAAAGAAGATTTCGGTAGAAAAACGCAGCCTGCTGATTGTAAATGGTGATTGACATCCACCGTTGTCCCCTTGTCACGCCAAGTGCAAAAAATACATCCGGACCGTTTGTGACCTGCGTCACAATGTGTCACCCCTATGTTGTTTCCTTGTGTCGTCACCACATGTGTGGGTGGTTGGGCCGCATTTGTTAAAGCCACTGGTTTCCTTGGGTTCAAGCACAAATTTATTGTAGCAAACTCTGCCACCAGGTTCTGTAGTAAATATATGGTTTCTTGCAGCTGTCCGTGCGAAAAGGGAAAATATCATCAGCAAACCGTAGGTCCAAAAGTCGCGCCACCCCATCACCAAGTTCAATGCCAGCACCTGACACTTCAACAGTATCCCATTTGCAGAACCACATATTTGACGCAAAACCATTTTCAAATAGCATTTCAACAAACACATTTTTTTAATGAAATCGTCTGCGGAAACAACGTCCTGGCACGGTTCGTTTTGTTTTGGCCTTTCTATCTTTTTTTCTTGTTGTGCCAGGACACTTTCATGTTCATTTTCCGCCCAATGTTTTTCGCACCGATACACCGATACACCGATACACCGATACACCGATACACCGAATACTGTTTATTTAGGGTTTGGGTTTGGTTTAGGGTTTGGTTAAGGGTGGTTTACGGTTTGTTTAGGGTTGGTTGAGGGCTTATGTATGTTTAAATATTTTGGGTTCGTCATAAGGCACCGTAAACACAGCGATCGGCGTATTGGCGTGTCGGCGTGAACACAGCGATCGGCGTATCGGCGTATTTACGGTTACGGGCCCCAATCCCGAACACGCTGTAATTTTTCTTACCCCCAAGTAATATGGAACTATCCCGTCAATTGCCGCCCCAAATTATTTTTTTAACGGAGCCAGTGAAGGAATAGTTTTCGGCAGTTTGGGAGTCAAATTTTGGAGTTTTTATAACCTTTTGGTATTTTGGAAACTTGTTTTTGCCCAGGGACGATTGGCCCTTAACACGGAGACAATTGAGGTGATAGTCTCGGAAACTTATGCGGCAAGCCCACCATGTTGCATGGAACTTGACGGTGATGAATACGTCGGGCGGCATGTTTGGAATCCTGATGCAGCATGTTGTTTTGGAACTAGTGAACGGGGAAACCGGTCGATTTGGTTTGGGCAGACGTTTATGGATGGTAACTGATCTTGTTTGCTTGCTACGCACGAAAAAAGATCACGACAATGCAGTGCCAATTTTGTCAAACTAGTCGTTTGAAGGACCGTTCCCACAACTGAAACCATTCCCACATCTAGGGTGAAAAAAATTGCCCATCGTCGTTTGAAGGCTGGAAACGTCACAGTGCAACATTAGAATTTCAGTTTGCGGTGTGGATCAGTGGGCGGCCAGGCATGTGGCATTCAATATTTTCATTGAAAAAATGTTCTTGATTCAAACATGGCGCTTGGAAATTATGTTTTGGAAATGGTTGAAAGATATTGAAATGTATACGATGTACAAGACAATGCTCGGTCTTTTGCAGCCATGTTGGGTTCCGAAGCAATGTGGACACATGACACCTGACATGAACGGCTGGTGACTCCTTGACACGATGGTCGTTTCGAGCTAATGTCATTGTTTAGTGCCAGGCGACAGGAAAAAACTAATTTCGTACTCTCGGGCATGGTGGTTGCTTCCAGCAACCCTGGTTCGGTGATATTTTGTACCCTGACTCCTTGATTTTTTGGTGCAATCACTTTGGTTCACTGCCCCGAAGCTGATAGATTGGCCGCAAATCACATGGCGGCTTCACTCTACCTTTCCCACCCATCCTGGCAAAAATATTTAGAAGAGCAGCGCAAAGACAGCTGGGCGAACTACGTAGCAGAATGCCATCCAGTGGCCGCGAAAACTTAGGCTCATTGCAGCTGGTTCATGGGGGGCGGGGCAGAAGGAATCGCTCTGCAGCTCCCAAAGTTTCAGCACCCCCCAATGGGACGATAGGAGATGGAATCTCTTGGATGCCCTACCATCAAGATCAAACCAGCCTGCGCCAGGCTGGAAGATTGGCAACAAGGCTGGAGATTCCCATGCCAACAATGCCGCCAAACCTTGCTCGGCTGATTGTTTGATGTTCTTGCAGGATATCGGTGCCTCCTTCACCAAACACCGAGATCGGACCGATGTGCCTTATCCGCCACCGGCAATAGACAGGGCATGGATTCGATTGTTTGGATGATCACGCATGGGCGTTGGTGTTTGAAGCGGGTACCGCACATCAGGACTCTCTCAACGATGTTACCCAACTGGGGTGGTTACCTTACTGAGTAATCCCAATCCTCCGCCAAGAAGATGCCAATGATTTTTTTGAGCGTCCATGTTGCCAAGAAATATATTAACATATATGTTCTATCGTGCATGTTTCCTCAGTGTCATAGCGAGGTGGTTCCAGATGTAGCTGGCAGACCCCGAGTGTATTTGGACATCGCCATTGATGCCATGCCGGTTGGGCGCATTGCGACTCGGGTTTCCGTAGTGCGCGTGGCTGGAATTGAAGGTGTGGAGTTGGATTTAGAAGGATCCAGCTAAGACTCAGGTGCAGATCCGGGAAATAAATTAGATCTTGAGTGGATAATACTGGAGAACTCTAGTGACACCAAGAAAAAAACAGGAAAGTAATTTGCTGCTTCAGCAGCATATCATCATGAGCTGATTCTGCCAAGGTGTGCGAGCTCTTCAGCGATGTCGTGCCCAAAACCGCTGAGAACTTTCGGCTCCTGTGCACCGGTGCCAGGGGTGTGGGAAAGCGAGGCAGGGCTTGACCGGTTGAATTCCAGCTTTATGTATTGGGTTCCTTAAAAAGATCTAAAACTGAATCACCAACAGAAACAGGGATTTCATTTTGTGTCATATCGTCCGGGGAAAAACCCGGGGATTTGCAGCATTCTTTTCTCTTAGTGGGGACCCCTGCAGATCATTTTATCGACAGAATGTCTTGGATGTTGCCAGTAGCAAATCCACACCCCAACCTTGGCAATACATGTGCAGTAGAAACTCGAGCACACGTGGTGGTTCCCGCTTAGCATCCCTTTGGCAGGGAAGCCGCTACACTACAAAGGCACATGGGGATGTTTGCGAGCATCGGGGTTATTCCGGCTTGGGCTGGTCTTGAAAGTAGTGACTTGTGGCTGGCCAATTTGTGACCTCCTACGGAGATCATCGAATTCATTTGATTTCCATTTGTGAATCAGCCACGGCATCCAGCCCCATCCAAGACCCAGACTCAACATGACTGAATCTCCGTCCCGGTGCACCTGTCAGGTGTGAAATTCCATCGGATTGTGCCGAACTTTGTCATCCAAGCGGGCGACTTCACCCATTGCAGCTGGGACAAGTGCGGGGTCAAGCGGCGGGCTTTGATGGATAGGGGGATAGGCAGAAACAGTCAAGATTTGAAGGTCGTTTTGAGGAAAAATAAGATGCATCAAGAGAAGAATCCCAAAAAATCCCAAGAAATCCAAGGTGCAAACGGCACGGAAAATGATGACCGTGTTCTGCTCTACAGACAGTGATCCAGCGCCTGCAAGATAGTGCTAAGGTGATGGCACAGGTGGAGAATCTGTCTATGGACCTACCTTTCCCGATGAGAATTTGATGCCAAGCTGCAGTTTTCGGCGTTGGTGGTGTGCTACCGAGAGGAGTCCAACATCTTATGCCAGGAGGGTTATGATGCCTGTGGGTTACATAATATATGCACACAAATTCCTTCAGGTGTGGACAGCTGTCAGCAATTAGTGGAACAGGTCCCTTTTCTTTTGCGGGCATGACGGTGTGTCCTTTTGCTTGTAGGCCCTTCCCTGAACCTGTTGCAGCAAAGAGTGTGATCTCACTCATTTGATGATCATGTCCTGCAATCGCCTGCAATGGGAAATTTGGGGGATTGGCGTACTATAATATACTTTAATCAGATGTAATCAGTGGTTAAATGCTTGGATGGCTAAAGCATCTGGAAACGACAATATTTTCACACAGAGGCACATACACACATATTCTATATATCTACCTATCTACCTAACCTACCTACCTACCTACCTAGCTAGCTAGCTAGCTAGCTATCTATCTATCTATCTATCTATCTATCTTTCTATCTCTCTATCTTTCTATCTATTTATCTATCTATCTATCTATCTATCTATCTATCTATCTATCTATCTATCTAAACAGAATGCGGTTATACATGGATGAATCGGTACTACAAGCATGGTACCGCACCAATGATATCAATTGTATTTATGGAACCACCCAGCTCAGCTTTCCGGGCAAGCAGCGACAGAGCCAGAGCTCAGGAACCTGAAACACACTGCCCCTGGGCTACTCAGCATGGCCAACAGTGGCAAGGTGTGATGCTGATGTATTGCCATCCAGAGTGCAAGTGAAGCTGTTGGAGCTTTCGACAATGTAGCTCCTTGGGAAAAACAGGACACGAACTCTTCCCAGTTCTTCATTTGCATGAAGGTGCGTGCCGTTCATGCTGGGCGAGGGTTAAGCACAGGAATTGGTAGTGACTTCCAACTTCGGGCAATGCTTACTTTCACCACTTTGGTAATGCGTCACTTGGTATCTTGGGGAAGATCCGCCCTGATTTCTAGCTGCTCTTCCTGGAGGAATATTGGAGACTTCCATGGATTTCCCATATGGCAGTCGGTCAAAACCCATCATCCCAGTGTTTTTTTTTGGATGAACATCCATATCTACCAGTACTACCAGTTACTGCTGAGCTTCACCACGGGTTCCACGCGTTTTGACCTGCCATGTCGTCTGCAGGCCTGCCCTCATTTGGACGGCAAGCACTGCGTCTTCGGCCGCGTCATCGATGGCATGGATGTTGCCAGGCGGCTGGGACTGGGAGTGGGTGTGCATATGCACATGTAGATCTATAGTATCTAGACTGCTATTGAAGTAATCCCAGAAAAGGGGACAAATGCACGCAATAGATATAAATATAAATGTATGTGTATATATATATATATATGTTAGAAATATGTTTAATAAGTCAATAAAGACGTTTTTTTTGCTCTTCTTCTTCTGCCAAATAGACACCTTGTTATGAATAGGAGTAAAAGCCAGAGTTTCGAGCTATTAACTTCCTAGTTAATAGTTTCAAGACTTGCTAGTCTACAATGGTCCTGGACGGTATTAACTCACCTTGTTATATTATTGTTTCTAAGTATGGATCCCAATGCCAGGCGTTTTCCCGGGCATTTTTTCCCATGGAAGGCGCGTGGAGAGCTGTGGGGGTTCCGAGCCTGCTGGAACCGCAATGATCGACGACTGTGGAGAGTCTTGGCAGGTTGACGCATCAGCTTCGAATGAAGCTTGTGAAAATCATGTCTTGGTGAAGTTTTGGAAATGAGTTTCATTCCAACAAACGAGTCTTAAGTGATCCTGAAGACATGCTCGAAGCCCAAGAACTGGCTGCCCAAAGCTGAATGCTGCCAAGGAGATCAAAGGTTCAGGGGCTGCTGCCATCAGCGAGGACCTTGCCGGGGTGGGATCTTGGTCAATCCCTGGCATCTTGGTCGACGGATTTCACGCTGTTGGCATCTTGCTTGAGTTGATTCGGGTGGTGTTTGTTAATCCCATATCGATACATTTTGGACGGTCCGTCAGATATTAGTCATTGCTCTCAGTTTTGCACCCTCCTGAAAACTACCATGGAACCCTCAGTAAAATGGGCTTTGGAAGATGTTTTTTCCCATTTTTCCCCACATTTTCCGATATCTTTCCTTGGACCATGGCCATTCTCCAGGACTTGGCCGGGCCCGGTTTGGGCGATCGCCCGGCCAAACGGCGCAGGGCCGAAGTGGCCGAGGTGCAGTTGCTACAGATCATCAAGAAGCACTCCGGGAGCCGCTTGGCAATTTCATGATCAAACCGAAGCAAACCCCTTCCCCCCAGGGCTGCTCACCATGGTGAACCCCATCAAAAATCTCTTGGGATATTACATGTGTTTTTCAGATATATGATTATTAAATAAATAAATAAATAAATAAATAAATAAATAAATAAATAAATAAATATATATATATATATGTGTGTGTGTATCGCATGGTAAGCCCAACAAAATTGACTATGAGAAAGGTGATAAAATAACAGCTATATAGTAAAATCAGGAGACTAACCATCAACAATTAGAATTCGAAGTGGGATAAATACAATGTGGTAAAAACAATGCCAGAAACCATCCCAAATAGAGGTTTATGTTTTTTGGATACGCCTTTAGCCATGTCATGATGTTTATTATGACCCCCCCATCACGGTTGGTTAGGGGGATGGTTTAGTATTGGGTTTACCATACAAAACCCCTTTCCTCCTAGGCGTTTTCACCATGGTGACCTCATCACACAATCCTCAACCAGAGATATTCGTATAGCCAATAGGTCATTTTCATGATGGTAAGTATACAGTATTACCGTTGACTACGATTGGTATATTAAATGGTGCTACTAGGACAACAGTAAATAGCAACGGCATTATCTTTCCGCGTCTACTGTTTTTTGCAACAATTTTGCGGGGGAGATTGACTGGAAGCTTGTTGGATATATACTTGACCAAAATTGCATAATAGAATGGTGTATTTCACCTTTATTATCTTTATTATTGAATCTTTTTGGGGATGACTTATATATATATATATAATATACATAACTACATACATTACATGTGTTTCTTGGTGCAATACAAAGTTACAAATATTCATTGAGGTCGCAAAGCACGCGGTATTTGAAATTCAAAACAGCAGCCACTTGCAGCCACTTGCAGCCACTCGAGTGGCCGCAAGTGGCCGCAAATGGCCGCTAGGGCAAGTGGCCGCAAGTGGCCGCAAATGGCCGCACGAGGCCGGTTGCTCAACCGGTAGGATTTAAAATTTCCAAAGCAGCGTCACTTGCATCATTTGCATCATTTGCATCCACTTGCAGCCACTTGCAGCCACTTGCAGCCATTTGCAGCCACTCGAGTGGCCGCAAGTGGCCGCAAGTGGCCGCAAGTGGCCGCTGGGCAAGTGGCTGCAAGTGGCTGCAAGTGGCCGCAAGTGGCTGCCTGGACGGCAAATGCCAGCCCGAATGGCCCCGCCCTTGAAAACTTGAAAAAAAAATGCTTTTCTCGCGAACTGCTTTTTTTTCAAGTTTTCTGTGAAACGTGAGGTGAGACTTGAAACGAAAGGAAAGAAATAACAAATAGGAGGGAAGAGTTGAAACGAAAGGATGGACGCAANGAAACGTGAGGTGAGACTTGAAACGAAAGGAAAGAAATAACAAATAGGAGGGAAGAGTTGAAACGAAAGGATGGACGCAACGAAATGGACGAATTGAAAAGAAAGGAAGAGCTAAACGAGCAAGACAGAAGAGTTGATACGAAGGCACAGACGCAACGAATAGAAAGGACGAGTTGAAACGGAAGGAAAAACGAAACGAACAGGACATAAGAGTTAATACGAAAGAAGGGAAGTAACAAATGGAAGAGGAGAATTGAAACGAAAGAAAGACGAAGGCGCAGACGCAACGAATAGAAGGAAGGGTTGAAACGGAAGGAAAAACGAAACGAACAGGACATAAGACTACATAAGAGTTAATGTGACAGAAAGGAAGTAACAAATGGAAGAGGTGACTTGAAATGAAAGAAAGGATGCAGCGAACGGAAAGGAAAAGTTGAGACGACACAGGAACGGAAGAATTAAATCAGAAGGAAGGACGGAGCAAACGGCAGGGAAGTGTTGAAACGAAAGGGAAGAAGAAACGAACGGGATATAAGACTTGAAACGAGCGGACGGAAGTAAAGGATAGTAGGGAAAAGGTGAAACGAAAGGAAAGACGCAATAAACGGAAACGAAGAGTTGAAACGACACGAAGAGTTGAAACGAATGGGAAGAAGTAACGAACGGAATATAAGACACGGAACGAAAGGACAGTAACGCATTGAAAGGAAGAGGCGAAACGAAAGGAAGGAGCCAATGAACGGAAAAGAAACATTGAGTTGAAACGAAAGGAAGGACACAATGAACGGAAAGAAAAAAGTGAAAGCGGAAACAGCTAAAATCGGTTTGGTTCGGCCGGTTCGCGGCTTTTGTTGGTCGACCGGGTATACGCTTGTGCCCCCTACAGGGAAGAAAGGAAAGACCTATTTTTTGGCAACTCATTCATCAGATGCCAACACTCCGCGCTGATGGTGGGGGGGCGAGGAAACCCGTTCACCAGATGCAACTTCTGGCCAGCTCTTGAAAGAGCCACTGCCAACTTGCCAACATCTAAGAGGCTGCCCACAGGGGTCTCTTCGTGAGCGCATCCTCAGCGGCCAGGAGCCATGCCTAGCCTCACACATACCCGTGGAAACCTACACTTGAGAGACAATGGTTGTCTTTTAAGGTAGGGTGCCATGAAAAGACACATGCCCTTGGAAACCTACACTTGAGAGACAATGGTTGTCTTTGAAGGTAGGGTGCCATGAAAAGGTTTGTCAGGCCTAAAAAGAGTCTTGAGCCAGGAGCTGTGGCAAGGAAGCAGGCTCACGGACACCGGGCTCCACGCGTATTCCGACATGATAGCCAACGTGACGAAGGAGGATGACAAGCTGGTTGGTGTCGCTGAATGCTTCAGCAACCAAGCACACTGGACCGACCTGCTCGCACAGAGAACAGCAGATGGTCAGTCCCGACCCCTAGCTAAACATAAGCGACCAACATGATTGCGCCCAGACAATTGTCAGCCATGAGTCGGCCCTCTTCTTAGCCATGCTGCACCAATTTGGCAAGAGAATCCAATAGAGAGTGAAACACCAAAACCAAAACCACAGTTGCACCATTTTTAAGGAAAAGCTCTGTAAAAGACCTTCTACAAGGTCTATGTAAAAGATTTCTGGAGGAATCCAACATCAAAGATCTCAGAAAAGTCTCGGTCTCGGTGACAGCTCCTCTTTTGACCTCCTCCGAAAAGCCACATGATAAAATCAAAGACTTCATGTGAAAGCACACGTGTGAGAGTGTGATCATGTGAAAGCGCACCAAACCATTTGTTTGTACAGTACGTTCATCGCCATGTATGCTACAAAAAATCCCGACCAGCCTTGAATAAATGACACTGACTTTTACCAGCCAACTGCACCTGCACTAAAAACATTGTGTGCCCAGGAGATCGGCGACCGCCTCCACCGCCACCTGATGTTCACTTTCCTGACCTTGTGTGATCTTGTGTGTGCGCAGCAACCGCTGGTGGATGCAGTGACCTTATTAGGAACGGTGCTCGGAATACCCGTGGTGGCAACGCATGACAACCGAAACTGGAGGCAGAGCTTTATTCACTGTAAGTGAATGCTGCATCACAGTTCTACGCTCATCCCTCTTAGTGCCTAGCTCCTTTCAAAAACAGATAGATTGGCCGCGACTCACGATGAAATGCTGATTAGTAGGCACGCCCAACCTAATCCAGACACACATGTCGAACAGACCGTTGCGAATGACATGGACCTGCAAATTTGCCTGCAGTTCTTGATTGGAAAACAAGTGTTTGATTCATGCTCTCATGCTATTCAGTCAAGGTTGGCACTGGAAGAAAATGAAAAGTCAACACCGAGGAAAACGATCAAGAAAGGAAGTCGGAGAAGAAGGGTCACAGGAAAAATGAACACGAAAATGAAACGGGTCCTCACAAGACGAGCGAAAACAAAATTATTACACATTGAAACAAACCGCATTACTCACCCACTGTCAGCCTCCTCAGCTCCGTAGGCAGGCGCCAATGGCGCTAGCCGTGCTAGTCGCCGAACGTTTCGGAGACGGCGAGGCCACCACTGTATGGGCCCTCCACAAGGCAGAAGTCACCATCTTGGAGGGGCAAGAATTTTCGAGCCAACGCTGCAGAAGCTGGAGATTTGCAGCAGACATCTACATCCGCCAGTCAAAGCAATTGCATATTTACTGGGCAATGGGTGTGACCCGCCAAAGTCACCACATACATTCCATTGTATGTGCGGCCACACACTCGGAGGACTCCTGGTGACTTTGTTGCCGAATGGATGCGTGATCTAAAAACCCTTCGGCATTCCGCCGGCCCCCTGTGGCAGTAAGTACAGAAGCTCAAGGTGTGATGGGATGNCGAATGGATGCGTGATCTAAAAACCCTTCGGCATTCCGCCGGCCCCCTGTGGCAGTAAGTACAGAAGCTCAAGGTGTGATGGGATGTGTTTTCAAACCCAAGAGGTCTTTTGCGCGCGAAAGCTCCAGTGTGTAAAAGCTTCTCTGTGTAAAGCCTGTTTGTGTAAAAGCTTCTCTGTGGAAAAGTTTCTCCGTGTAAAAGCTTCTCCGCGTAAACGCTTGCCTGTGTAACAGCTTCTCTGTGTAAAAGCTCTTCTGTGTAAAAGCTCTTCTGTGTAAAAGAAGCTCTTATGTGTAAAAGGTTGCCGGTCTAAAATTCATTCCTTCATTCCTTCATTCCTACCTTCCTTCCTTCATTCATTCACTGATTCGGTCGTTCATGCCATGATGCATCGATTGCTTCCTTCATTCATTTTTTTCGTGCTGTCTTTACTTCAAACTTTCTTTCACTCCATCTTTCTTTCGTCGCAGACCTCGTCTCACAATCTTTCCAACCCATCGCACTTCCTATAGGCAACTTTTTTCCTATAGCTATCTCCCTTTTCTCGAAACTTCCGCCCCGGCACGTGCCGGCCACTATCAAGTAATCTAAGCCAAAAATATTCTGTGATGTGTATTTTTTCTTAGGAATGGAACCAATAATAACTTTACTTAGTGACTGGTTAGGGGGATGACAACGAAGTTACTCATGCGCCCAACGCAAGATATGCATAAAAACAGAACAAGGTCATACCAGCAACATAACACAGCAGGTTCTTATCACATTGATTCGTTGGCAAAATGAAACCTAATTATTGCAATCCAGCAGTACTTTTACCATTGTATGTTCTTTCATTTTTCACCAACAATTTACCCAAATTGCAACTAGTAAGCTTACTTGTGTGTCTTTCATGACCAAGTAAAAAATGGAAAAACATATTGACCGAAATCCCGGGTACCACAGATATGCCACATGTGAACATGATCAGTCATGAACGGTTAAAATAGCACACAAAAACAGGTCGCAAGACAGTCGATGACTTTACGGTGACTTCAAATCTGTCAATGAACTCCAATGAAATCACGGCTAGCTTGCCATCTCTTGAGCTTCAGTTGGACGAAGCAAAATGTGTGAGATACCAATTGCGCTTTGACATATTGAGCTTCTTGATTTCCAACTACGTCAAAGAGACGTGAAAGAGGAAATTGAGCTAAGTCGGCGACTGTATATATATAAACATATGATTTTACAAGGTTTGAAGTCATCAGCATGATGTGGTCCGTTAATGTTTCAACACTTGTTGTTCCAGTATTCGATCGACATTACAAATCACCGTTGCCCGGAGATACACTTCCGATCGGGAACGCGATCATATGCTCGCAGCTTCGTTCTGTGACCGTGAGCCATGAGCTTAAAAAAACAAATTGAGACACATGGGCGATGGAAAACGTGGTTGACATCACGATCGACACAAAATCCTGAATACCTTGTTGCAAAAGCACCATAAATCTTACCTATCCTACCTCCAAGTTTGAAAAAAATCAATTTTTGCTCCATTCCGATTTTTTGAGAATTTTGAAATTTCATACCTTTCTGGCAGCTTGCAGCCACTCCCAGCCACTCGCAGTACTGGCAGCCACTCACAGCCACTCGCAGCCACTCGCAGCCACTCGAGTGGCCGCAAGTGGCCGCTCCAAGCGAGTGGCCGCAAGTGGCCGCAAGTGGCCGCAAGTGGCCGCCCCAGACAGTTCCAAGCGAGTGGCCGCGAGTGGCCGCAAGTGGCCGCTCCCAGCGAGTGGTCGCAAGTGGCCGCAAGTGGCCGCTTTCTGCGATTTCAATTTCCACCCTAAAAGCAACCTCCCTGCAAATATTTTCAACTGGTTGTAGTTGATGGGATTTGATGGATGTTGATTTTCCCAAAAGATGGAATCATTGGTCCAGTGGTTTTTACTGGTTCTGACAGCTCCTAACTTGTGTCCATAGATTTGTTGCAAAAAAATGCGGGGCGATTGATGAACGAGGGTGGGAAAAAATAGGTATGGCAGGTATGGCAGGTATGGGAAACCATTCCCCATTTTGGACAGAAAAACTTGGTTTGGCAGATTTTTGGAATTTTTCAAGTCTGAGCACTCTAAAAAGTGGCAAGCCTGGGTTTTCCTCGCAACCAGATCAGCTCTTCACCATTTCGGGGCTCCCTTGATGGCCCCAGTCCTTTTCACCAGCATTTTAGATATATTACTCAGCAAAGCCATGGAGGTAAAGATCCCAGAGATGCCACTGGCAAAGAGGTGAAGGCAGGGGTTGTGGCTTCTTTGCTGGATCTCGGGCTTGCAAGGTGAAACCAGCGAAGTCCAAAATTTGGGTTCACGGCTGTCATATCTGTTTCACGGACTGGCCAGGGCACTGTTGCAGTAAATTTTGGTAGAGCTTTGGTGCAGCACAGATGGGAGCAGAACTTGGCAAATCATCATGTCATGAAGGTGAGGTTTCCACTTCCAGTGAGGCAGCTCGTTCCTTGTCGGACTTTCTTTGCACTATTTTCATTCTACTCCTTTGTGTGGAAGAACCAGGCCCCAAGTGTTGGGATGATCCAGCCTCCAGGCAACCAAAGGTCGAGCGAAGTTGGCTCTGGCCAACATTCGCAAGAAGACCCTTTGGATGCAAACAGTGAAAGCACAAGCCTATTCTGTCAAGATTTTTGACCTTGTTCATCTACAAAACAGGTCTTTCGTCATTAGATGCACGAGAATCATCACATATATTTTTGGGCATGGTATTTGAAAACTATTCCAAATTCAATTCTTTTCAGGACCAGTGAGCTCCCATCATCATCTCAACCTGTCTCAACCTTTTGGATCATGGCTCAGGCTGGTGATGAACCCGGACCTCCCGTCGCAGCAGCGCAGCTTCGCCGCCTTCGCGCGGGAGACCAGCGACGACCCCTGCGCCGGCACCACGGCGGGGGACCTGGGGAAGGTGGCGCTGGGAGCACTTGAGACGCAGCTGGAGGAGAGGAAACGAAAGCGGATTTGTGCCATCTGCCCAGCTGGGGAGTTTGTTGGGGTTGGTGGCGAATGATGTGGGAAAATCATTTATTGGTTTGGGGGGTAAAATGGTGGGATAAGGAAAACTATTTTATGTGGAGATTTTGCGGAATGAGCAACTTCGGGACATGCTTTTGTCACTCTTTTGTCATGATTTGTCCAGAAATGGGGTACACCACATCAAATGATGGTAAACAATTGGGTTTGGGGCCATATTCTTGGACTAAACCATAGATAGACTCGTGAGATTTGCACGGATTTACGGGGGGACCAAAAAAACTTTGCCTAAGAGTCTAAATGGGTGAGAATAAGGTGCCGTGTGTTTTTGTATGTCTTTATTCGAGTTTAGCACCTTGTGGACGAGCAGAAAAATAGATAGTTCGGTACCAGCACGTGACATTTTGCAGGGCTGTTGGCCCGCAATTTTGAGTTCCATGCGATCTTCAGGCCATGGTCACCAAGAGATTTGGAACACCACTTGCGACTCCCATTGGTTGTGGGAAGATGTTTCTGCACAGGAGGTGGGCTTCTCACTGGCCGTGGGTGAAATTTCTGAACCCTTCGAGACGCCTGAAGGATTTCATCTACTTCTGCGAGTCAGCTAGGCTTAGCGAGGCTTAGTTCGGTGGATCCAGCGTGCCCAGCTTCGATGGGTTATGCTTTAATTTGTGGTAGCCTGGGGACCATGGCCCATGGCCCTTTCCTTGATCAAATTGAAGTGGATGCAAAAGTTGTTATCGGCATGACCCGTTGGTTTGCCATAGATCAGCCAGCCTCCAAGAAGGAGGTCATGGAAGATGGTGGAGGACTTTCGGATGCTGTGAACAACCCAAAGTCCTCCATCCTGTGTGGTTGATGTGACGTGCTGCTACTGGGAGAGCGGCCTGTCCTTCAGCTACAGACAAAAAGGTCCTTGGCGGTCTTTGCCCATCAAGTATCAAGAGAATGATCTTGACCCCGCTGAAATTTCAGCTTGGAGCCCTTGGGGCGCCGCAAGATGATTTCTCCTTGGATTGCGGGTTACTTTTGGTCATTGGTTGAATTTTCTATGAATTGCAAGGGTGTAGATTTAAATCGCACGGTGAAGATTGTTGGCTTTTCCCCCCAGAAAATCCCAGCCTGCAGGGCCAAGTTGGCAGATTGTTGAGAGGTCCATACGAGTTGAAAGGGATTGCCAATGATTCGTCCAATGAGGCGCTGCTTGTGTATTTTATTATTGACAGCAGGTAGTATGGTCAGACCCTGCTTGTACAAGTTTGGGCATGCGTTCATTTAGAATACTACAGGCAGTAAGTTTCCAATACCCGAGGTCAAGGCGGTTTTGAAGAGCCCCTTCAAACACTCTTTCTGTTTGTTTGAGGATGGGTTGAAGCTGCCAACCATGGGATGCAGAATCGTTTGTGGGTCCACCACTGCCATTTTCTGGCAAAAAACAGATGTTCGTAGAATTCAGAATGCCTCCGGAACTTCCCGTCATTTGCGGCACCAGGTGCCTAAAATTTGCCACAGCTTGCGGTGTTTGCATGCTTCTCTCGCCGTGCAGCGATCAGACCTGGTAGTTTGCTGATGGTGGTGAAACAACTGCTGCTCCACCCGTAGAAGCTCCATGCAGGCTCCATGATTGTTGAATGCCAGAAGGCCTGGCAACATTAGAATTCCACCATCAGCCCTTAGCCTCCAAGAATACCTTGAAAAAACATTTTATTGACCCAAGCCATTCTGTAGGGGTGGCAAGATATGCCATGGCCGTGGCAGAAACTGCATTGACCCGGGTGGGTCCAGGTCGGGATGGGTTTGGTGGGGGGTGGTGCAGACAGTGGAGGCATAAAGACTGCCACGATTTTGGTTTGCAACTCAGCCAGTCCCTCATGGATTTCACATGTTGCCCTCCCAAAACCTGACAAGGTCTTGCAACACCTTGATTTCTAAATCCATTTACCTCCTGAAAAATGAGGATTTCCAAGTTGCCAAGTTGACTTCAGTAGATCAGTTGACAGCACTGGTGCAAGGCGAGAAGCTGCGCGTGGATCCCTCTCCCTTGAAGGAGTTGAAGGTGAAGACTGGCCGTGGGGGGCTGATGGCTGGGTGAAATTAAATGTGGCAACAAATGGGGAGTATCGGAGTATCCTGTCAAACATTTTGCCATTCTTTCTGACCTTATGTCCCAAGATCAGCCATGATGGGCCGGGCAGAACCGTTTGATTGACCTCAACCATATGATATGGCTAAAGATAAGTGAAAACTGCCGAAAGTGAGATCCTGAAGTGACTCGAACGAAAATCATCGTGTTACAGTGACAGGTTTTTTCCTTGATGCTTGCTAATCGCCTCCCCCCGAAACGAATCCACACAGACCGAGCTGCAGGAGGCGCTGTTGCACCGAGATGATGAGATTCATGAACTGCGACAGGTGATAGCCATGAAGGCTCCAGGGGTTACAGCACGGTGACACTGCGAGTGGGGGGTCTGTAAGCCCCCTGGAGGAACCCTTCAAATTGGATTATGACATATGGGTCTTTGGATATGAAAACGGATGGTGAACAGTTTGCAAGTCGCTACTGGTGAGAGCCTCAGGAGGCTTCACCATCCTCTGGGACCATTCTGCTGGCATCCCCCAGTGATGAGAACCTGCCATGGCTTCAGGATGGCATCATCCGTTCACTGGGCGAAAAGTTGGGTTCGGCCGAGACGGCCACCCAAGTCATCTCCATGAAGGCTGGGAAGCTGCCAGGATCCGATGAGTACCTTAAGGTGACCCAGGGAAAGCTATGAAGACTTGGATCGAAAACCACTCTTGAAAGACTGAGCAGATTTTAGGATCGGATTTTGGAACATCTTGGACACATCTTGGAAACAATGTGGAGGGGTTTCAACAAAGGACTTTCCTTTGTTGCAATGTGGAAGTGGGCAGATGCTGCACTCGTCCTGTCAGGACCAAGTCATTCGCCAGCAAACCTCGGCATAATTGTGTAGTGGGGGCCTGGAGTGGTTGCGCATTTGGAGTGACAAGAGATGTAGTTTGCTCAAGATGACTTGCCAAGACTTACTCTCCAGACATGTTCGTAAATTGTCAAACAGGATCAAAAGAGTGAATATATTAAATGCAGTCAATAAATAAACAAATTCACCAACAAATGGAAGAGCAATGACGAGATAAATGGATAAATCTATGGCTGGATAGGCTGGATAAGATATTTGCTATCAATAACGAATAAGTAAGCAGATACTGTAGGTACACAAAAAAAAAGGGCGTGCCCTCTCTCTCTCTCTCTGTATGCTACATATATACACACATATATCACATATATGTGTATATATATATATATATATACATACACGGCACTATATATATATATATACTGTATATGTATACACATTGCACATGCGCATGACATGCACATCAACATTCATTGTATACATTATAGGCGCAAGAATTATTTGCATAAATGTGCGCATAATTTTTTTTTGCAAAAACACAGTATCATATATATATATATATATGTATATACATGATATGCGTTTGCCTATGCGTATGCATATTTGCATGTTCCTGCTTGCATGGTTCAAATCGCAGTTGCGCTGATCATCACTGATCAGTGGTTCTCGAGTCCTCCGGGCTTTTCGTTGATTCCACCAGTCCAACTTCTTTTCGTGATTTGACACTTTTCCATTTTTCAATTCTTCGGCTAAAGAATTAAATTAACATGTTGTTGTTGCCAACGATTTCCGAGATGGTATCCAAACAGGGATGCGTCGTGACAGGCTCCAAGCTGAGTTGGAAGATCTGAGGAGAGGTGCCGTTCGTGGCCGGTTGGGACCGGGTTGGGGCGTGCCTTTCTCATCGCATTCACGGCCAGCCAGCGCATTCCGTTCAGGTTCCTTTCAAGATGGGCCGCCAGAGAATGCGGGCCGTGGCATTGTGCCCTTCACAGTGGCTCGGTGAAAAATGGTTGGCCGAGGGAAGAGTTCATTACGAGATCGGAGTGTCCATCTCGTTTTTTTCAAGTCGTGAAGGCAGCCCTCATATATGCTATACCCATTTGAAAAGGCAGGACATGACTACAGAAAGGGTAAAAGAAATACCAATGCGTTGTTGATTGGCGTTATGCCCAAGGTCCTCCACTGATTTGGTTGGCAAATCCACTGGAACTTCCCACCCAACAATGGGAGGTCATATGACTTTGTCTTGCCAGGCTATACCGATCCCGCAACAGGCACACTGGTAGTCTGGGTGAGGTCTGAACGTTGGGCCACAATACGAACAAATCCACTGCTCAACGGGGGTTGTGTATTTGTTGGGGGAGGGGATTATGAAACATGAAAGGATCATATTGGTAGTGAGGCCAGATATAGATCCACCGGTTGGTTCATTAGGGGCATCACCCCCCAAAAAGCCACAAGTTTCATTTTGGACTGACCTCGCAATTGAACCACCCGGGAGTTATTCATTCCTGGTTGAAAGTAGCCCCGAATATGGAAAATCTCAAAGACTCAAGCAATACACATGTATATATATATATATATACATGCATGTTGAAAAATTACAGCGGTGAAGCTGAGTATGATGGCTCCCATGGCTCCCAAACCTCGCATTGTTAAGAGCAGTTGAGTTTGCTGCCCGCTAAGACCAAAAAGCCCTTGACATGACATGTCCCACACTCGGTCCGATCATGTGCGGGCCTCAGCTGTGAGGGCCGTCTCTTCCGGAGCGCGTCGTGAGGCCTACGTTCCTTCTGACGCTACAGTGGATCGATGCATTGCGGACTTCAGCAATCGCCGCAGGACCTGCGGAGAGGGCATAGCCCAGTTCCCCAGAGCTGCTGTGAATTCCGCAGGAACTTGATCCTCTTCACCCGCTTGGAGGTGGGGGAGAAACGAAGGCCTTCTCAGGTTGGAAAAGCATACCCGTTAGTGCCTCCAATTTGGAATGGTTTACCCTGCTTATGTACACCACCTATTTCGGCTAGAATGGGGATGACATATTATGGGTCCTACCACACTACATGTCTTGTGCGCACATATAAAAGCTCATGATACAGGAATGACTTGGTTGTACTGCGCTCAGCATGACCGTTTGGATGAGTCGAACTTTGGGAATTCAGAACGAGCACCTGCAGTGCTTGGCACGCAATCTGCCATTCACGCATTCTATTCAGGCATCAAGCAGGAATCCCTTTCCCCTTCCTAGTGAACTAGGCTCTATATGCGACTCCAACACGAATTATGTAGCTAGATATTGGTTTCAATTAAGGCATATTGATAGGGGAAGGGTTTGCTCCAAGAAAGGGGCTCTCTTTGCGACTCCGCAGGTGGAAGACTATTATCTGTACGGCCGCATGCTCGTTCGCTGCTTCCTGGATGAGGTGGCGTATGGGTGACCGTGGCTCACGTTGATATTGGACATGAGGGAGATAGGGCTTGGTCTCGAAAAGCCTTGATGACAATGTACACCATCGTTAAGTAAGTAAGATTAATCAAGCATGATTCACATACATATGCACACAGGTGTATGTGAAGTGATGTATATCTAATCTATACACATCTATACAAAGATGTGTTTATAGTGTGTATCATCTGCAGTGCGTGTGTGTGTGTGTCCAGCATTTATGGCTCATGCCTCGGGCAGTCTTCTGTCCCACTGAAAGACATTTTAAGATTTACAAGGGATGGCAGTACAAAATGCGCAGACATGATCACAGACAGAGAGAGATTGCTATCCATCCTCCAGATCTTTTGTGGATTAGTGATCCTTGGTGGTTGGTGATCGTTCGAGCCCTCACCTTTTTCGCACGTCGCCATGCTTGCTCTGCTCTGGTGCACCGGATTTTTGACGCTGGCTACCATTGCCACGGTGCGGAGGGTTTTGCTTGGTGCAGGGACGGAGCAAATCTGCAAAGTGGGATGCTCTGAAATGAGCAACTGGGGTTACACCTTGTGGGTTCAAAGACATTCAAAACCCCCTTGGAATTGGTATGTTTTGTGCCAAACCTTTCCATGAAGCCATCCTCTCAGCCAGGCCGCCAACAATGCGGACGACGACCTGGGTGACGTGACAGATGAGTCGCCTGTGCCTGGGGTTTACAACCCGCAGATGGACGGCAAGGCGGAATGGTGCGATGGCGCGATGTCATATTGTCACATCCTGCAGGGTTGGTTGACGGGTCATTTTCTCGAAAACCCAGTGCCATAAACTACTCCGGACCCCAGCAACCAGCCATTTTGAGGTTATTTGCATCATCCCAAACAGGGGTACGCCCAACAATAGATCCCAATTCGCGATCGAGTATCGTGGGTGGACCGCATTGCTTTTTCTTCGAGCAAAGAAGAAGCCATCCGATTTTGGTCCATATCCATACCACCTTTAGATGGTCGTTCTTCGCACGGCCCCCAAGGGTCGGGTGATGTCTGACTGTGGCCAGCACCCAGCTATTTTGCCACTCCATCATGACAGCCTTTGGCCAGGTGATTATGTGCACCAAAGGCAGATACTATTCCCTCGGGCTGTGCTATGATTACTGCGCCGAAGGGTGGGAGGTGCAGCGGAAGTCTGATTGTCAATTTCAGACATGATATCCATGTGTTATTGGCCCAAGTGGAGCATACTTGTCCTGTTGTTTATTTGCTGCTCTGTCCTCAGGATCTTGGAAATCAGTGCGTTGAGAAGGGATGCGACAAGGGTTGGACGGAGGCGGCTGGGGCCTAGGTTGTGTTCAAAAGTGCCTTGTTGCGGCTTCAGGATTGCATCGAAAGTCATGAAATGTCATAAATTGTCATGAAACTTAAGAAGTCTCTAAACCTTGAGAAATTCAGGACCTTCAGAGGCCCCTGGATCCAAGTTTTGGAGAATTTCATGCCCAGCCAACACATGCGCCAGGTGGGCCTGGTCTGCAAGAAGGATGGTCTAAACGCCAACACCAAGACCAGGGTCCCTTGTGTGGGATTCAGGGGGCAGGGTCAGGTAAATCATGGTAAATCCCTACTGTACAATCTATGGCCGTGAGTTATGGCTAACGTGTTGTGGCGGGATTCCTTCTGAATCTTGATGGGCTTGACCGGCTTGGCATGACATTGGAGTGTCCGCATTTGGCATCGCACCAGTGTTGTTCAGCTCCCACGGCCAGAAGACGTACAAGCGCAGTGTGGCGCCGCCAGAGGAATGCAAGCTTGGGGTGCCTGTGCAGCGCCAGTTGGGAAGTGGGAAGTCAAAAACGTGCAGTGAAAGGTCTCAAGAAAAAGTGTTTGCAAAACCCAACATGGGAGTTGAACATTCCAACGCACTTATATGCATACAATTAAAACATATAAGTCACTTTTAGTCCATCACTTGCAGTCGCTGTTGGTACCTTGGATTCTTGCCTCCAGCGTGGGTTCCCTGAAACACCCTGAAACAACAAGGAATCCTCACAATCTATTGATGGCTTGTTGGGAATGCAGCTGTTGAAAGCAATGATGCATGAATAACTGTATGATGGGCATACTTGGAGTTCATTTTTTTGTTATATACACTTGAGATCATTTATCCAAGGATTCCTTTGGCCCCGGGAGCGTGGAAGACAATGGCAATCGTGACTTCACAGTGACGTGGCAGTAGCACAATTTTCTGAAGCCTTGCGTGGTTGTCATTTTCCAGACAAGTCGTATATCTAGTTATGGTCATTGGTTGATTTTGCATACAAGGAGAGGGCGAGAGTTGCGCACTGCCATGTCTCTCAATAAAATAGATATGCCTTCTGAAGCCAAATCCACCATTTGGGCATTGGGGGCTCCAAGTCGACATTGCCAAGACTCAGAAAAGCCACGGCACCCATTGCCACATAGATGTTTGGTGTGTAAATCAAGAGACGAATGAAAACGAGTCACCGGGAGGCTTGTATTTGTCATGTTTTGTATATAGCGGACATTTATGCTCCGTGTATGTATGTACAGATAGATGCATGCCATGAGGGTCTAAATGTACACTATATTATTTGCAGTGTAGATTATACATGTCATACTATACCTTGCTATATGAATTATGCATGTACTGGCTGCAATTTGCATGTAAACATGTGTATGATAATATGCAACAAAAAACATAGTATAAATTTAGTCGAAGGAAGTTTAGAAGTGAAACTTCCGACAATATGGACAGTTGAAAAGCAGAGGTGAGAAGAGCCAAGATGTGAAGAGCTCAGCCATGAAGNACTACTACAACTTTAACTACATGACAGCTACAACTACAACTACAACTTAACAACTGAACAACTTAACAACTTAACAACTTAACCACTTAACAACTTAACAACTTAGTTAGTTAGTTTGTCAGTTAGTCAATCAGTTCGCCAGTCAGTTAGTCAGTTAGTCAGTTAGTCAGTTAGTCAGTTAGTCAGTTAGTTAGCTTGTTAGTCAGCTAGTTAGTTAGCTAGTCAGTTCCTCGGTTAGT
>BGPT01000980.1:8117-56615 GCA_003297045.1 Symbiodinium sp. clade C Y103 | reverse complement strand
TCAGTTAGTCAGTGAGTCAGTTAGTTTGTTTGTTAGTTAGTTTGTTAGCTAGTTACTTAGTCAGTCAGTCAGTTCGTCAGTTAGTCAGTTAGTTAGGCACGCAGATAGATAGACAGATAGATAGGCCGACGCTCGAACCACCTTTTGATCCATCAGTGGGTTCGCTCTGCCATCNTTCGCTCTGCCATCCATCATTCACAGCAACTCACCTTTCCTATAGTTTGCTATTCCTGAAACTTCCGCCACCGCCTTGTGCGGTACTACTGGTATAAATGCACATCGAATTTATACATAACATGGGTTTCCTACATAAATGTACATAAGCACTGGATTGGTTGTAGGGAAAATTTACAGGAAACCCCCCTATAATTGATGGGAAAATCCATGGTTTCCTGTAAATTTTCCCATTAACCGTATCCATTGACATAACCCGTACGGCCTGGAAATCGGCCGTGCGTTTTCATTGTTTTTTAAGATGAACATTTTCTTGCTCGTGTGCAAAATGCTGCGTTTTGCACGTCTACAGAATCATGTTTGTTCACTTTGGATCGCAAATTCCATTGTGATTTGATAAAATATGTGTTTTCGTGTGATGAAAACTACAAAAATCTTCTTGGGGACCCTTGAAAAACGTATACTTTTTTTGGGGCGTTTTTGCGTTTTACCACAGCGCCAGCGCATTGTTTTCCACCTCATACCAACTTGTGCACAGTCTTTCCTGTGAGGTCACATATGTTTGAGTTCCGATGTATATATCGCCATTGCCAAGCTTTGACATAGTTCATGGTCATAGGACTCTTGCTCGACAAGCTACCTGGGAGCATCTTCTTGCATGTACGCCAGCAACTATCTATAGTTCCAGTGTGGGCAATCACCTTAGGATTGCCTCTTTGGACCCGATGTACCGTTTTGGTAAATTGGCCTTTGCTGTGGTTCACACTTTCATGTTGAATGTTCAAGGCTGAAGACTTGTCAAGCGTAACATGATGTGTGGGCACCGAAGTACAGAAGACTTGTCAAGCGTGACATCATGTGTGTGCACCGACGCATCAAGCGTAACATCATGTGTGTGCACCGAAGTACAGAAGACCTGTCAAGCGTGACATCATGTGCGTCCACCGAAGTACAAAAGACGTGTCAAGCGTAACATGGTAACATGATGTGTGTGTGTGTGTGTGCACCGAAGTACAAAAGACGTGTCTCAATTGATGCATGAGCAAAAAAACGAAGACTAATGACGCTATTGCACCCCCCAACCCCACCCAACCCCAAAAAACCTCCGACGCAAAAAATGCAAAAACGCTTGGCCGGTTTTCGGGCCGTAGGCATAAACAACATACATCATACATCTGACCCCATGACCAACGTCCTGATAGGTCCTCATGGCCTCAGACGTGCAGCTGCCCTGGGGAAGCTGCGTGGACGAAGGGAAGAACAGCGAGAAATCCCAGCAGCTCGGCAGATTTCACCAGGAAACAGAGGGATTCTACATGATTTTACATGATTATACCAGTAAGAACCAGGAGTTCACCAGTCAAAAACACCAATTTCACCCAAAAGTAAGGATTTGATGGGATTTAACTGGGAAAAATAGTGATTTAGCAGGTGAAAATAGGGACATATCATGGTATATTTGTACCTATATCTCTATCTATATCTATATCTATATCTATATCTATATCTATATCTATATCTATCTATCTATATACATATATATATATATGTTTATCTGTCTATATCTATATCTCTATATATTTATATATTGGGACACATAATGGGGTATATTAGCAACTTGGCAAATCCAACGCCATAAAGAATTCGGCTTGGGGGATGGAAGAAATAGCATCCGTTTCTGGTCATATTGGGAATGATTTATTCTTGGGTTTGCTACATTATGTATAGCAATTAGACTGTAGTATGCCGTATGAGCTGATCTTAACCGTTAACTGGCAATAGTTGGAGTTCTCCTATCTACGGGGTTACTGTAGAAAGGATGGTACTATGAATCACCCGAAAAGATCCGTAACAGAAACAAAGTAAACAAGAGGAATCATAGAAAAACATAAAAAAATGGTTGAAAGAGGTCATAAATCATCAAAACACCCAAAACATGCGTAACAATGGGGCTCTGGTGGCGTCCCTCTCTCGAAAGACCGAGGATGCACTTCCAAGCAGGCTTTAAAAAATGGGGGTAGAACCAAGAAAGAACCACCGTATTTTTACCCCTCATCAACTTGAAAGTGGGAAGCTGAAACCAAGGATCCTTGAAAAGCGGCTCTGAGAATGGGAATCCAAAGAACTAAAACTGCAATTTTTAGACGAAGGATATCACTGGCAAGGAGAGGGTTGAAGCCCAGCGGGGCTGCATTGTACAGCTTTCTCTGAGTTTGGGCCTTTTCGTGGTGCATTGCTTGAATATTGAAAGCAAGTGCTCAAGCAATGATTATCTTGAGAATCTCTTTTGTAGAAAAATCCTGGAGAATCCTGGAATTCCAAACCACCAACCCTGACACGATCCATTTGCCCTTCTCAGGAAGTGTGCAAAAGAGGACGGATGTCGATTCAAAAGAAATTGTGCAAGATCTCATGTAGTAGAACCCCCTCAAAGCACGATACTTATGTATATATGTATATATTTATCATTTAATATATATATATATGTATAGATATGTAACTGTATATATATGTATATAGCATATCTGTATATATATATATTATAATGAAGACGCAGATTTCATTGTACATTTGAAAGCCCCCGCATGTTTGGCAGCCTGATGCAGCCTGCTTCACAACAACTCAACTGCTCACAACGGAGTGTTCCTTCCTTGAACTTGGGAGAAGCAACATGTCGCCACGAGCCTGTTCATGTAGTACTGGTGGTTGGTTTCAATCATTTTTTTATTTCCTCTTGGGATGATGAGCCCCCATACATGTTGGGGAGATTTTTTCATGCTACCAGGGGGTATTCCAGCTATTGGTGCTTGGGGTGTGATTGTCCAATTGTCCCCGTCCTTTTCGCACCGTGGAGGACAATCACAACATGGTCCGTGCGATGCACAGCATCCAGACCCTGACCTGGCCCCTTGCAGAGACCTCACCCAGGGGAAATGAGGACTGGAGCGGCTGGTGGACTGGCAAAGGGGCAAGGTCATTTCGAAAGGATATCTTTGCAACAGATTCAAGAAACAACAATTATAGTGTTATAATAGGGAAATCATGTGAATATACATATAGAAATACATACATCCATACATAAAGAAAGCAATAAATAAATAAACACATACATAAATAAAAGTACAATATGCGGAAAATGATGATCTATAGCCTCTGGTAATTTCTTACAGTTCGCCATGGTATAGATGGCCCATGAAAGTCGATGATACACTCTTTTAAACATGTTCCATAGCAACCTGTTAACCAGAGGGTAATGCCAATGGCCCATTTATGGTTGTACTATTCAGACTTAAGGTATCCTAAAGTGGAGGTACCGTGCCATCTAAAGCCTGCTTTTTGTATGTTTCCCTGCGAGGGTCTTACGTAGATGGTGGATCCTACATTTGCTTAGGTGTCAGCCAGAAAATCAAAATATCCCCCGACAATGGTGGCTGGTCTTGTGGGGTAAGATGCCCTCGAATGCTCGTGTCACTCGTGTCTGTCCAGGAGCCTGTTGGCAAACCCATTGGGGTTTTCCTCGCAGGCTGGGCTGCCTTTTTTCGTCGATACCGTCGATGAGCTCGTTTTGTTGCGAACATTCTGAACACTGAACGTCAAACAGTTTTCCCATCATTGGTATTATATTACTATTATATTTACTATATTTTTACTTTTGGGGTCGCTCCATGATGACGCTTCTGAGCAGAAGTGCATGGAACGACTAAGGTGACCTGACATCATTCGGGAAACCATGGCAGCTCAATATGTACAGAAAGATCTGGGAGACCAATGACAAGGAAGACAAGGACAAGAACATCAGAATGGGTGTTTCTGGCCTGCATGTAGTGTAATGTTGGCCTCGGAGTAAAAAGCCACGGCTGATGAATTGTGGGGGCTAGATCTGACAAATGGTGAGGTTCCTTCAAAGTCGAGCCCCCAATTGCAACAAACTATCCCAGGCGTCATCAATGAATGCGGAGTTGATACTTTTATTTTCCTGTTACTTTTTCATACAAAACGGGCCCAGTTGATGGGTTTGAGGGGGTCCACATTCCCATGGTTTTGGCAGCCCAGGTGTGGCCGGGTCTGGGCAACCACGACGTGTTTAACAATCTGAGCTTCGGAGGAAATGCCTGACCTGAAAAAAATATGGACGGGTCGATAGCTATGATTTTCACCAGGATTTGACTGGAAATTGGGGAATACGCCGTGGTGATTTCAATAAGCCATTGGGGGTACCATGGCCGTGTCAGAGAGACCCTTTTCCAGGGGATGATCATCCAGAAGTCCACAACTCAAAAAAATGGGGTTTTCACCGACCCATGCTCAAATAATGGCACTTGGAAGCGGCCATCTTTCACGTGAAGGGAGGGAAGAGCCACCAACCTTTCGCTGCACCATGTCAGTTTGAGTCCACCTCAACTTTCAGGACTTTCCCACCATAGATTTGTGTGGAATGGCGTTGGAGATCAGTTGTGAAGTGGTCCTCAGTTCACAGATTAGTCATAGTCATATTAGAGGAATGTCAGACACAACGGAGCTCAAACCTCCGCTTGATCCGCGTAAGGAATCACTGCGCAGATTTCGGCCTAGAGGACCCAAGAATTGGCTGCATGTAGGCTGGTGCAGATTAAACCCGGGTTCAGGGATATTCCAAGTTGATGCCACATCCATGCACAGCAGGAATTTCGACAGCCATTGGTCCAGGGATGAAATGGCTTGAAACTCCCACCGGGCCAATGATTAACCTTTGGATCTCAGGGTTTCCGATTGGGAGTGAATTCTGTTGGTCCCTGTATACTGGTCGGTCACCGCCAAAATGTCTTGGTGCCCAGCTTGGTGGTCAGTATCCCAAGATATCAATGATATCCTGAATGTTTGGTGTTTTCTTTCACGATTTGGATGGCTCTTGGCGTTCTTGACGGTTTTGGATGCTTTTTTGTTGGTTTTTGAGGGATTTTTGCTCTTTCCTGTTGTTTTTTTTTCCGCCTTGTGTCTCCATGTTGCACCCCCTGGATGCTTTATCATTGCATGTCAGGAGCCAACCTGGGCTCCATACGCCACCCAGCTGCTTGGCGAAAAACAAACAAGACAGTTATTTCAGCATTTAATGGGGATATCATGGGGATGGAAGAAATCCTGCAACAGTTGGTAACTATTGGTAAATATGAAGCACTGTAGAAAAACCCATGATTATAAGAGGATATCTACCAACTGGTGCAGGATTTCTTCACAGTATCATGGGGATAATAGAGGGATAGAACAGATGGTGAACTGGAGAATTCCTTATACATGGAGGTTTCTAGCTAGGAAAATCATCGAACCAAATGGAGGATTTTGCAGCCAGCCAACAGTTTGCTATGGTATAGGTGATCCATTTGTTCAGTAGATGCTTCAACTTTACCTATTACAGTAAAGACGGTGGTTTTCCATGGCTGTGTTAGTTCACTGTATGGCAGATGGATGCAGATGATGGACTAACCAGCTATAGAACTTGATGTACAAATGATGTAAATCATAGGGGTTCACCATCTAGAAACGGGTTTATCTGCAAATTAGCCCAAAACTTAATGGTTTATCATCCTTTTCCACATGAAAATGACCACTTGGTGGTATACCCCATGGTCAGACACAGCCAAATGGATGTGTACAACATGGTGGATCTTCCCAGTGGCTTGACCGGCCGAGAACTCTCAGGAGCTGTGCGCAACGGATGTTCGCCTACGTCCGTGCAGCAGTCACGGGATGCGGTTGCCACAAGGTTCATCCAAACTTTGGAGGTGAGGGAGGATGGTGCAGATCCAACTCTTGTGGAATCTGCTGGAAATCAGCCAATTCGGAATCAGAAACACGAAACAACACTGGAACGGCATCACAACAAAAACAACCCCAGTTGCATGTGGACCGACTCCGGATATTTTCGGCAGCTGTGGTCCCGAGTTCCAAGATCCTCAAGTTTGATCCTGCATGTGATGAGCAGGCCACGTAGATCACTATGAGAAGAAATCCGCCGCCTATGCTGTGAAGTATGGACGCGTTCGTTTCGCCATGCTGTCTCTCGGCGGCAGCTTTGAAGACTTTGCCAGATCCCCTCAACTGCTTTGATGGATGTGGGGTCTATAAATGTAGGTTTGACTCAAAATTGGGAAATTGAGCCGCCAGCCTTCCCGTGGTCTATCATCATTTTCCCACATTTCCTCCATTCAAGAGGCAATGAAATTCGAGGGTTAATCCACCCCATTTTGGGTCTCTCAACTGGCGCAGGCACAACTATCCCACCTTCCGCCGCGTCGAGTTGACGGGCGTGGCTTCGACGATGGGCTTCCTGAAGAAACAGGCAAGGGAGCCATTGCATGCCGTTGCCACAGCTTCTGCGACTGACCAACGGGTAGGTCGAAGTCACTCAGGGATGTCCAGTGATTGACGTCAAAGTATATTCAGCTGTCGGTAAGTTTGGAGGTGATCTCCTAGTTGTGAAATTGTTGTATCCGTTGTATCTCTTGAGGCATTTTTTGATCTTTTTTGCAGGTTGAGCTGGCCGAGAAGAATGATGAGTACTTGGTCTTGGTCATGCACGATGCGACCGACCACTTTGGTTATCAGCACTGGTTCCATCAGGTCGGTGGCCTCCACGGTGGGCATGGGCTAAGACTCAAGGCTCTACTCAAGGCCCTTCAAGTAGAAGACTTAAAAGACTTTGTCAGCGTCCGTTTTTTAACCATTCACTTTTTGTGGGTAAGAACTTTGACCCATAATTATTAGCCCATATTCATTTGTCATCCAGCCTGATGCTAAGCATTGGTTTCAGTCAAGCCTTAAAAGTCTGAAGAGATCTTGACTTTACCCAGTGCTGGGCAGAAAAAAGTTGGCGGTTGTCAATCTTGTTTTTCCCCGGTCACCGGGAGCGTCCCATCAAGATTGTCCGAATGGATTGAACGCGGTATACCCTCTGGTAAACTAACATAACTATGGGAAATCACAATTTTTGATGGGAAAATCCACTATAAATGGCCATAGCTACTTGGATGATGATTGAAGCATCACTGGCTCCATGATGAGAGCATTCAGGCGGATCGCCACGACTACTACTCGGAAGTGCTCACCGGCTCACGGACCATTGCCGTTTTCGCGGGGCACTTGCATCCCCAGGGCGGCTTCAAACGAGCCTTGGCGGCTCATGTGAGGTGAACCAATGGATTCAATAGATCCCTGACAACTATCCAACTTTCCAGTCACAAAAGAACAGACAACGAGACAAGTTCCTTCAGAAAAAACCGCATGAAGATAGATAGGTGGATGGATGGATTGTTTGAAAAAATGAACCGTCCTCTTGGTCGAGTAGTGCCTCAACTTCCACAAAAGTATCAACATCCGCCCAGTGGCCAAGGCATGGTCTCCGACTCGCGTCACAGGACTGAGGACGCGGATTCGAACATCAACGTGAAGAACGCCTGGGGCGATGAGATTCCTATCATGCTGAACTGGGCGGCGGAGTATGTCTGGGCCCCCAGAAAAATCCCAGGGGTGGACTCAGGCGAGTTCCCAGCTTGGCATGTGTGAAGTGGTTTGGCGAACTATCGCCATGTCTGTATATGGATATACCTAATATATCTATATCTAATATCTAATATGCAATATTCAATACTCAATATTCAATATGTAATATCCAATATCTATATCTACATCATTGGATGCATTATTGCATTTGCTTGTTGGCTGCAGATGAGGGTGTGAGGACACCTGATCTGTTTTTGGCGGTTTCACAGTCTCATGGCATCTCCCTTATACAACTGAGTCGTAATATGGTTATTACCAACTTAGCAACTAGGATTCACATCCAAAACGGGAGCCCAGCACCTTCCCGAGTACCCGGCAAGGATGGCTAGGGAGCATCTTCCAAGGGCTAGGATTTTCCCAGTTAAGTCATCAAGTTGTGCGTTTCCTAAAGTGGGGGTATCCCCAAATCATCCAAAGTTGCTTGTGATGAATGGGAACACATTTGGTTTGGGGTAGCAATATTTTGGGCAACCCCCAGTTCCAGAGGTTCTGTATTCAATTCTTCCATTGATAGAGGATTTCCACAATTTTCCTATTCGACCCGACCCTGCCCTTGCTTTTTCTGGACAAGACGCCTCAGATGAGATTCGAGACCGTGCAGTTCAACATCGCCGAGTGCTACTGGCGATATGCCTCCACGCAGGCACCCACGAACAAGGACGAGAATGTCCAGTGGTTTGAAACCAATTATGATCGGCATCTGCGCGTCTTTCCGTGACTTGACCTCAAGGGCCAAGTGCTGATTTGTGCCGAAAGGACGAGGGGTCGATATCGATTGAATGCTATTTGTTTTATGAAATCTTTATGACTATATCTAGATCTATGAGATCTATGTCAACTTTGTGACATGAGTGAGGGTTGATGGTGGTTTGACCCACGACGGTAAAACCTCACTAGGCTTCCACCTTTTCGGGAGCCCACCCAGGGATCCGAGTCATGATGTCCCCCATGGACGAGGAACCATCACCAGTGCATCCTTTACTTTCAGGTAATTTAGGGGATGAACTTCAGATGAACTCCCACAAGGATGGTCAGCAAAATGCTCATGACTTTTAAGGAAACTTAGATGTGCATCCCAGTTCGCAAGTGGCCAAAAACCTGCAAAAACCATGGATCCATTGCATTCCATTGCAGTCGCGGAACCTCCGCAGCGTCCAGGCTTCGAAATTGCACGGTGGATCCCAACTACACCTGGAGCCCACCGGAGGTGAACACCGAGAAACCGGAGGAGTGCCAGTCATCGATCTTCGGCTCTGAAATTCGTGTTGATTCTGTGAGAATGGCTATTCCTCATCATCATCATCATCATCATCATCATCACCACCACCACCACCATCATCATCATCATCATCATCATCATCATCATCATCAAATTATGCAATGTTGTTTTCTTTGTGTTTATCATATCCCATATGCCAATATCATTTTCATACATGATTTTTGCCTTGCGAAAAGGTGATGATTCATGGTGAGTCCCCATGAAGGCTGAGATACTGAGCTCATGTTGACCCAGGATGAACCCCTCGTCCCGCAGTTTATGAATAGGGGAGGTATCACTCTTAATAGTGATTTATCTCAATTTATCTCTACATGGCGCAACTTTCATGGTCAATGTTGTTTATATCCCGGGTGGACACTAAGTCACTAAGGGTTGGAGAAATCTCCGGATCAGTCATGAACCGTGCCTATCCCTGGCTCCTACTGCCGCTGCTGGGCTTCCTAGCTGCGTCTTGGCGGAAGAAAGTGGTCACGATGATTGGCTCCGGTTCTATTCGAAATGCGACGTTTCCACTTTGTTTTGGACAATGGAATTTATTGAAGGTCTGCGGATTCTATGGGGCTCGTTGTTGGACGACGCATGGAAAACCGAAGTTCTTTGATTTGGCGTTCCCAGTAGGAAAACCTGCGTGGTCTCTGCTGTGATAGGGGTAGTGGCACTTGTTTACAAAAAATGAGGATTTGACATGATTTGACTAGCAAATCACCTAGAGATGGATGATAATTCAATTTCCTTCCCTGGCATCTGGCAGCGGGTGGGCCCAAAAAAGATCCAGTTCCACCCAATTTCCAGTTCCCCGCTTCGACACGGCTGAGCGGCCGAGCCAAGGTACCACCTTTGTAGTTCGGCATTCAATACATTTTGCGTGTCATTTTGGATGGACTTTGGTCCAATCGAACTGATCATCGTCATTTTTGTGAGCGTGCCTTTGTGGGCGTGCCGAAGGACCATTTAGCGCCGGGCCCGAGGGGGCTCCGCGTTTCAGTGGTTTGCCTTGCTGGGATGACCTCGAAGTTAGGTGGTTAATAGGTGTGCTATAGTTATAAAGACTTGCAACTTGGATTGGACCCAACTTTCAAACCAAATGTGTGAGATCATCCAAGAGAGCTGCAGAAGCGCTTTGGCTTGGTAGCTGGTAGCTCTTGGGTAGCTGAACCTGGTGGCCGTCTAAGACGGCTCACATCCAGGGAATGCCAAAAACCCAGCATTGATCGCAGTGTATCATGTAGTCTGTATCGGAAAATGGTTCGGAACCCGCTGCATCCTGACGCAGGTGCTTAAGACGGAGATTTTCGACTTTTGGGACGGTCCAGGGATTGGGAAGCTGATGCACTAGCTGCACTAACTGCTGGAAGCCTGGATTTTATGGGCTGTTCAGCACAGCTAGAAATTCAAAATATAGTTTCCTACACAGCATTGGTGTGTCATTGCATCGACGGAGACAAGCACCAAAATGCTTTCCATGAGAAGCTTGTCGAAGATTCACTTTCAGGTGGGTTGAAGCCACGTTCCAGATTTCGCTATCGAGATTTCGGTTGGTGAATATTGATACCCCTTGTCAAATTCCCGTTGGACCAGACTTGATGGGTGGCCCATGAGCCAATAATCTTGGAGGATCATCCTTAGTAGCTGAATCACACCGGTTTTATCTACAAAGAACTTTAGGACATCAAACTCGTGTTAGCTTGGGACACGGGCAATCTGCAGCACAGATTCCACATATTTGGGACCAGGCCGAGTTGATTTTTCTGGCCTTTTGCTCACGTTGAACTAGAAACCGTAGACTTTCTGTTTGTGTGCTGTGTATACTAGTTGCCCTGAAAGGGTGGCTTTCTTGCTGACAGTGTCCCTCCGATCACCCACAGACACACGCATACACGCGCGGATATACATGTACATACACATACATATATATATATATATATATACACACACATATATATATATATATACATATATATATATACCTATATATATATATATATATGTACATATATATATATATATATTTATATATCTACATATATATATATATATGTATACAAGTATATTTATATCTATACATTTTCTATCATATATATATATATACACATGTATACACATAGGCATCTTTGTGTCTGGCCAATAAATACATGAATACATAATATGTATATACCCAGGTGTTTGTGTGTGTGCATTTATGCATGCCTACTCACCGAACCTACACAAATAACGCACACACACACACATACACAGGACCAGGGTTCCGAAGTTTCCATAGACGGATCCAGGATCGATTCACTGAGCTTTTGCGTCCTCAAGGGCGTAGGGTTTTTCACCGTGATCTCAGTGGTCATGCCGTGGCTCGCATGGCGTGTGGCCGGTGTTTTGATGCTGACCATGGGTGTTGCGGTGCGGGGCCCAGTTTGGGGACCCCTTTGGTGGACCAGGATGAAGGAGGGTCATACCGTGAAGTTCCGTGGTGGTGATTATTTAAAGTATGCTGTGACACGGGTAGATCCATACATTTCCATACATTTCCATACATTTCCTGTAAAACATCGCTGCAACAATCAGGATAGTTCCCAACAGTTTGAAAGCTTCTCTTAGTACTGTATTGCTTGAGTCGAAGTTTGCAGGAAATTCCAATGTTCCATGGGAAGAAACAGTGGTCCCCTGCAGATTTCATCCCGATGATCGGCTTCGGGTGCCAGGGCGTGCAAAACTACGACAATGACATTGGCGACGTAAAGGATGAGTCGCCGGTGGAGGGTCTCTACAACCCACAGATGGACGGCAAGGCACGGGAGGGACCCTCTATTTGTGATGTTGATGAGCATTGATATTTGGGTTTGTCTGAAATGGGGCATACCCCCAATTATAGCTATTGAACAGGGAAAATGATGATAAACATGGGTAAACCATCAAATTTTGGGGGCCCTATTTTCAGACCCATTTTTGGGAAGGGTTGAAACATGTTGAAACCACTAAGAATGTATCCCGCAAGATGCCCAGCTTGCAGAAAGCCATGTCTATATCGAAGTGGGGTTTAAAAAAACATCCGGCCGAGAAGTGTCAGAACTGGGATGAAACTAGATAAATACACATAAATCGATGGAAGAGCTTGACCGGAAATTGCGTACTTGAGCTGGAGCATGGGCTCAGATACAACCGCCAAGCAGTAGCTGTGTCCCTGGAGAAACTCACCAGCCAAAGTATTGGGAATGTTTCTGGCCAAGCCAGAAATGGTAGCAGCTCAAAGTTCATCGCCGCGGGAGGTCATGATGTGCACCAAAGGACGGTTCTATTCCCTGGGACTGCTACGAGTACTGCGCTGACGGGTGGGAGGCGCTAAGTACTGGGAAGGGAGACAGACTGGGTGAGACCGGTCAGATCAAAGGGCCTAGGATGAGCGGGTTTGTCTGCAAATAGGGTGTGCCCAAATCTTGTGGTTCATCATCATTTTGCCAAAATTACGATATATAAATTGGGGGGATATACCCCGCATTTTGGGACAGATCCAAACTTACTAAACCGTTCCTCTCAGTGGCACTCGTCATTCCGAGTCCGGAGATTCTGCCGACAGGAGGTCGGCAACCAGTGCGTGGAGAAAGGATGCCCTAAGGGTTGGACAGAGGCCGGGTAAAGCTCGAAAGCTCGAATGATGGGGCTGGCTGTGCCGTAGTTACAATGGGTTGTACTTGTAGATGGTGACGGAGTTCACCCCAACTAACATGAATAAACAAAAAAATCTAGTCCATCAGAATATTTGGGATGAGGGCTCATCATTGCAGGTGGTCCAACCATTTTTGGTCTGGTTTGCGGGCAAAACGGACACTCGGGGATTTTCAAGGTATCTGAACATAATTGGCAGTACTCAAGGGAATCCGAGTGCAGCAGGTCGCACTTCTGTGCAAGAAGGATGGGCTGACAGTCGACACAAGGGCGCAGGTTGGCCATGGAGCAAGGGTTTGACAAGGGACAGCAGTGTGCAATGACATGTGTCTAAGTGACCGGATGGTTTCTATGGGTATATGAGTCCAAATAGGGCGCCGCAATTTTTATGGTGATTGGGTCTTAAGCGGTCCCTCACATCCTGAAGCTATTCTCTCCAGTGAACAGACACGGACACATGTGCGTCTGGGCCTCCTACAGCCACCTGGCCTTGCAGAAAACCTACGATCGGAGCGTGGGGTCTCCAGAAGAGTGCAAACTTGGGGCCTCTTTGCAGCAGCCATTGGAGGGTAATGAGAGCGACCAGGAGCAATCCCAGAATTGGATAATGGGAACATCTGCAGGAAACCACCCATTTCCCTCATAAGAGCAATGACCATGGTTTCCTATAGATTCTCCTATCGAGATCCATCTCCAATGATTCATCCTTCAGACAACCCCCATCCTTCTGATAGTGAGGACTCCTTCGGCCCTGGCATGGTGGAAGACAACGGAAATCGCGACTTCACCGTGACGTCGTCGCAAGCGTTGACCGTTGGGACGGAACGGGGAATGGGGATCAGATGTGCCAGGGTCGAGAGTTGGATGGTGTACCCAATGTTTGGGGATTTGGCATCAGTCCACATCACTCCATTTTCATAGGGATTTATCAATCCCCATGATGTTTCGATTGCCATGGCCCCAAGGGACGAATGGCCAGGGGCCCCAGAATTCACCTTTTGACTCTTGGCATAGCCATATAGCACTGATACAATAGAACAACCAACCGGACCATGGGGACGCTGAAGGTACTCATAGATCACTGGGATGCAGAAGTAGCTTGGGGACCAAGATTCTATATATAGCTACTTAACAAGTCCGGGGCATCGAAGCTATTCAGCAGATGGTTATTCTTGATTTTTGCATAATTCGGATCAACCATTTGGGATGCTAAGGAAGGTGCTGACCAATCCGCAGATGATATTCCCTGATTTTCCTATCAAATATCGAGTTTTCAGCCAGCAAGGCTTGATTACCGCAGGGCGATGCAAGTTGTTGGTGTCTCTAAGGTCTTGATGGCTTCAGATGTTCAGCTTCCTTGGTCCCACTGTGATGGAATCGGTGAAGAGAAGAACAGCGACAAGGGGAAGCACCTCGACCACGGAATTTGCGGAAGCTGGGGAGAGGAAGAAGACATGAAAATCCTTGAAGATAGGCGTTCCTGCCAGGCTTGAAATCGAACCCATGTAAGTAGGACAGAAAGATGGATATGGATAAACCAAGATGTATGTCATTTCTTTTGCATCAGCGTGTCATGGCCTCCCTCATCCCGCACTAGGAAGTGTGCAGAAGAGGTCGCTTGGTGGGTTGCAGTGCTGTGACCTGCCATGCTTCAGATGATTGATTCCAAGATCCAATAATAGTCTCACAGCAAACATTGCAGCACCATCAGGCACTGTAATGGGTGGTTCCATTTGGGGACTTTGTTCCTTAACTCGCAAAGCAGAAACACAGCGATGATCCGATCGGGAAAGAAACATTTTTTTTGAGCAAACGGAAAAGGTCAGAACAGGATTCGTTATGTCTTGGACTTTTGTGGGCCTTTGGTGGAAGGAGAACCACTTGATGGTGCGGGGGATGCACAACATTCAGTCGATGACCTGGCCCACCGGAAACCAGGAGGGGGGTTTGCCAGGCACGAAAATGGATTCAAGACGGACCAACAGTGGCAACATCTCAAGGGTCTGCCAATGTGGCAATTTTGTTGGGATGACTTCGGGTGAAGCCTCCCAGCATCTTCCAGCCAGGAGTCTGTTGGGAAACCCATCGGTGTTTTTCTGGCTGGCACCTAGGCTATGACTGGATTTGGCAGATTTTCGGGCACTTGAGCAGTGGGAGAGCACAATCACACTGAGTCTAAAAATGGGATACCCCAAAATTGAATGGTTTATCACCACTTTTTGGATTCAAAGGGCAAGGAAGGGCGGCTAGACTTCATTTTCAGACACATCGCGTGGAACATCGGGACGATCCCACCCCGGAACTGGGTTGCAAAGCTGGCTTTGTGATGGCTTTGACGATGATGAGCATGCTGAAATACCATGAATTTCCATGAAATACATCAAAAGAAATTGGGTTTACTATTGGATCCATTCATGTTGGCTCCTCATTTGATATTAGGATGGGATTCCGGACAGCAATGATGGTAGAGGGGACGGCCTTGCCGAGGTGACCTGACCGCTTACGCCCATCCCTGGCAGCTGAATATGTACAGAAAGATTTGGGAGACGAGAAGCAGGGAAGACAAGAACAAGAACATCAAGATGGGCGTTTCTCGGCTGCGGTCTCTTGCGGGAGCCTTGTTTTCTTTTTTTGTGGTCCGTTGCTGCAAATGCACACAGCTGATACAGTGGACGTAGCACAAAGTGGGTAAGTAGCTGTTCTGGCGGTGGCGTGTGAAGTGCAGCCCCGCAAAACTGCAACCGGTTTCAGGTTTGGCCCGGGCTTGGAAATCACGACTACTTCAACAATCTGAGCCCTAGCGCAAGAAATAGGAGGTGAGGAGCCACCTTTACTTAAGCCATAAGAAAGTGGAAGCGCAACCAAAAATCATCTGATATCGGATATCATCATGGAAGTCCTCGAAAGACTTTCCTCGGGAAGGTTCCTGCCAATAATCTGATCTGATTGCATAGGCTTGAGACCAGCTACCAGCTGATGTAGCCTGGGCATTTGCAGTAGTCTTTGTTTTGACTTTCCATCAATCTTTGCACAGGATCAAGTCAAAAGTTCACGCTGACGCTTGTGACAGAATGACTTTTTATAGCTTACGAAGACGCCAAAGCTTGTTGGACTGTTGGACCCTTCAGAACCCAAATCGGCTCGGTTCGAATCCCTTCAACGTCAAACGGGGATGGGTCAACACCAATGATTTCCCACCTCTTATATATTGGATGACCATCCATACACGCCAGCTATTCCGGTGCTGATATGCAAGAATCCACAATTTCAGCATTATTCTGCCTATCAACCGGGTTGTCTCCAAATTGGGAACATGCATCCATGATTTATGACCATTTTCCGACATTACACCCGACCAGAAAAGCATGATTTGGGGCTAATATCACCAGCTATCACAATTTTCCAAATCAAACAGGTGATACATTGGGACTAATATCACCAGCTATCATCAGTTTCCAAATCAAACAGGCGATGAACTGGGGCTAATATCATCAACGTTACTCTCATTGTCCAAGTCAGACGAGCGATGAGTTCGGGCTAATGTCATCTTCTATCATCATTTCCCGATGAAAACAATGATGAATTGGGGCCAATATCATATCATCAACTATCATCATTTCCCATATCAAAAACATTCAAAAACACGATGCATTCAAGCTAATTTAGCAGCTAATTGTATCTAAATTCCCTATAACTTGAGACCAATTGTGTCTTCTTTCGAGGAATACTTGCAGAGGTTTCGCCTTAGAGGAGCCCACCTGGGGACCATACCTGACACAGTAACTTGGATGATGAGTCCGCCAAGGTTGATGATTTTGAAGGGTGGGTTAGGGTGGGTTAGCCCATTCTGTCATGGCTGCGAAGTGGTTTAATTCACTTGGATGCTCAGCCAATCCAAAATGAATGACTAGTAATAGTACGTGGCCAAAGCTACTAACAGGTTGCTATCAAGTTGCTAAGCCGCACGTGTTTCATTTCTGTTCATTTATCTGGGTAAATTACAAGGATCTCACTGCCACCTCGATGGACTGATGGTAAGGGGAATTATCCCCAGCCTTATTTCAGGCGACGGTTCGTCTCTGCATCGCGGGAGACGGGCCGAGTGCGCAGACTTATCTCATGGGACTCATGGGTGTGGTTATTTGTGTTCCGCATTTATCATAGCTTCTTCGATGAAACCGTTTCTCCCTAGTAAACAATCCCCACAAATCCTGGTTGAGTAATTAAGACCGGGGGATGGGATTGACGCGTTGCTTCTCCGATTTAAAAGAGAGAGAGAGAGAGAGAGAGATATATATATATAAAATGATTCGGTTTCTAATTTCACGAGTCCACTATCTGGTAGATATGCGCAGGGATTAATATACTGTGGATACTTTTACGGTCACACACACATACACACACACATATATATATACATATATATACATATTTATATACACACCCCATTTCAATATTTCTATTGATGCGATAGTCCCAGATTTGTTTGACCAATTCCGAGTCTTATCGACCACATAGCAGCTTTTGGTCTATTCAACACGAACTCTTGATTCTACAGCCCCAAATTGTATACCATCATTCCGGATTAAACCCATTATTCCCCTTAGATGGACACGCACTTTTTGTTGATTGGCTAATTTCCATCAGTATTTTGACATAGATCTGGAAAACCCATGGTTGTTCAAGGGGAACAACCTACAAACAGTGGCTTCTCCGTGTCTATCCTGATGATTTACTGGAGGGTAAATCCAAAGTTATCACAAGATCATCGAGACCGTATTGCCTCTATCAACTACCTTACCCATATTTTATAGTTAAAAAAGCTAAATAGACTCGATATTAGCTAGATTCACGATGTGACCTACATTCAGTATATTGAAGTATAGGAAGTATATGAAGTACATTGACTGACATCAACTAAATTAAGTATACTAAGACATATAAATCCATATTAACCATATATTCCAGAAGCCTACATCAACCATGGGTTAACCGTATGACCTACATGAACTATATGAATAGTATATGAAATATAAGACATGTATTATATGAAATATAAGACATGTATAAAGTTACATTGGATTGGTTTAAAGGAACATTTACAGGAACCCCCTATACTCGATGGTAAACAAACCATGGTTTCCTCTTCATTTTCCCTGAAACCAATCCATTGATATTAATTATATCAACCATATGACCATGTATGAACTATGGTCGAGCCATAGCTCAGGAACTGTGCCCAGCGCATGATCGCCTACATCAGGGCTTCAGTGGCCGGCTGTGGCTGTCACAAGGTGAATCCCAACTTTGGAGGCGCGGGGTGACAAAAACTGTTTGGGGCATGTTGAAAAGGTTGATATACTGAACATAGCTAAGAATACCTACTAGCTGGAAATTCGAACTTCTTTCTAGCTGGAACATGGTAGAACTATGTATAGAACTTCAATTTTTGTGGCTGGAATTTGGTGGAAGTCTCACGTCTTGTGACTGAAATGCGGCGGATATATGTGGAAAGGCGGTTTGAGTGGCCGTTTTTGTTGGTTTAGCCTCCTGAGTCCTGTCAACAGACATGGCAATAGGAAATCCACGTTTTCACGCCCGCAAAAAAAGAGAAAATCGAACTGTTGTTTGACCAGTCGAGGTAGTTCTGTTTTAGTAGTTTGGTCCATCAAAAGCAGGCTGAGAGAAACTTACACACCAAGAACCTCCACCCATGTATGTCTTTTTCCTTTAGGAGTACGGCAAGGGCTCCGCCATATGCCCAACGTATTGGCTTTTATTCCTAGGGAACTTCAACGAATATTTCGAGAGGACATATGCAGCACCAAAAAACAAGAAGAACACGGTGAAACTTATGATGGTGATGATGGTGATGATGATGATGATGATGATGATGATGATGATGATGATGATGATAATGAGCAGAGCGATTTGCAATTGCTGGTGTGGTAGTTGGTGTGACTGGCTTGCCGGCAGGCCATGTGGATCACTACGAGAAGAAATCCGCAGCCTATGCCGTGAAATATGGTCTCATCCGCTTTGTCATGTTGTACCTTGGTTTAATCTCCGCACAGCTGAATACCCAAACTTGCCACACGGGTTTTGCTGGAAAATGGGATGCCCCCAAATCTCATGGCTGATCACCATTCTCATGAAAATCGCCATGCATTGGAGGCCGATCCCCCACTTTTGCACCATGTTCTGATCTCCAGCACTGGCAGCTCTGGCAGGCACAACTACCCCACATACCGACGCGAAGAATTGACCGGTCTGGCTTCCACCATGGGCTTCCTGAAGAAACAGGCACTTGTTTTGGGTGACCAGAACTGCCAACCTTGGGCATTTCAGCCGCTCATTGCTTGGCCAATTGTCGGCAGGTGGCCTTGGCTGATGAGAATGATGAGTACCTGGTCTTGGTGATGCACGATGCGACTAACCACTTTGGCTTCCAGCACTGGTTCAAGCAGGCCCGTCGTGGACGCCCCGTTTCTTTTTTCAGCCAGTCTAGTGTCAATAGGCGTCCTTGGGAGGCAGATCGCCACGACTACTACTCGGAAGTGCTCACCGGCTCACGGACCATTGCAGTTTTCGCGGGGCACTTACATCCCTCGGGCGGTTTCAAACGAGCCTTGGCCGAGAGAAGTAAGTGCAGAGAAAGGTGGGAGAATCAGGTCGAATGTGAAGACTTATTGTAGAATCAATATGAATCAGCGACTTTGGATGATTTTTGTGATGTTGAATTAAGGTGTAGTTGGGTTTGTTGTCCTGACCTAGATACTGGGCGTAGTACTGGAAGACAGCATCAATTATGTCCGCGTGAGATCATTACGTATAGCAAAAGGGAGCCCTGGGTTAGGAGCGCCTCCACCTAAAGCATTTCAGCTTCAAACATGGGAAGGACCGAGCAATTTGAATTGAATTGGGCACGCAGTTTTTCAGCGATTTCGACACATATCAAGCAAACTTCAGAACCTTACCTTACCCGGCCATAGGGTATCGCAGTAGGAGAGGTCGACCCCAACAGTTGATTCTAAGAGATCACATGAATCGCACCCAAGCCATGAGCGTTTTTCATTGTTTTTCGATATTTTTAGGGCCATCTCAACAGGTGGCCCCCAGGCGCTTTCCGCCTAGGTTTCGTGTCAGATTCCAGGCACCGCACGGAGGACGCGGACTCGAAAGTCAACGTGAAGAACGCCTGGGGGGATGAGATTCCCATCATGCTGAACTGGGCTGCTGAGTATGTCAGGAAGCCCAGGAAGACTAGGGCTCACAACGGGGCTTGGGAGAGATGGGTTTGCAGACGCACTGTGCAGTTAGAGTAGATCGAGAGGACAATCCACAGTTCTTTGAACCCCCAGTGTTGATTGGGTACTGTGACCAGTGTTTTTTTTCTTCCTGTTTGAATTGAAGGAATTTGACTACTTACTGGATACTTTTCTTTGCTTGAATTTTCCTGGAAAAAGCTGCACCTGCGGCAGATGAGATTCGTGACCGTGCAGTTCAATGTCGCTCAATGCTACTGGCGCTTTGGGTCAACCGCCAGCGATAAAAAAGATCAACCTGAGTGGTACATGCCCGAGGAAGCGCGCAACATGCAAATTTTTGAGTTGCCAGTCAGCAGACAAGTCCAATACTACACAGGATAGTATGTAAGAAATGAATGCGCAAATAAATCGGTGGCATTGAGTAGGCGCACACGCGCGGGATGTGTGTGTGTGTGTGTGTGTGTGTGTGTGTGTTTATATAGATATATAATAAGAACATGAACGCCCCCCCCAAAACAAAGTGTTATGAATGCAAAAATCAATATATTCAGATTTTTCAGTGCAGTGCATGTCGATAGACGATGAATGGAAAGATGGAAAGATGGAAAGATGGACAGATAGGCCAGATATATAGACAGATCAACAGACAGACAGGATAAGATAAGATAAGACAAGACAAGACAAAGTGAGGCTAGCTAGATAAGGTTAGGTTGGGTTGGGTGAGATGAGATGACAAATAGATGACATAGATATGCTGACATTGGGCCAGCTGGTGACTGGTGGCACAGCCGAGGCTTCGGAATTGCACGGTGGATCCCACCTACACGTGGAGCCCACCTGAGGACGAGGCCCAAGAGCACCCGGAATGCGAGTCATCGAATCTCGGCAGCTGACAGTGCGATAGATTGATAAATGGCAACCCCATGCAACCCCTATGGCCTGGAACACTTGGGCATTTGAACAATGAAGAACTCTGAATTCCAGGTTCGTTTTCATCATTTCTATCATTTTGCCATTCAATTTGCTATGATTTGATATCAATTGGGGATAAATCACTCGTTGCTTGAAACAGTCACCGGCATCAGCCCATAGACAGTGCCACAAGCTCAGAGGGCCCTGCAAAACATGCTGGACCAACGTTGCAAGCAATTGAGATGCCAACATAGCATCGCTTCGATCAGGTAGAGCCGACACAGTCCATTCATCACCTTTTGAGTTATATCTGGCTATGGGTTGGGGGTTAGCAATGGTCCCACAACATCGGTCACTACTCAAAGCATTAAATCATTCATTTCTAAAAGGTTGATGATTTTGATCCATGCCCATCTTCTCAATGTCAAGAGCCCATTGAATTCTCCAGTAGGATCCAGTCTTTGCACCACCAAAAGCTAGCTGCGCTTCAGCCTAGGGTCGGAGAGATCTCTGGGGTCAAGGCTCAGGGTGCCTATCCATTCGCAGCACTCCTGATGTCCATGGCCATGAGAAGGCTGTTGTCCTGCTAAGGCATCGATCATTTTGTCTTGGGGCCGGAGAATGGTCAAAGATCACTGCAAATGAAAACTGTTTCGAGAGGTTGAAATTTGCTGCATCAGAAGCTTTTGACCCAGACCACCTCAAAGTTGGATCCTTTTTAGCAATAAGCAGTATTCAAACGTCCACTCTTGCTGCACGGTCTAATCTTCAGGCTGGGTCTGTGAGTTCAAGATTTGAACTCCCCAATGATGGATTGTTTGTGTGCTTAGTGTGCTTCGAGTATGCCACTGCAGCCTGCAGCTTAAAGAATACTTTGGGAGAGCTAGTTGCCACCGATCAATATTATCTTCAGGACTTACAGAAAGGTTACCATTCTGTTCTTATCTGCCAAGTCTGCATTTTTCTGGATTGCGTTCTCATTCATTTTTGTTTGCGCAAATCCGATTTTGTTGGTTAACCCTGAATTCTTGTTAGTTCCGTCTCCATTTTTGTTGCTCCAAATCCACATTTTCCATTATTTCACTCACATTCTGGTTGAATCCTCCCAGGCCCCAAACAATCTAGCGACTTGGCAGGTGTTGATCTCTGCATGGGACCTGCTGTTGCGGCCAACGTTTATTATGGCAATGCTCCAAGCCCGTGTGGCACCTCCAACGGGGTCACGATCCGTCCAAGATGGGTCGGACTCCGCTGGCTGCTCAGCTTTTAAAAATTGGGAAAGCGAAGCAGATCGAGGGATCCGAATCGCTGCGGATGTCCATGGCTTTTTCAATTCTGATAAGGATCAGAACCACGAACTGGACCCGCGGGTCAGCTGGGAATGTCCGCAAAAGGGGAAGCTGCCGCAGAAAGGAAGGTGCTAGTGCTTCATCAAATCAGAATAATTAAACCCGGCAATGGAACATCTCTTGGAATTTCCCATTGCTGGGTTAGATTGCCGGAACATCGTCCCACCTCTTCCGCGCTTGGATGCAACAGTTCGCAGCTCTGGAAATCTCCTAGAATCGATCCGTCAGATCACCGGACAGGAACCACCCCATATTTGAGTCTTTGATGGTTTACCATCGATTGGGGATAGGAAAATAATGGAACATACGGCCACCCAATACAGACGTGCAGGCTGGGGAAGAGGCTCGGGTGCTGGTCCACCTGGTGCAATCAGAGAGTTGCAACCTCGGTGGGAAATGACCTGTTTGCCTGGCTATGGGTTGATTTCAGAGGTATGGTTCAAGATAGACTCACTCTAGCAGCTAGCAACTTGGTTCAGCGTGTTCACAACAGGCACCAGGGTTTTCCAAAGAACATTTCCTGTGGATTTGTGCCTTGAAACAAGTTTTTGGAGAACATGTTGGAAGCTTTGAGGTCATGAAATCTTCTCCTTGGAGGACTTCGTGCCAGGGCTTCCGAGCTTTCGGGAGTGGGATGTGGGATTCTGTGAGCATTTTTCTATATATTCACATATATTCTGGATATATTCTGGGTATACGGCATGGCTATCTTGTGGGATAAATGATGGATACCCTCCAGCAAATTAACATAGATGTCGAAAACCCACAACTTGTAGCTACTTTTCCTAGGTGGCTTTTCCACAGCTATGTTAGTTTGCCCCAGGGATCCTCAGGGTATATTGTAGCTACTGGGTGTGGTTTTCTCTGTAAATCCATTGCATGGCAGTGTGCATTGTGCTGAGGCGGCTGTTTGAAGCGCAGGAGCACCAGGAGTTGGACAAGTCACTTGGGCATGGATTAGTATTTTGGCCTTGCGCGGAGGCTTGAAACCAACTTTCCTAGGTTCAGATTTTGGACAGCTTTGACTTTAGCATGAACTATTACTTAGCCATACTTCGACACTTGAAACACTTAGGACACCTTTGAACACATTTGACATTAGCATACTTCAATTGCCTTGAACTTTTTGGGCCAACTCTCTTGGACCTCTGCAGGGAGGGCTGAAAAAGACACGGCAATGATGCTTGGTGCTTACGTATCTGTCAATATCATTGTATATTAGAGAAATTCAGCAAATAGATAAGACATGCAACTCACATACGGATATGTCAAAAGAAGCCCGGTAGCAAACCTGCAGTCCACTAAATTTTGTCACATTTTCTCCGTGCGATGGCAATTGGATGCGCTGACTTTAACATTGCAAAAATCATGGTCATCATTGTCTGAAGCTTCCCTTCGTCTCCGTTTCTCTCACTTGGGTGCGCTGCTTTCAGGCTAAAGTAAACTCTCTCCTTCTCTCTCTCTCTCTCTCTCCCTCTCCCCCCATTCCTGAATATTCCTACATTAGATCATATTGCATGATATTACATTCCGTTCCGCTACAAGCACCCAAATGCATTATATTTACAAATGCAGAGACAGAGAGAGAGAGAGAGAGAGAGAGAGAGAGAGAGGGAGGTATGTATGTATATATATATATATAAAATGTAATTTAAAATATTTGCATTTCATACCGTATATTTTGTCGTTTCATCCATGCTGCGATTCCCGTGCGCCAGGTCCTTCCAGAGGGCCGCTGAGCCACGTCTGGAGCCGCCCACCCAGCTCTCGACCGGAGATCTCGCAAGCTGACTGGCTGGTCGTCGCGAATCTGCTGGTGGAAGGGCAAAGTGACCTTCCAAGTTGTTTCAAGATGCGACATGGCGGTGATTTGATATGCTAAAATTTGGGGTTATGTGCTTTCAAACTTGGGGCATCCCCAAAGTCATTTCGTTCTTCATGGTTAATTTTGAGGTTGGACAGTTTCGTGGCGAGTTGAGCTCCTGGCCAAAGATTGCCAGAACTGCATGTTTAGTGCTTAGGCTAGTGGAGGATTCATTGCTTCGCAGGAAAGAGTGAAGATCATGGTGGGTGCCGACCGATCAATTCAGGTGGATAAGGAAAACATGGAAACCTGCCCATGGCGAGAGAATCTTCTGTGAAATGGAAGTTGGTGTAAGAACCACACATATGAGGCGCGAAAAGCAGCAAGCTTAGCACCAAGCCAAAAGCAGGGTATGATAGGTATGATTTTGCCAAGAGCTGTCAGCTTGTCGCATGTTTCTTTCAACTTCATTGGCTGGGTCTACCCAACCAGTATGGGTTCGTGTCCCAGCAGGTGGTTGACCCTGAGATATGGATTGCCGCAGCATTCATGGCTTTAGAGCTGCATCACTTTAGATCTTCAAGATCCATTGCCCAGGCGGACGCTGGGTAGCTCTCAAAAACAGCTGAAAGCAAGGAGAGATGCTAGGGCTGGTAGGGCTTGTTGGATTCAAACTTTTCAGAATGTGACCCCTGGGGCAGGTCCAAAACTTGATTGCACTCCAAGCACCCACCTTCATTTCATGGAGTTTGTTTTAAGGTTTTGACAGGACTTGGGGAAGCCACCCTGCTTACTCTGCCGCACAGCCAGTTCCCCAGCCACTAGCCACTACTCTTTCAGAACTCGCTTGGATGATTGGACGCCATGGGAAAAGGAAAGGGTGGCAAAGGCAAAGACGAATGGAAAGGCTGCTCGGTTTCAGTGAAACCCAGCAGCTTCACCTCTGGAAATTGCCCTGCAATGCTCCCAAATGGGGCTGGCGCACTGACTCCTTAAGAGGTGCTGAAGTACTGAACTATTGAAGTCAGGGCTGCCATTTCACGAAATCAGCTCGTAACTTCAGAGAAGCTCTTAACAATGATCCGCAAAAAATCCGATCAATCGCAAGGGGTTTTGGTAGCCTCCCTCAACTCCTAGTAAGGTGGGAAATCCACAGCCCGTCAGTCAACTCGAATCAACTGCAGGTGAAGGTGGCAAAGGTCGCTACGACCGCTACGACCGCTTCAAGGGCGAGGGCCGCGGTGCGCCGGCGTCACCGTTTGCCGCTGGCGTTGCCGCGGCGCCGCTGCTGGCGGTGCCGCAGTTTGCGGATGGCAGCTGGGGAAAGGAGCTGTCAGGCTGGGCAAGAGTGAAATACACCAAGACTTTAGGATGGGAACTCTAGTCAAATTTGGGTTGTGCATATTCTTGCCATTGGTTGACATGTTTGGAGCTTAGTCTTGGGTTCCTGTTTTCAGTATTTAACATTAAGGGATGGAATTAATTGAGGGGTCATTCCTTTATTTGACTTGGACCAAGCCAGCAGGCGGCCTGCATGCGTTTGATCGCGGCCACATCCTCTTCAGTACCAAAGAATTGTATTTTGAGGTTCTTGGCCAGTGCCTTGGAGACTTGTCATTGGACTCTGAATCCTATTTGGATCATTGTGATTTACTGCAGCTTTTTGTTTTTCTGCTACCTTAATCACTTAAGCAGTTCTGTAGTCAACAATGCTATCATTCTTATTACGCAATTGTTCTTGTGATGTATAATGCATTCTGCCAAAATACATGCTGCAGGCTCGAGTATTGGGCTGTCAATTCTGATCAATTTGAACAAAGTGCTGAAAAATTGTCCGGTATTGTAGTCATGTTTGTTACGTGCAAGCAGCGTGACAAAATATGACGAGCTTTTGATGGACACTGCATCCTGTGCTCCCCGAGAACAGCTACTGAACCTTGTTTATCCATATCCAGCATATCCATATACACAATTATTATCAATTATCGTATATGCACCTATGCTGATCATAATGGTGATGATTCGCAATCCATAGATTCCTCCTAGATTGCTTCCAGGTGCTCGGTGCATTTAGCGGTGCCAGCACCCACAAAGACTGGTGGTCGCGGGGCGGTGGCAACAAAGACAGAACATGTGCCTATGATGTAATATGACATATCTGCACGATATGCATTGATATGGTATATGCATGTATATGCGCATCTGTATGTGTATATATGAATTTGTGGTACATGGTATAGATAGATGAGCTGAGCCCGTACCTTCATGTCTTTATCCCAATTCCAACTCCTAGGCTTCCAGGCCCCAAGAAGTCACGGGGCCAGGATCGACGGAAGGGACCGTCAAGAGTTTGCGAACAGCGGCCCGGTGGAGCTGGCAGGGAGGAGCTTTCGCAACCTCCAGGAGCCAGCTGGGTCCCTGCTACGAGCTGTTGGGATGTTGGAAGCAAAAACTAAGCCACGGTCTTGCTTGGTTTACTTCGGGACATACCAAAATCCATCATTGGATTCTTTGATGGCTTGTTTTGGAAGCACTGTGGTGAAGGGGAGGTCAAAGTTCTCCAGCACCATTTGGAGCGTCAGGAGCTGCGTACGGAGATTGTCACCCTGCGCAAGGCCCACTCCAACCCACCGAGACGTTTGGAGCCTGTGGCCTGGCAGATTGGAGCCGAGCCAGGCTCCCATCGAGGAGGAACCAAGGGAACCAGGAAGTGCCGTGCGCAGCCGAGGCAGCAGAGAGGCTGATGCGAAGTGTCTTCGAACATCATCCCCAAGCCACCGAAAAGTTAAAAGATCTGCAGCACCTTGGTCGAGACGGCTCTGGCAGCGGTGCCGTGTGGTGGGAAAGAGTTTTGGAAAGAACTACTAGGGTCAGCATGAGCCAACAATTCGGTTACTCTAAGAGTCACATGGTAAACTCAATAGTAGACACTTGTAATTCCGACAGCCCGAAGATTGTTCCAAACCATCCAATTGGGTTTGTCGAGCATACTGTACCACCCAAATCCTATGGTTTATCATCATTTTCCCTAGTGAACTGGCATAAATTGGGAGGGGTATCTCCCATTTTCAGACACCCCTTGGGGGTTCAGTGGTCGAGGTTCATCCAGGTGGCTTCCAACCCCCAGTCCGACGACCCAACGGACGTCACGTTCTTCGTCATGAGAAACGAGCAAGATGGAGATGACGTCAGCGCCCTGGCGAATTCCTAGTCGGTGACCATGTATATATATATATACACTTGACACAGAATGTTTGTTTGTTTGTTTGTTTATTTGTTTGTTTGTTAGTGAGTTCGCTAGTTAGTTAGTTAGTTAGTGAGTTAGCTAGTTAGTTAGTTAGTTAGTGAGTTAGCTAGCTAGCTAATTAGTTAGTTAGTTAGTTAGTTAGTGAGTTAGCTAGCTAGTTAGTTAGTTAGTTAGTTGGTTAGTTAGTTAGTTAGTTAGTTAGTTAGTTAGTTTGTGTTAGTTAGTTTTAGTTAGTGTTAGTTAGTTTTAGTTAGTTTTAGTTAGTTAGTTAGTTAGTTAGTTAGTTAGTTAGTTAGTTAGTTGAGTTAAGTTTATTTTATATATATATATATATATTATAGTTTGGTTTAGTTTTTGGTTCCGGGGAATGTCAACCATGACTGGCAGAAAATCACCTGATGATTGAGACAAATGATGGCTTCAGTATGGTTCAGAACACTGTGAACTCCAATGATAAAGTTGCTTCGAGTTTGAGACTTCCATGAGCCCCATCCAACATGAATATTGATGAAGGGTAGGTATATGTTACATAATTGGGTAAGCCCAAGTTTTGTTGCAGATTTTCCCACTGAATTAATCCATTGATATGTTTCACCGTGCCCATCCAAGCAGCTTTACGTGGACGACTGCACCCCAGGTTACGTCAAGTGCCTCCGGGCCATGGTCACCAAAGAGGGCGAGCAGATGTTGCCGTTGGCCACGCTGAGCCATGACCATGGTGCGCCAAGTTGACTTGACCAGATTCTGTGATTTTCGATTCTGCATTGGCCTCGGCCGTCAGCATCATCCTAGTTGGCATGTGGTCACCAGAACTGGGATGACCATCAGCCCTGGACCCAGCGGCTGATGCAGGTCTCAATCTGCGAGTCGCCTCCGGGAATGTGCAGATAGGGCCAAGCTCTCAGGGATTTGGCGTGAGGGTGGACTTGGACACCCAGCAGCACAAAGCTGGGGAGGAGGGACATCAGGTTGAGTGGAGATCATTCCACTACTGGATTTTGGATGGCCTTGTCCTGGGTCTGTCCCCAAAAATCTGAAACTTCTACTTTCTCCATTGGCAATTTGGGCAGCAGTAGCGGTTTTAGGCTTCCCCAACTTCGCACATACCGGATGAATGTGCTTCGAAACCTGATTTCATGGTTACTTTCCTTGAAGCAAGCCTCCTTTAGTGAAGCAAGATGTACTGGACATTGTAAGGCCCACTCATGTGCACACAAGTAAAGCTCAGGAGAGGCACAGTTTTCAGCTCAACACATGCAGACACACAAACCTACTCATCATCAATCACTACCTTCAATCTAACAAGGCCACAGATACAATCAACTCTTTTTGGATTGTTTCCCACCTGAAGCTGGAAACTTCCAGTTGCCAGAGCCCAGGAGAGACTCGCCCTCTCCGTGCACCTGACCGAGGGTCTCCGCGGGCCATGGCAGCTGGAGTTGGGGCGACAGCACTCGGATCTGCCACATGTGCCACTGCGGGTGGTGGTGGAGGTGGCGGAAGGGGAGGCTGCTGCCACTTGGCCACTGTGGAAACCTGGACAGGTATGGAGATGAGAACTGGGGGATTCCAACCATGGCAGATCGGGCTGGGGCCTTGCAGTGAATGAAACGGTTGGCGCTTTTGGAGGCTTATTGCTTTGTCATAGCAGCTAAGGTAATTTGCACTGGTTGACTAGTGTCAGATTTGAAACCACCAGCCACCTGATGTGAGACCGCAGCTCCTCAATAGTAAAGTTTGGCATCTTCGAATCGTCTTGGATCTTTGATGTGACTGATGTGTGTAAACAGTTGACAGCCAATATCTTCCTGGCAACCAGCCCTAAAGTGGAGCACCTGCTACTGCTGCCTAATTTCATTGCAAACTGATTTTAAACATGAGAGACATCGAGTCAATCATGGTCTTCTCATATATTTTGCGTCGTTTTGTCCCTTAAATCATGTCATTTGCGTGCCATATTCAAGAGTTGGATAATGTAGTTGCATTGGGGGATGGTCATGGATCCATTTCCATAGGGATTTACATAGCCATGGCCATGGATTCCCATGGAGACCGTCCCCGAGGCCATCCGCTGGGCCGCGCCCTTCGACTTTGCGCAGCCGGGAACGGGGCAGGAGCTGGCGCTGCCGGCGTTGGAGGACCAGCGTAGGCCGGAGGAGCTGAAGAGATCACTGGAGGCGATGATGAAAGATGCTGGAGCTGCGATGTGATAACCTGGGACATGGTGATTGAAGCATCAGAAATGGGGATTTTTTATGGGTGTTTCATGAGATTTCCATGTTTTTAATGGGATTTCGACGTCCAATGTGGTAAACCCAATGCCAGAAGTTGAGGTTTACAGATACAAGGGATAGATAGGTTACATGATGTTGGCAAATTATATATTATATACTGTAGGCACATAGGGGTCATATTATACCTGCTATTGAGTAAATTAAATTTGGGTCAATTTTGTGAGTTGTATATATGAATATACTATAACATACTTATCTATATATATGCCCGTATATTTTGTTTTAATTTTTTTGAGCGGTATCCCCCCGGGAACGAAAGGTGGGCTGGCCTAAATTTTGGTGAATTTGGTGGAATGGTACTGGGGCCTTTCGCCAACAACTACTGGGATGGGCGAGTTGTTTTTTTTTAATTTTTTGAATCGGGTCATGTTTTCCAGAACTGTTCTTTTTCCTCTCCAGTAGCACAGCATGCTTGAGTGGGAAGAGGGATGGTTTTTAGAGGATTTGCCAGCTTTTGAAAAGGGGACTTGGGATTGCTATGTATGTTTGAGTACTTGGGGACAATTTTGGTGCATGGTTGGTCTTGATGCATTCATTCCACCATTTGACCCGAAGATTCCACAGCGCCGAGGACCAAAACATCCCAGGAGATTTGTCTTCGCTGTCAATGGAAGAGCTGCAGCGCATTGCTTTGCAGATCGTGGTGAAGCACCTGGGCGGTCGGTAGGTGGTGGGATCCAGGACTAGTCAGATGGGCCTCCGCCAGTAAACAGACATGTTTATCGGGAGATGAATCAAGTGGGTACGAAACCACGGTTACAAACCTGTTGAAACCATGCATACATGGTGGGGGGCTGTGACTGAAGAGGTAACCATCTCATGTCAGTTGGTGATCCCAGGGGCCTTGGCGCATCTCTGCACGTGACTCGCAGTGCTGGGGCTTGTGCGGTGCAAAACCAGAGCCTGCTGCGCATTGCGCGGGAACAGGGCATGGAGCTGACGTGTCAACAGCTGCAGGATGCTCGACATGAGTGGCTCGGCCCATGTCCTTGTGATTGGGACATTCTTCTCCACCTCCACCCCTCTTCTCGTTTTTCCCATAATTTGAGACATCAAGCAGTCTATTTGAGGGTAGTTGGGCTTCCCACGAAATGGAGGGTTTTTGAGGTTGGCAGATGTTTTACCAGAGTAGCAGATTTGAATGGGAGCCATCTCCGGCCTGCACAAAGGTTGCAGAAAGTGAAGGAGGAGAGAGACACTGCGGAAGCCACTCTGAACCAGCTACGCGAAGAAATCGCTGTGCTGCGGCGCAAAGTGACGCAGGTTGAAGGCACTGGTTGTGGGTCAAGACCCCGGAAGACATTCAACCTGCCGAAAAAAAGGCCCCCAGATGTTTATCATTTTGTCGATGGGCTTTCCCAACTAACTTCCTCCAAAGTGGCCTTTGAACCGCGCCAGGCGAGCGCGCGGCCCCGGTCCTTCCGGATGCGCCGCCCCGCCGACCTCAGGCGCCCCGTGCCACAGAGGCTGCTGCGACCGAGCTGGCGGAGTTGAGGCGAAAGCTCCAGGTGGAGCTGCCGGACCCGGCAGGGAGCATGTTGCGCAACTCCTTGATGCTTGGGAGGTTGGGAAGAGATTGGGAAGAGAGCTTGGGAAGTTCAAAGGGTTGGACGTTTGGGGGATTTTCATGGATTTTTGGATGGGGAGATGTATGACATTGTATGCATGTGGACAAAACAGATATAGACATGAAATAGATGAATGTTGATATTGATACCATATTTATGAGTGAAGGTACCATACGTGCTTATATGATCTTATATGTGTATATATATATATATATTTGTATACACATATGTATGTATGTATATAATACGCATGGAAAGCAAGACATATCGGAATTCCCGTGAATATTTATGAGTGAATGTAGGTACATATGTGCTTATATATATATATATGCATATATATATATATATGTATATACATTTTTTAAATTTACATACAATACACATTGAAAGCAAGACAAGACATAACGGAATTTCCGTATAGATGTCCAAAGCCGCACGATAAAGACTGAAGCAATAACGCGACCATTAAACAATACTTGATTGCTTGGTAGCCCCCCTCTGCATTTGGTTGGTGGTTTCAATCTAATGCACTTTTCATGGCCGGGGAGGATTTTCGCGGGATTGAAGCCACTAACACGTGTCCATTTGGACTCTAAACTATATCGATTCCTTCAAGAAAGACATTGCATCTAGCAGCATCTATCAGGAACATCTCAGATAAGAGTATGCGATACTTTCGGGTGCTTCAAGCAGTTTCATTCCCTGCTTCCTTGTGGATTGGAAGCGGTGTCCCGAAGCTTCATTTACTTGCGAATGCAACGGGAAAGCAATGGCTCATGGTGTTTTGAGACCTGCCAAGACATGCCAAGACTCCCAGTGCATACGCAGGGAATCAACCACGGTGTGCTGATTTGGCCATTGATCCAACTCAAGGAAGTTGATGTCCAGCGAGCTGTACTCGGGTCCATCGCGAGCTCTTTGGGAGCTGCTTCAAAATGCGGATGATTGCAGCTACGACCAAGCGGCAGAACTGCAGATAGAGCACGTCGGAAATGATTTGTGGATGCTGGGCTGAAAAACCGTCAGAGTCGCTTGGAATTTGCTGGGGTTCGCTAGATTTTCTTGGGGTCTCACAGTCAAGAAAGCCCAAGAGTTAAGGCTTGCATGAGCAAAGAACATGAAAGCCTAACCTCCAAGACATAGTAATAGACATTATCACCGTTTTTTACCAACCCGCGAAAATATCGGAATTGGATGCCTGAACTTAATTTTTTGAGTCGATTAGCATCCATCCAATCCCATTGACGATTGAGGATCGAGTACAACGAGCGAGGGTTCTCGTGGGAGGACGTCGAAGCCCTTTGCAGCCCTTTGGTGCCAAGCTGGAGGAGAAAACTCATTAGCGGCAAATATGTAAATATAGACGTGCGACACACACACACACATACTCACACATATATTAGACACACACACACACACCTATATATATATACACACATATATATATACATATGTATATGCATACAGTATACAAATGATAGATAGAGAGAGATACACACACACACACTGACAGACACACACACACACATATATATATATATATATACACGCAACAAGAGTTCCCAACTGCCGATCCAAAGGTTATCCTTCCAACAGCGAGGATTTCATCATTCATTGATAAGATGGAGAACTTACTGTATCCTGCAGCAAGGGCTGCCCTAAGGTGGAGTGGCACTGATCAGATTCTTGTGGAAAAGGACACCGAGGTTTGGGGTCTTCGACCAAGGGCATCGCACAAACTGGCGAGAAGGGCGTGGGATTCAAATCCGCGTTCGTTCTCTCCTCTCGACCACATATTCTCTCCAATCCCTACAGGCCCGAATGCAAGGGACCGGGGAAGGAGCCCAGCAAAAAAGTCTTGGGGCAGGGTGTTTCATGGCTTTTGTAGCCCTAGTTACAGTGGAAATCTGGCTGGCTTTTCTAATCTCAAGTGCAGGACATGCCCCGGTGCAAAGCCTGGAGGGTGCTGAAAGGTCCAAGTTCGATTTGAAGGTAAGAAAGGCATTCCGGTAGCGGGTCAGTACCGTACTGGGGTCGTAGGCTTTTAACCCATCTATGTATAAAAGGATCCCGTGAAACGACTCCTGTGCATGAACTATCTTTGGCTCAGTTTATTTGAATCATGGCAACAGTGCTCAATGGCGTGTTGTTGCTCTTGGTGACTAGGAATTCTTTGACAAGCTGGAACATTGGCAATTCTAGAGACAAAGTGCCCCCTGTGGGCCATTGTCTCGGTGTCTCCCCAAGTCTCGCCTGCGCTTCTCAGGGAAGGAGCAGGAGTCATTTAGGAGACTTGAACGCTTGCAGGCCTTGCAGGTCTGTACGTTTGATTCCCTGGTGATCCAATACCGGGATATGCACACCTGGTTTCACAAGTTTCCCAGATACCGGCAAAGTTCTGGAAGCCATGCAGGGCAACAAACTTGATCCTTCGTCAGCAAATTTTCAGATCACTTGGACGGCAAAGACAGTACCGGCAGTTTCTGCATACATCTGCATTCCAGACTGAGTGCATGATTGCTCATTTTCTTCGGATCTTTGGGAGGCTCATTGACTTGGAGGAGTCATGGGGCATGCTCAATTCGGAATCGCTGAGAAAATTTGACCCTGCCACAACAAAGTTCAAGCATTGCCTTTGGCAACATTGGCTGGAGATCGCTCGAGATACATCCACCTTGAGGATTTCCGAAGCGACCCGCTTCATACTCCTCAAGAAGGGGGATAGGGGCCTGGTGAGTGGCTTGAGTCTCATTGGTGATTCCTTTCCCGACAACTTTTATGGTGCCTTCCAAAATGCGCTCCGTCTTTGGGATGTGCGCCCTAATATTCAGAGGCACAATGTGTCACATGTCTTGCTGTCCTTGGATTGGGAACGTCAAGAAGGCTTAGCATCATTGGAAAATCTACAGGAGAAAACTAAGCGACAGGCCCCTTCTCCATTCATGGCGCTCCAACCGCAGGAGGTCGCTCAGATGGTGCAGGTGCAGCTGCGCTTGTCCTATCTCGGAGTTGCGGAGGTCCAAGAGCCCATCAATATGGCCTGTGTGGAGGTTCTTGCGGAGCTGCTTGAGTGCAAGCTGAAGATCTTGGCTCAGTTGGGGGCCCAGATGAGTGGCTTCGAAGGTGACGGGTAGCACCGCGGGACTCTGGTTCTGATTACAGATCTTCCAGCTTCCACAGGACCAATCTATGATGGGTCGCATCCCATGGTCCTTTGTTACAACTTCAAAGAGTGAGAGATAAGAACTGCCTAATTATCAACATAAACCACCTAAATTAATTCTTACACGCAGCAAGCCATTTTTGTCAACCGATTTAGGGTCACCATACCTGTGGCATCAGGCACCTGTCTCACGAAAGGCCGAGTCAGGGCTTGGTGCAAGAGAAGCGCCGGTCTTCGTGCAACGCACAGAGAAAAAGAGACCGCGGCTATCTAAGGGTAGTCCCAGGGAGGTGTATGTCCCCTTTACCAAATCAAACCTCATTAAGACCGTAACTTATGGGTGCTGTCGCACTTTTTCGCTTTTCCATCCTTACCTAGATCCCAATAACGATCATCTTTTTCAGAGGGCTTGGTGTTCACAACAGCTAGTTAGACGGTCATTGAGCCAATTGAACCCACAGGTAACCCCCATAGTAAACCATCGCCAAGATGACCATAGTGGCTACAAATCATCCCCAAATGGAAATCGTTTTCGCTGGATTTTCCACAGAGGTTTTCCCAGTGACCCCCCCCCGGGTGACGCTGTCAGATTCTTCTTCGACGAGACTGCGCCCTGTCCGCTGCCCCATGTGACGCCCCAGCAATTCCTGGCCACCACCGCGTTGCCGCGGCCGCTGCCGGAGCGGGGGACGGCGGTGTATTTGCCGTGACTTGGAGCGTCGAGGAGTTGGTCTAAGGGAAAAGATCGCAGGAAAACCCGTGGAAGACTATGGGGCAGGGAAACCAACCCTCGACTTCTGTTGAGATTTCAAGATTTCACCGTCAATTTCCAAGTTTCTTTTCATCTAACATTTACAAGTAGCCAAAGTCTGAATTGTTCATTTGTATTCCCTAAACCAACCAGTGAAGCCGTATATTTGCAATCAAAAGTCGAGGCTTCGCAGAGATTTCCCCGAGCTCCTGAATGAGATCGTGCTCCAAGCTGTGGTTGATGGAGTGGGGGATTTGCATGGTTTTGCAGCCCCTACACGCATACAAATCTAATAATGATGACATTGGTAACAACAATAATAACAACGATAGGAATCATAACCATAGAAAAAACATAATAGACATGAACATAGCAATACAATAACACTGAGAACTAACATGCATATATACATTACATTACATCACATCACATCACATCACATTACATTAAATTACATTACATTACACTACATCACATCACATTACATTACACTAAGCTACATCACATTACATCATACATTACACTACATTACATTACATCACATTACATTGCATTACCCTACACTACATTGCATTACATCACACTACATTACGTTACGCTACACTACATTACATCACATGACATTACATTACGTTACCTACATTACATACATTACACACATGACATGACATGACATGACATTACATTACACTACATTACGTTACGTTACGTTATATTACCTTACCTTACCTTACATTACATTACATTGCATTGCATTGCATTACATACACCACCTACATACTTACATTATCTTACATTACATTACATTACGTTACACCACATTGCATACATGACATGACATGACAAGACATGACAAGACATGACAAGACATGGCAAGACATGACAAGACATGACAAGACATGACAAGACATGACAAGACAAGACAAGACATCCATCCATCCATTCATCCATCCATCCATTCATCCATCCATCCATCCATCCATCCATTCACCCATCCATCCATCCATCCATTCATCCATCCATCCATCCATTCATCCATCCATCCATTCATCCATCCATCCATCCATTCATCCATTCATCCACCCATCCATTCATCCATCCATCCATCCATTCATCCATCCATCCATCCATTCATCCATCCATTCATCCATCCATTCATCCATCCATCCAGCCATCCATTCATCCATCCATCCATTCATCCATCCATCCATTCATCCATCCATTCATCCATCCATCCATTCATCCATCCATCCAGCCATCCATTCATCCATCCATCCAGCCAGCCATCCATCCATCCATCCATCCATCCATTCATTCATCCATCCACATATATACATATATTATTGTATAGGGATGTAAACCACCTAGAACGAGGATATCACAATCACAGATCTCATCTCACACACACAAACACGTGAATCTACATGTATTTATATACATTCAGTTACATTCATATGTGCGTAGTACTTGAATCTTAATGTTTATTTGTTTCTGTGTCTCCACCTGTGAAGGGATGGGTGGACGAGCCAAGACCTTCAACACCATATTGGGAGCGTTTTTGACCGCTAGCCACATATCAATTGGGATTCGGATAATTGCTGGTCAGGCTCATGATTATTTGGTTGATGCTTATCTTCTGTTGTACTGAATTGCTGGGCAGAGTTTTTGTTGCATCAATTCAATCAGCGGCTCACGCGGGCGTTTTGGGCATGGCAAATTTGGCCCATTTGTTGCACACATAGATCGCACGCGTGTAAGTGACTTACCAGGTATATGGTCTACACTCTTGCAGCGGTAGCCTCACGGTCTGATTTGAACTGATTTCGATCATGCCACTGGGTTCGTTTTCCTCCTGCAGGGACCAAACCATGGCATGTCCTGTGTCTGTTTCAGGTCCCTGAAAGCTTGCTGTTTCTGCGGCGCCTGCATCAAGTGACTGTGGGCCACCAAAGCTTCAGCCTGCGCCACGAGAATAATGGCCATAGCACGCTGTTGGTGGCTGACAGCTCAGGCACCAAGGACTTGCAGCGGGCAAGTTGCTGTGGAGTCATAGCTTGAGGGTCAGAGGAAGTGTAGCAAGTTGGACGAAGCATGACGTTCCGCATACTGGGGCCGGGCCATTTTCATGGCCGTACTTAGGTAGGTTATGGATCCAATGAAAAGTTGTGTTGTAGCTGATGGTGGCATAGGTCCAGAACCACTTGCCTGGATGACCCTCCAATGCCGTGCAGGGATCTCCAGGTGCAACTGCACCTGGAGTATTGCACCCGGATTTGGTTGGTCTCACACCCCATGTTGCAGGTAATGCAATGCACCATTTTGTTCATTTTGTCGTACTTGTCGTTGGATTCCGCCGTTTTGTTTTGGGGGGGTTCTACGGGTTGATACCAAGCCAAATCCCATCTCCCGGTAAAATGAATTTCCTGAGCCCCAACAGGGGAAGGGATCACACGCATTGGGGAAGTCAAATCTCCATTGGCCAATGGGTAGCCGCAGCCATTTTGGCACAGCTGATGCAGCGCAGCTGCTCTGAGTTGGGCACACGGCCCACAGTGCCAGTGCCATAGGCTGGGATGAGAGCAGGATTTGCGTTTGCGAAGTGGCATTTCATCCCAGCCAAGTAAGAAACTTCGATCGTCTCCATCCAAAAGTGGCTACTTGAGGCACATACACACACACACACACACACACACACATATATATATATATATACACACATACAGTATATACATATACCTATAAATATACACACATACTGTACATCCCCACATTTTGGACCGCACTTGGGCTTCCCCATGGCTTCCCACAAACCACACCAGGTTTGTCATGGGATGTGGTGCCAGCGCGGGGCCCGGCAAGCCGCCCGATCCGCCTTCGGAGACGGAGAAGGCGACGGAGCGCAAGGCGGACCGCAGCGAGGATAAGAAGGCGGCGCAGCTGGAAAACAAGGACCGCCTGGACCGCCTTTGATGTCATGGTGCACCCCCTGGGGTTGCCCTAGGTTTTTTGAGATGGGATTGAAGCCAAAGATTTGGACCAATATTGCACTGGAAATTTAGGATGGGATTTTTCTGTTCTATGTGTTGGGGGGGTGCTATAGGCTACGGATATAACTTAACAGCAAGAAGAACAGGGGCATGATTCTGGTCATCAATTAAATTATGATGAATATTCAACATATTCAAGATTTCTTTATCAAGCATGGATCTCAACGTTGTCTTGCGTGGAAGTGATGTTTGTCCAAACAATGAGTTATACCAAAAAAGGCAGTTTTTATTGGGGGACAATTATGATAAACCGTTTGGTTCTGGGACTACATATTTTTGGACACATGGGGAGATGGCAATAAATAATCTCACACATGAGGACATGGGGATTTCACCAACAAGAGTGGGTATTCTTCGGTAATTTGACTTCGACTTGGCAATGGAAGTTTGCGATTTTAAGAATAGGACAATTATCCATTGCCAGTCTTTTTTAAAGGATGAAGGACGTATATTTAAGGGCTGCCGCCCCTGCCGCCGACCCCGGACACACAAAGTGAGATGGCAGTAGAACTCGCAGCTTTGGCAATGGTTTGGCTTTTGGGTTTGCCTGTTGGAAGGCTTTTCTAGAAATTGACAGGGCTTCTGCCCATGGCATTCTCCAAGACNTGGCTTTTGGGTTTGCCTGTTGGAAGGCTTTTCTAGAAATTGACAGGGCTTCTGCCCATGGCATTCTCCAAGACCATGCTTTGGCAGCGACATCCCGAAGCAACTCACCTTTAGCTTTGGTTGTGTACTCGGTGATGTGTTTCCGATCAATTTGTCCACGGTTCAGCCTCGTCAGCTGGATCCACATATAGTGAAGGGAGATGGAAAACCTCAAAATAGTTCTCTTAAAACCAAGATGCAAACGGGTTCTTCAACAATTCACAAAGACACCCAAAAAATATGATTTTAGTCAAGTCTGCAAACTTCATTTAAGGGACGCTATGTGGTTCGCTCTTTGCTCACTGCGGCTGACATCCGGGAAGCGCTGCTGATAAAGTTGCGGCTGGACAGGCCTCAAACCTAGAGTCAGCTTGTGGGGACGGTTGGAAGATTTGGAGTCCATTCCCCCAACTTCCAAAAAAAGCTAGTCTAAAGATTCATATGCAGGAATTCGCATCAATGGCAAATGCTTGGTGATCATGTCAATGAACTTATTACCCAAAGGCTTCTTTGCGCTTGCAACTGCAGGGAATTAAGGGGTGTTACATGGTGAAGGTAACCGGTGGATTCAAAAATCGCTAAGTGGTGCCCGAAAAAAATCAATTCGCAAATGGAGAGTTACAGTTGGAAAAACTTTTTTGTGAAGCCTCGCCTGCTGGCAAGCCAGATAGGTATGTCGTCCATAAATCTTTTTGTCCTCTCAGGGTTTACAATAGCATCCCCTATATATATCGTTATTGTATGGCTATATGGCAAAAATTGCAATGCTATACAAGGCCCCAACAATGGGGAAGGCTTGGGATGGTCATGACGCTTCATGGGACTACAAAAAATGGAGTGGTTGTCTGAATTCAGTCATGAGACCCAATGCTTCTCTTCGCTGGAAACTCAAACCAATGGGGTGCACCGGGTCCAGAGATTCCAGCAATGAAGGCTGGGCAAGCGTGTGCTAAGAATCCTCGCCTGGTGGCATCCAGATCTTTTGTTGATAAATATCTTAAGTTGTTGCTTGTAAAACTTTGCCGATGATCAGCAATCTGAATTTCTATTGGTTAAAAGGTTCATGTGTTTGGCAAAAAACACAGTTTGACAGTTGAATTTCAGTGATTTCTTCTGAAGTGTCATTTGTGCCCAAGCACGCGTTGGTGGAAGATTGTGGGTGTTGCCATGGATGTGCNAACACAGTTTGACAGTTGAATTTCAGTGATTTCTTCTGAAGTGTCATTTGTGCCCAAGCACGCGTTGGTGGAAGATTGTGGGTGTTGCCATGGATGTGCCGAATGCAGATCTGCAGGGCGGGGAAGATGGCCCGGCAGCAGGTGCAACGCCAGTAGGTGCAGCACCAAAGAAGAAACGAAGGAGTTCGGGTTCAATGGGTGCAAGCCATGCTCCTGAGATCCACAAGTGTGAGACCATCGCCAGTGCAGTGAAGTTGGAGGGGCGCGTGAAGGTCGCCTTCGAAGGGTGCCTGGTAGAATATGGGGCGCCGAGGGAAGTTCAAAGAGGCTCAAAGGGCAAAGGCAAAAATGAAGTTCGTCGTGTCATGGTGTTGACGCTGATGGATGGAGGCATGTGTGCATCCGTTGCATTGTGGTCGCCAGTGGCTGAGAGATTTGCCGACATGATCCGAAAGGGCTTTGAGTCTGTCGAGGACCAAGAGGTCTACCTTCGAGTTGAGTTCAATGAGCTTGAACGGAAGGAGATCAGCAAAAGCCCCTTGGTGGTGAAGTTTCAGAGCACTTCAAAGACCACCGTTCGATGCAGTGGGACGTCAGCTTTGCGTGTGGTGCCGGAAAGTTCATTGGTGGTGTCGGCATTCAGAGGCATGGGCGAAGCTGGAGTGCATATGCATGCCCTTGGCATTGTCACAGAGCTTGAGCCTTTGATGCACTCGAAGGAGGGCAAAGCAATGAGGTCTGGAGTGTTGACCGGTTCAGATCACATAGGTATCCGGTTCATGCTCTTTGAGAGTTGGGCTCAGGACGGAGACATCCAGGTTGGATCTCGTGCGATGTTCTGGTACCTGCAGAGTCAGTCCCCCTTTCAAGGAGAAGGATACTACTGGCTCTATGAAGAGGGCTTCCTAATGATCTTAGAGGTCGTCGATCCGGTGCCGCAGACAACAAGTATCTCCGAGATCACAGCGGAAGAGGAACAGGAAGAGCCCTAGCGCAAGTGCGTCTTGGCACCGTGAGACCTGTAACAGATCTTGACCTGAAGGTATCACTAGAGCAAGGGATCTTTGCATTTGCTCCTGTGTGGATGGCGGTGTGGAAGGTTTATGTACAGATCTTGACCTGAAGACATTACTAGAGCCAGGGACCTTTGCATTTGGTCCTGTGGATGGCGGTGTGGAAGGTTAATGTACAGATCTTGGCCTGAAGACACCAACAGGGTAAGGGATCTTTGCATCTGCGGAAAAGGGAGAGGCCAGCAGTGAGCAGGATGGTTGAGCAAATTTAACAGACATGTTCTGGAGGGAATGGTTTTGCAAGTTGGCATACCCATATTGCTGTGATCCCATATGTTCCCCAGCATTCCTTAGCAATTCAACAACTGTCCAGGCGGGTTGCGGTGGAAGTTCGTGGCAGCCAAGACGAAGGCCATGGAGAGATGGCGTTTTTGATAGGGTTTTGGGTGATCTAAATGATGTTATTATTATTGATTTTACTATGTTATCATATTTTATCCATCAGTCAACAGCATTAATAATGAAATCAAACTTGGATGACTTTTGTTCTTTCCCCGAAGTACGGAGGGTGGGTCGAACAAGAAGGAAAGACATTTTTAGAAATCGTTGAACAAATCCCTTTCCAGAAGATGAAACCATTGCAGGTAGAATGTCCATCACAAATAGATGAATATGTATGAATATTGAAGAAACATGGATGGTAGATGACGGCAACTTGTAGCCGAGAAACTGAGTGTGCAATGAAGCAGGACGAAGTAGTTGTAGGACCAATTTGGCTTTGGCGGTGGTAAGTTTTACCAGAAAGATTATCTATACATGTAGAGTTATGACCTCATTACGATTTGACATATGTAATATAGCCTGATAACAAGCAAGCACTTCCGTTAATACTTCAAGAACTATCTTACTATTATAGTCAATAGTCATACTATCATTAACATCTCATATTTTTTCGCAGGAATATTCCATACCATTTTATGTTGTCAGGAATTTCGCGTGGAACCACAGAACATTTTGTTGTTTTTTTTGTGACTTTTAGATTATTCTAAGTGAGGTTATGATTAGTGAAGATGGCGATGCTCGAAAGTCACCCCAACTACGGATTTTGAAATGGTTTTCGAGCATCGTTTTGAATATATATATATATATAAATATTTTTACAGATGATTTCCCACTAGCAATGTCCGATTGATGACATCAGAGGGTAACTCAGATGCAGAAACAACTGGGGTCCGATCCTTGAGAGGCTGCCCATGCTGATTTACAGAGAGGTGCATGATACTTCTAGAATAGTCTCATTGTGTATCTCAGTGTCAATATGATGTTTTTCGCTACATTGCTTACTTTGGGGAATGTGTTGTTTCAACCGTTTACTGGGAGCTTGCCACGGCCAGGGAGCTCACAGGAGGGTTGGAAACGGTGATGGCAATGATAGGGATGGAGATCTAATGGAATTTTATGGTGATTCATAGGGATTGAACATGATCTAACCATCAAAAATGGTGATTTCATGGAGTTTTAATGGGATTTTCTGGAGCTTAAAAGGGATTCAACCATCAAAAATGGTGACTTAATGGAGATTTAATTTAATGGGATCTAGCGAATCAAGCAACCGTATCAATTTAGGCATTAAAAACATACCATTTTTTTGGTGACATGTTTTTGTACTTGCAGTTATCATAGTAAAGGGTAAAACTGCTTGATTTATGTATGAGGAATCATATTGTAGTCTACATGTATCCATCACCGCGATCCACTTGGGGTTGTCAGAAACACATTTTTGACAGTGTCGTGCACGGCCAGGAAATCCAACAGATTTAGGGTGAAGCGGGGGTGTAAGTTCTTATGGATTTTTTTTTTGTCATGAAATGCTGAAAAGTCATGCTTTATTGCTAGGTGAAGCATAATTTTCTACCACATTGGAAACAAAGGATGTGTATGTGTCATGCGCTGCATATTGGCTCTATATGTGGCATGCATACATGTACCTTATGAATGCACATTCATTTATGTTCTGCACATGGTGCTTTTTCCGCATCATGAATATTCATCCACATACACCAGGACAAAGACCCCCGAAGAATGAACGTCCCTCAAAGGAGTGCAGAGAGGCCTATTGCGCTTTGCATCCGCGAGAACCATATTGTGCCAGATGAGAGAAAAGTCGATCGCAGATGCGGCTGTGCAGATGCGGCTGTGTCATTGGTCACGTCAGTTCCAATTTTTCAAAATTTGCCACCAAAAGTAGGCCCTGTCAGTTGCACTCCTTGTCTAGTAATAATGTGTATTTAAAAACGATATACATGATTATGATTAGTACATACATATATATATATATTACATATTAAGATATATTATACATACATATAAGAACCATTGGTTGAGATGACGAAGCATTGTTTCGTCAGCCAGAATGCTCATGCCATTCATGTTCCATTTTTCAGGGCAGAACAGAGAATGATTCTTTATGTTCCACCATATTTGGGATGTTTATTCAAGTTAATGTTTTTTTTTGGGATGGGTTGATTTTCCCATGAAAATTGCAGTTGTGGGTGTACCCCATTTCTGGACAAACCTATGCGACGCAAGGCAGTGGTCTCAAGAATCACTGACTTGTGTTCGGGTCTAACTTGGCGCAAGCACCTAATAGGAAGGATGCTCAGAGACTCTCATTTTATCTACCCTGAGGCTTATTTGGTTTCACTCACAAAGGCTCATAGTAGCTCATGGTGATTCCTATTCAGAATCATTTCAAAACATACCCAGACCTGTGGAAAATTCCTCAGCCAGCTTCCATGTGTGGAGGCGNAAGGCTCATAGTAGCTCATGGTGATTCCTATTCAGAATCATTTCAAAACATACCCAGACCTGTGGAAAATTCCTCAGCCAGCTTCCATGTGTGGAGGCGTAGAGCAAGTTGGTATCTGGTGATATCAAAATCTTGAAGCTACTCGGAGCAGAACTTCGGGGTGCAGAAGCCAGGAATCGCTAACTCAGGAATCACATAACTCAATGGATTGGTTAATGGTAAAATTTACAGGAAACCATAGTTTTTCCCACCAAATATAGGGTTTTCCTGTAAATTTTCCCCTACACCAATCCAATGAATAACTCCAACAACTGTTGGGTGTATGGAGGTTATAGCGAACTAGTTTTCATGGGCATCTTTACCAACATTTCACGACTGGAGGGTATCACCTACTGTGGAGCAGCGACTTGAACGTATGACGTCCTGTGGGGAGACCTCATCCTGAAAATTTGAATGAGTTTTAGAAACGTACAAACAGAGTGAGCTCAGTAGTTTTTAGGGAAATTAAATGCTGCCAACGTCCTTGCATCCGTATGATGGTTGGGAAACCGAATTCTTCCTGGGCTTGGAACCTCAAAATTTGGGTGAAGGAGCAATAATTGGTGGTTTGGAAAATGATGGTCCAACGCAAGGTGGCCATGTAAACCACTTAAAATCCAGCTGGGTTAAAGTGTCAATTTTTGACTATGAAATTTGCCAAACAGACTTGGGTGTAAATTCCCCATTTTTGGACAAATCCGGTAGGAAAATATCATCATTGTTGAATCATATTGGCAGGACAATATCACCATCAGATGTTTTTGAAATCTCTACTTGGGGGTGCATCCCAGGAATCGTAAGCGATCATAACTCATGAATGCAACTGGGGTATACCGCAACTAATCTGGCTGGGTTATAGAATAGATTTTTACCCACCTGCAAAGAAGACCAGAAATTGATTAAATGGGAATGCCCACTCACAATATGGTTGTAACGCTATTTTTTAACATCGTTTATTACCATAGTAATAAAGGTCCAGGTTGGTCGGTGGTCAATATCCCATGTATTTCTGTTGTACGTCCTACATACAACTGAGCAGTTTTTACGACCCTCTGTCGTCTGGTCAAGAACGGATTTGCCAGTTGAAGCATTGTGACAGTCCCCAATATGCACATAGTACATATTCCAATTTCTGCTGTCAATTTCTGCTGTTTAAGGCTTATAAGATCCTGTATGTATATACACATATATATACATATCTATACGTACACATGGCGATATCATTGTTTGTTTTCACCATTTTCATACCATTTTCTCCATGTTTGATATCGTCTGGGTTATCTTATGTGCTACGCACGGATCGCAACTGAGATGAACAGGCCATGGGCTCTGCTGAGCTGATTCGCATGGATGTGCACGACGAGGTGTACGAAAAAAAACATGGGGGCAGTAGCCCTAGTTAGTAATGCTGGAGTTCGACTCATATAGACCTCTGGTGAGCATCAAACCTTTCTATAGCTGGAGTACATATCATTGATCCAACTGGTTTATAAATATGTCATATCGTGATTAGCAACTTTACCAAGTTATGGTTAACCCCCCAAGTTTAGGAATTTGAAATCATGGTTCTTGATGGTGACATCACAGATTGGTGTCCAAGTAGAATCCAGTCTGTACGACGGCTGGGCAGCGTATGGCGAAGCGTAGCTCATGTGGTGCTGGGAAAACCCAAGTGGAATCGGGGAGTTGAAGATATATGTAGATATGATGACGTTTATGGTTAAGGTTAATATCGTTACTACAACAGGGGGTGGTCCGATGAAGGTCAGAAATGGTTAGTGGTTGGTATAAGCAGAGTAAGTGTCAATTTGAGCTGTTTGCACTTCCCAAGAGTTTNACAGGGGGTGGTCCGATGAAGGTCAGAAATGGTTAGTGGTTGGTATAAGCAGAGTAAGTGTCAATTTGAGCTGTTTGCACTTCCCAAGAGTTTTGAAAAGAAATGTTGGGGAATCGGAATGGTAATTAATTACGGACCCCCAAAAAGCTGATGCTTGAAGAGTAGATTTAAAGAACTCTGTGTGAGAAATCCACGTGAAGCAAGAATTAGGTAGGGTTTTGCTCGCAACTGCCTNTGATGCTTGAAGAGTAGATTTAAAGAACTCTGTGTGAGAAATCCACGTGAAGCAAGAATTAGGTAGGGTTTTGCTCGCAACTGCCTTATCAGTGGGAGATGGATATCCCGCGTATCCTTTGAGTCTTTCCCGTTAGAGATTTGAGATGAGGTGCTGCGCTACAAGAATCTAAGAAGAGGAGTTTCATGAGTTTCACGTTCGGTTGTGCCTGAAGGGACTATGGCAACACTGTGAGATCACAGATGTGCCAGGGATCAAAGGGAGCAACATGATGGCACAAAGAATCTCAGCTTCCCAGCTTCCTTCTAAGCAGGTCTGATTCTACGATATCGGATAATCGGATCCCAATGGTATCACAATCTCATCCAAGCCCGGGACAAAATCNCTCAGCTTCCCAGCTTCCTTCTAAGCAGGTCTGATTCTACGATATCGGATAATCGGATCCCAATGGTATCACAATCTCATCCAAGCCCGGGACAAAATCTTGAGGATTTCAAACATTAAAAAAAGTTTGTTATGCTAGTAATCAACCCGTTTACCGAACGAACTGGAGCACCATCTAGGTTCGTGTTGTCCCAAAAAAAAACTCTGGAGATCTGAAAAATCCATGGATTCCCAAGAAAAGGTGTCGACGTTTCTGGTGGATTTTCATGGAGTCTCAATGTTGATTTTTTCTCTCAGCTGCAATTGAATTCCTCCAGCTCTGTGAAAATTCTTCGTCAAGAGTCTCCCATTATTACTGCCTATAGCAGCTACAGTCCCTCCAGTGTCGGTTCGTGACCGACAACTTCCATGTGTGCCCAGTCAGTGGCCGATCCGCGCGTTTCGGCCCTGAACTCCAGCCTGGTGGACTCTCCCAAAGTGCCAAAGACCTTGATTTCCAACGCGTAAAGCGCACTTTCAATGTTGGATTTCTTGGGTATTTGTCATGAATGAACTGATTTTCAAGATACTATGCAACTATTCTTGAATTTCTGATTACCAGCCATGATAGCCATGTGGCTATGTATAAATTAAACCAATTGGACCAATATGATATAATATGATGGTTCTTAATACTGAGAGCAAAGGTACAAGGGATAGGGTTTATGTGCCTGGGTTGTTGAGTAAAAGCCAAGTTTCATATGGTTGGACGCAAGTTATCACACCCCATGATGAGCCCGGAACAAGCCTAGCAGGCCTAGACGCAGTGAAGATCTGGAACCACCAGTTTTGTTTTGAATATCGCCATGTTTTCACTGGTTAATCTCCAGCCTTTTTTTTGTATCACTTGGTTTCATGGGTTGAAAACAGCACCTGACCTTGCATAGCAGTGTTCGGCAACGGATCAACAAAGCACCAAGAACTACTTATACTACTTGGTGTCCCAGGAGCTGTCTCTTGAAATTCAACGACCATTTTAGAGAAGCCTTTTGTTGGTCCCATACAAGGTAGAATACTAGTTCTTCAGCTAGCTCGGTTTATAAGGAGGGAACCTAGGATGCATGATAGATGTATCGAACTAGTTGATGGGGTTTATAAACCATTAAACACCCTTCTTTTATCTTTTTTTGGTCCCATGGTCATTGACCNAACCTAGGATGCATGATAGATGTATCGAACTAGTTGATGGGGTTTATAAACCATTAAACACCCTTCTTTTATCTTTTTTTGGTCCCATGGTCATTGACCGGTTCCCAACTCCCCAAGGTTCGTAAAATGGATGATTCTACGTCCCAAATTACAACCTCTAAATTCCACCTAGAACCCAAGGGCACCATATCCAACATTTCAGCCATCTTCAGAACTCAATTTTTCCGGTTTCATATAGTTTCATACTAAACTGACAGGGTGTATTCTAGGTGAAATTTGTGTTATTATTGTTGGGGTCAACAAATCAAACCNCAACAGACGTCCGCTCAACCTAGCAGCGGTTCCGAAGAGCGACACGACGACACCAAGAAGGTACGTTGTGTTCGACCAGTGACGACGATGGCAGACGGCTTCAAAAGAGGGCTGGTAATCGAAGAAAGATTGCGACCTCTATCAACAGAACTAGATGATTTGGGGTATATATATATATTATATATATATGTATTCAAAACGATGCTCGAAAACAATTTCTAAATCGGTAGTTGGAGGGACTTTCGAGCATCGCCATCTTCATAGCTAAAACCAGAACGCACTACTTTCTACTGATGGCAAACTTGTAATTGTCCATTGAATTGCCGTAGCAAGAGAGCTGTTCAAGCGCACTGGGTCGCATTTGCACGATCAAGAAATCAGGCTGGGGAATTGATAATATAGGGCGCAAATATTTGCAGAAGCACGCTTAACAGGTGTTGGAGAGATTGTACGATAAATGTGACAGGAGCAGACACCTCCGAAGGGTAGCCANGAGTAAAAGCCAAGTTTCATATGGTTGGACGCAAGTTATCACACCCCATGATGAGCCCGGAACAAGCCTAGCAGGCCTAGACGCAGTAAAGAGTGGACTGATCAACCGCGCTACATCTATATGGCAGGTTTTTGCGGAGTGATGATTGCCTCAAAAAAAGGGGCACATCATCGGGATGATGATGAACCAATTGACTGTATGAAGCGTTTCTAAGATGCCTTGAAGATCTGGAACCACCAGTTTTGTTTTGAATATCGCCATGTTTTCACTGGTTAATCTCCAGCCTTTTTTTTGTATCACTTGGTTTCATGGGTTGAAA
>BGPT01000979.1:205057-228787 GCA_003297045.1 Symbiodinium sp. clade C Y103 | reverse complement strand
CTGGGACGTGCTTTGTGCAAGCTTTGTAGTACGAAGTAGTACTGGGACGTGCTTTGTGCAAGCTTTGTAGTACGAAGTAGTATTGGGACGAGCTTTGTGAAAGCTTTGTAGTACGAAGTAGTACTGGGACGAGCTTTGTGCAAGCTTTNGTGTGAAGTGTGAAGTGGGGAGTGTGGAGTGTGACGTGTGAAGTTTTGAGTGTGAAGTTTTGAGTGTGAAGTGTGGGGTGTGAAGAGTGCAGAGCGAAGCGTGAAGTGTGGAGTGTGCAGAGTGCAGCGTGAAGTGTGCAGTGTGAAGTTTGAAGTGTGCAGTGCGAAGTTTGAAGTGTGCAGTGTGGATGGTGAAGTGTGAAGTTTGAAGTGTGAAGTGTGAAGTGTGGACTTTCATCTGTGACATTGTTTCAACAGCGCAGCNTCACGCACGGTGCAAGCAAGTTCTATAAATGAAAAAGGTCTTATAGTATATCCAAAAGGCAACTTCCGCCCCGCCTCGTGCGGGAACTACTGGTATATCATGGTTACAATCATGCTTAAAATCTTGTTTCAAATCTCCAGGTTGATTGTACATAATGCTTGGTTCTTTGGTTGGTTCAATTTTGATCCTTGCTTCCAGGCGGCATTCCTCCAGGTCCAGGTACAGCACCATGTCACGAAACGCCTCCAGAAGGACCGACCAAACAGGGAAAACCTTCGAGGCCCTCCCACAGTCATATGATTCGATGGTGATCATGATTCATGTATCTGAAAATGAGAGATCCCCACAAGACTCGGTGTTTACTTCAAAGATCTGATGATCAAGCATGTGATTCTTGGGTACCCTATTAATATTTCATTACAGGCAAACCGACATGTTATCCCGTCTGGCATGTGATAAACTGATAAACAACATTCTTGAAACATGATGCTGAAACACGGCTTGTTGCGGACATGCTTGCAATGCGGATTTGGTTTGATCTTTTTTCTGTGTCATTTCAGGTAAGAATTGTCTTTGACCCCAAAAAAGTGTTTTGTGAACTTTCTCTATATTTACACTATTGGAATACTTTCAACCTCCAAATCCATCCGAATCCCGACATAGGTGTAAAACAAATGGATTTTCCAAATCGAGGGGTTCCATCTCAGCAGGTCCATCTTGTTTGCCAGTCAAATCAGAGTGACACATTGATTTCAACGCCCTTGAACCTCTTCGATCCTTTTCGATTGCTGTGTTGCTTCCTTTTCTTAAACAAAACACATTCAAAGTCATCAGCAAATGTAGTTGCTACCTTCCGGCTTCCGCACACCTCAAGTCTCTGCTTTGTTTTGGATACAGTAATCCCTTCCCCCTAACACTAACCCCCCCCTAATAATAAACACCTCAGGTAGTTTTTATCATTAGGGGGGTATTTATTATTAGGGGACCCTAATAATAAACACCGGACCTTAACATAGAAAAATATTTTTTTTCGATTTCAAAATCAATTAAATTCTAATTTAAAACACAATTAATACTTGCAAAAAATTGGATTTCGAAGCGGATCCTAATAATAAACACCGGACCTTAATATAAGACATTTTTTTTTTCGATTTCAAAATCAATTAAATTCTAATTTTAAAGGCAATTAATACGTTGCAAAAAATTGGATTTCGAAGCGGATCCTAATAATAAACACCGGACCTTAATATGAAAAACTATTTTTCCGATTTCAAAATCAATTAAATTCTAATTTAAAACGCAATTAATACGTTGCAAAAAATTGGATTTCGAAGCGGACCCTAATAATAAACACCCCGGGGTTGACTAGTTTTTATTATTAGGGGGTAGAACCCACAAATGGTAGCTTTGCTTTTGAATTGTTTTTTAAAGGGGATCAATTAAAAGTCAAATTGGCCAACCACAAATTTCCCAAAATTAGAGATGGCCCCTAGTTTTTAATATTAGGGGGGGGTTTAGTGTTAGGGGGAAGGGATTATTGCAGTATCCTCAGAACTTACTGATCTTTGCTGCGTCAATGGTTTTGGACGCTGCCTTTTGTTTGCTCCAAACGATGTTTTTGATGGGTGAACATTGGTGTACCAGTGTAACAGGGAATCAATGCTTGACAAAAGCAGCAAAGGATAGGTCATCAATGTTTCATCCTCCAAACAGTGAGACCAAAATCAACTGTTTCCAGACCTCGAATTTCCATAATGGATACAGGTCTTGCAATACAAAAATACTTTTGTTGGTTGGGTTCTGGCATACCAATTGCCATTTTCCCCCTTAAGCTTTTGACTCATGCATTTATATCAAAACGTAAAAAAGAACCACACTCAATGAATGTGCAATAATAAACCATCCCCAAATTTGGTTTAATATTGGGTATACTCCAAATAATGGGATGAATTCAAATAACCCCCAAGTATAGTGGATCAATAATTGATGATTCCTGGCATTGAGTTTACCACACACATTCCATATTTTACTGCTATAAATCTGGTTTTCCTATGTCTTTTCTACAATTTTGACCCATCCCCTCCTCCATGCACTGGACCGGCCTGAAATCGCTCCGCATTGAACTGGTACTGACGTGGTTTCAGGTCTCCGCGAAAGGTGTGACCTAAGGACTTGCCGTGCGTCTCCACCAAACCCTTAGGGATTGCAGTGGATTACAACCATCTAATGGTACTCAAGCTAGTCATCTATTTTTTCAGGACAATCACCTAACTAAAAAAATTGGTACTTCACTAAACTACGGTCCATTTGATGGAATTGGCCTCACTGACCATCATCTATGGTAGATCTCAGGAAGTACCTCAAAGTATGGTCAGGTTTCGGTCACCATCCCAACATCTTCTGGCCGTGTACCCTTTTTGGCAATCCAATTGGGATGTACGTCACGGATCCTTCCCGTTCCTTGCCCCTGATCTATCACTGAATTTCCCCTGTTGAGATCCCAAATACAGAGATCCACTACATTTTCACCTGACATATTTTAGAGTGATAGCTGATATTAGATGGATATTATCTAGTCATACCCTCCGGTAATCAAACGTGGCAATGGAATGTTGACCCTTTATAAATGATTTCCCCATGAAAACCTCCATTAATAGGGGATTTCGCAGCTAGCCACGTTTGCTTGCCAAAGGGTATTCCCCTTTCAGATATTTAATTGCAACATAGTATCATAGATCAACAAAAAATTAATCAGATATTACTATAATCACTCATATGACTTCCTTTTAGATACCCTCCGATAATCAAACGTGGCCAGCTGGGAAATCCCCGAACTAAATGGTGGATTTTCCAGCCAGCCATGTTTGATTATCGGAGGGTATCACAACAATTAATCGGATATTACATTCATAATTACTAATATTATGACTTACCTTCTGGTAATTGAACATCACTATGGAAAATCACCATGCTATTCATGGGAAAGTCCACTATTTCCATGGCCATTTTCACCAAATAATCATAAATAATCCACTTCCGGTGCTGACTTCCGTAGCGAAGTTCATCTTTCGGCACCGCATCTGCCCAAGACACTCGACTCGGCCACCACCATGAGATCCACCACACCCTGCCTGGGCGGGTCATCCTCGTGAGGTAATAGCTGTGTAACATCATAGCTGTGTTACACCACTAATAGTTGTGATAGCTATCTGATATCATTTGATAGCTATCCAATTTGCCCTGTAATATTACAAACAGCCTGCAATCATGCAGGAATATTATACAGGGTTGGTTATCCGAATTATACAGGACATCAAATAATGATATAATACATTGGATTATATGGATTGTTGTTACACGGTAATATGTTTCATCCGAGGTGGATCATAACCTTGGATAAGAATAAGTCGATATAACTGTAGTATATCTGGGTAGTGTATATACATGGGAAGAAACAATATCTGGACAAACTGAGATAAACTCTGATTTTTTATGCTAATGATTCACCTGGACCTGAAATGTCAAGCTATTTGGGAATGATTCCCGTGATCCTACCCATCATTCCAGTGTTGGAAAGCCATGTGCGATCGTTGTGTATTTAATCAAAATTAAGTATGACCGTAAATTCCATCAAGGCATACTTATATACATACACATATATCCTCTGGTATATTAACATAGACCCTGAGAATAGCTGTTTTTAGAGGAAACTAGTCTTCCAATCCCTATCTGCCAGGGTCTATGTCAATTTACCAGAGGGTGTATATATATATATATACATATATATATATATATGTACATGTATACATGTATCCCTATGATTTTCCCTTTGTGGTTGATGTTATACTCCAATATCATCGGAATACAGTATACAAAATCTATATCATATTATATCCAGCATCCCCAATCCAAGGAGAAGTAGTGGGGGGGCGGGTTATTCATCAGAGGTCTACATGACCACCATTTTTGCTGCTTAATTACTTAAATGCATTGTAGTATATGGTTTAGAACCGCATTTGATTTATTTCCCATTTCCCCAGATTTGCCAGATTTCACCAGTGATCTTCCCCTGAGAAATCTCCGTCAAATCCCATGAACATCGCATGGAACCCCCCCACTGTTTGCATCATCTAAAGCCATGGCTATGGGTCAAATTGGGAAGCCCAAAAGATTGGATGGTTACCCTCCAGTGAACTAACATAGCTATTGAAAATGGCCATAGAAATAGTGGATTTTCCCATTGAAAATTGTGATTTTCCATAGCTATGTTAGTTTACCAGAGGGTAATACTAAAGATAGACATCCAAACCTTTGGTTCCCCAGGTCCTTTTTTTTGGGTTCCCCACATCCAGCCATGGGCCATGGCAGCTGACGCGCCAAGTGGCAGCTCCATCAGTCGCAGCTCCAAATACTCCAACTCGGGTCCTGGCCGATTGGGCGGTTGACGATTTTTTTTGGTGATGCAATCGGGAATACCATGGGGAATATATATATATATAATGTAGTAGTATAGAGCAATCCCCCAAAAGACCTTTTAGCAGGATTTAACTGTTCTATCTTGCTGGGCTTACTACATATAGATACTTATATATATAGGACTACTTTAATGTTAACAAAAGTAATGCTGACAATGATAACAACAACAATAATAATAATACATCAAAGTGGTTTTGTCTGAAAAAGCCGGGAAGAATCACAAAACAATTCCTGCGGTTTTCCAACCTCATCTTCGCCATACCTTGGAGATTCAATTTTTTTAAAAGACAAAACCAGAGCAAAAGTCCCTGGGAGATCCCTGGTAGAACTGGCAGAATGACGACTATCAGAAATCACCGGGCTGGGAGCTCCATTTCGACAAGGTCTTTCCCAACTTTGATTACCATCTGGTAAACTAACATAACTATGGAAAATCACCATTTTTTGTGGGAAAGTCCACTATAAATGGCCATTTTCAATAGCTATGTTAGTTTACCAGAGGGTACCTCAGAGGGTATGTTGACTTTGCAAATCTTACCCTTCACAGTTGATTTGTGCAATGGCAGAACTGCTATCATGATGCTTCAGCAGCTAGTCTTATCAGCTAGCACAACAAATGTTGCTGGATGCATCCACCCAATCTGGCTGAATCCACCCACCTGCTGATATACTTGAAGCCAAACAATCTGTTGGAAAAAAAACATCAAGTACCATCTGGTAAACTAACACAAGTATTGAGGGTCACCATTTTTATAAGTAATTCCTCTATAAATTGCCGATTTTCCATAGCTATGGTAGTTTACTGGAGGGTAGCCCATCAAGCCAGAGCTCTACCCCTGGTGGCTCCTCCACCCATTCCACTTGCCATGTCCACCAGGGTCAGTGGTGTGCTCCGCTTTTTTCCCGTCAAGAGATGGGAGAGCTTGGGATGTTTGCAGTTCTGAGCGTTTCAGCGGTCGACAACTGGGAATCTGGGACAATCAATGTGATATGCTACAAACCCGGGATTGTGCATTCTGGGCACTAATATATGTATTTATATGTATATATATATATATATCATGTATCAATATGTACAGCACAGTTCCTCAACTGGACATTCTTTGGGATTTTTCTTCTTACTTCTTACCATCATTCACTGTGATTTTGACCGTCATTTAGGTCAGTGCAATCCCCGAACCAATCATCAACCAACAATTTCTCAATTAGATCCCCAGATCATCAACTGCCCGGGGTTTAGCAGCCACTGCTCCATTTCTATCAACATGTCTCTAGTTGATCTCCAATGGATCAATATCAACCCACGAGTTTTGTCTCGAATGGTAGAACACCCTCAACATCAAAATGGTTAATATAGATGTTTCATCTCCAAATATTGATCGTTTTGAAAGCCGCTAAGGATAATTATATCCCTAATTGTATCTCAACATATCAATAGAGCTAACTATATATATATATATCTTATATACAGTCAACTATGTAGTATATATATATATATACAGTGAACTATAGATATATAGATGTTTGATCAAACTGGTTGCTGGTTTATAAAGCCACTACCAATAGTTCATCATTCTTTATTCACCAAGCTTCTGGGTTCAGCACCTTTGGCCGCCTCACTTGCTCCAGTGCAGGCAGCGGCAAGCTCTGCTGTGCCCGAAAGAGCGCTGCAAAGAGCTGCTCCCCTGGGGTGGAGGTGATCTTGGGGTAAGAAACCTTCAATTTTTTTGGTGGATTTGGGCTCGAAACTCTAAATTTTAGGAGGTTGGATTATAGATCTTTCAACAAACTAACAAACTTGCGTTTTTTCTTTTCAAAAAATAGGATATGTGTATATAGTTATATATATACACACACATCTTAATTCTGAAGACACAAATCATTCAAACATCACATTTGTTCGTGGCTAACAGGATGCTCTGGATCTTCATGACCTGCTTCTGGCTAAAACCTGTCTAAAACCGTCTTTTGTGTTCCTCAATGGATTGATTTAAGATATTTAAGGGAAGAAATAGATACAAAGGAGGTAGAAAGCATAGCTTTGACCATTACATTTAAGGGTATATAAAATGATATAAAGGGTTCCTGTAGGTTTTCCCATCAGCCAATCCGGATGGATATCGCAGATCATCATGCTAGTCTCTGATGTCTGTTTCACAAGAGCCGTAAGGTAAGACCCCCATCATCTCCCTTTATTAAAGTTGGTTTTGCTTACCCCAACCAACTCTAGATGTATCATGATACATCGACCATAGACCCCACAGTGAATCTAGTTCCAACTCAACTAACAATTCCCCACAACTGTCTTTCTTCATCTCTGGGTGTCTATTCAGAGGGGCTCTAATCATGGTTTCTATGGCTAAATTTTCTTAATTTGGGATAATTTACTGTATTTTTTTTTTCGATTTTTACGGTGTCTAAAAAAATAGTGGAATGGTGCCAACAAAAAAATATGAAAAAAACAAAATCTATGTTCTTATTTTCTGTGTTGTGGGGTGTGGGACGAGGTTGTTGAGAAGAAAGGTACCCTGCCCCCTGCTAAAAGAAGTATTGCAAGACAAAAATGGGCCCCAAAAAACCTATGATGTTTTTTCTATTTTTTTAAAAGTTTATTCTAATCTAAAATATCACAACATATCACCAATATTTTACCTCCATGTTTTTTTGCTTTTTCCTGGCCGAACTTCCTCTCACCTTTGCAAAGCTGAATAGTACCCCTTTGAATAGGGTCAGGGGAGGTTTGAAACTGACATATATAGACATTGGATTGGAAGACTACTTTCATCTAAACATGGCCGAATCTCAGTGTCGAAGTGTCAGTTGGCTGTTAAATCCATGAAATCCCTATAATTCCTGATTGCAACCACCATGGGATTGGCATCTTCCAAGACACGAAGATGCAGCGGCATGTCACGAAAGGAATGGTTTTGAGCCTCCGGCCTGGGGCGAACAGCAAAAATTGGATGTGAACCAATATAAATGTGATAAAACGTTGGTTCTTATGAGGCCTTCAACCAACACTTGAGACGGGGTTTGAAGTAACAATCATGCGGAATCTTTTTTTGGGCTGTGGATCATGGATCAAAAGCCTCCTCTGTATCTTTTTACTTCCATGGTGGTGGGTCATTTTATCTATTTTGATTAATGATAAACAACTATTTCATCTGGAGGTTTCTTAAAATTGGGGATCTCCGAGACCATTTGGGGGTCCCCCCATTTTAGGACACCTCCATATGGTAAATCACGGGTGTTGACCCAACCAAGAAATGAGTGGGACAATGGATGTGGAGTGAATTGGCAGCAGAAATTCTCGAAATTGGAAGAACACAACATGTCCATGCAGCCCCCCTCCCACAATCTGGCAGTGACGGTTACTTGGGGGCAACGCTTGAACTTCATGTTGACCAAAAAGGTAGTATTTCCCCTCCAGTGTAGCCTAAACCCATGGGTTTCAATAAACTAGAAGAGTCTAATTCGGAATGATTTGGGAGGTACCCTATTATAGGAAACAATTGAAACACCTATTTTTGTCAGAAAGCCATTGCTGCTTTCCCGTTCATGATGGGTATTTCAGATGGACGCTCTGGACAGACACCCTTCTGTAATCAAATGCAGCTGGAAAATCTTCCATAAATGAAGGTATCAATTTTGATGGTAAGATTCCCCCTAAATGGGAGATTTTCCAGCTGGCCATGTTTGATTGCCACAGCGTAACAGAAATAAGCCAATCTCAATTGATCCCAGATTGATCTCCCGGACATTGGAGGTGGAATTTTTGTGAATTCCATATGGACCTCCATTTGATGGTGGCTTGTAATTGCAACTTGTGATGGTCTTCTGGTCACTCCTTATCTTCTTTGATGTGCATCCCATTGAGTTGATTCTAGGCCGCAAATAATTCTTTCTTCTGGTGGTGGAATAAATGGATCAGAATGGATGATGATACAGTTGCAGGTGGTCCAGTCCATTTAAAACGAGGCGTGTCAGCGATGATTCTGTACCACTTGCCAAATGTGCCATGGTCCTCCCACTATCATTGGGATTACTTTCCACTGGGCATACTAAGCCGTACTCATGGGGTGATGACTATCCCCATTCATCGGAAAATAAATATCAGGTGGATCGCATTAAACCATGTTGTTGGTTCTAAATCCCAAAGTATCGCCCATAATATCCCAATATTCGTTGTAAAACCCCATTTTTTCGTGTCTTGACCATAGCACTTCAGAAACATGGGATTGGCTTCCTTTGTACAAAGTGAACCCCTGAGATAGCTAAGTTGGTTGCCAACTAGGTTAACTATGGTTTATGGTAGATATCTCTGAAAATGATGTGGTGTGTAAACCAACTAACTTATAACCTTCCACACCAAATCTCCCAATTCATTGTCCTTGTGAAATCCCACTTACTGTACATTTTTCCATGTTTTGACCCTTTGGCAGTGTGAAATTTCAACATGGGATGCACTTCCACTGCACCGTTCCAAGGCTCAACTGGATAATCCTGCAAATTTCCTGCAGAATTTGCCGCATGGCTCCCACTTCACCGTCCTCCCGTTGAGGAATCTCGCCTGGATTCGCCATGGAGATGGCAATCGAGACGGTCCAGAATTTGGGTCCCAACGATGTGGACATTGCCTACGAAACTTATGGTTTCTAGGTGATGTTTCTATATTAGGGGGAAGGGATTATATGGTAAGTATTAGTATAGCCAGTATAGCTAGCTAAGTTCCAACCATTGGTGATCATATGTGATAATATATGATGATATGGAAATATGTGAGAATTGATACTTTGCACCAACTTGAAAAAAGGGATTTGGGGGTGCTTGCCCTCACCAACTACAGTATCATTGAGACATCGTTGTGATGTGAATTTCATTCACCCAAATCCATCTTTCAAAACTTACCCAAATTGGTTTCTGATTGGATAGATTTGGATATCAATGACTTAATATAATTTACCTAAATCATTCCCAAATCTATCCAATCAAAAACAATACTGTCAGCGACTTCCCACATACTACTACTTGAGAAGAAAATCGGAGGCTTCGGCGGAAAATGGATGTTGTTGGCAGGTGCACTATCCCGATTTTGGGCCATAGAACGGAGGGCTAGCCATATCCTTCATGGTGCCATTGCGACATCCATTAGGAATTGACCATAATTTAGCCAAGATGGCAATATATTATATCATTCATTGTGGTTAAGTTAATTCATGAATTGAATGGTTATCTAATAATTCTAGATTGTTCTTGCATAATTGCTCATTGGTACCATCCAATCAATCCACTTTATGTAGGGGTTCAACTCATCGGGTGCCCTCATCAAACATGGCTAGCTGGGAAATCCCCGATCAAAATGGAGCTGTTCAACAATGAGAAATCATCATATATCTACATATATAAATATATACATATATATACACATATATACATATATATATATATATAAATGAGAAATTTCCAGCTAGCCGTGTTTGATGACATCGGACGGTATATCCATTTGGGCCTCCACCACTTTGTTGTATTCTCTTTACAAGTGCTTCCAAGTTTTTGGTCGTGAAACATCCATTGGTGGTGAAAAAAAAACCATGCCAAGAATTATCGTCACTGGGGACCATCATCCTATTCGTTGTGATTCTGTTGGCTCAATCCGAAGTTGATTTCTCATGATCCCAGACCCTCAAGAAATCCCGAGTTGAGTTTTGTACAGAAAAATGGTTGGTGAATTCCCTGAATATGCTTTACATCTGCAACTGTTCCTCTTCTCAGATTGAATTTCAGGCCAGACCAACGTCATTTCAGCTTCCAATCTGTCAGTCTCATGGCCTGATCCAAGAAGGATCAAACCGGTGATTTCTCCGTCGTTTACCAGCGATTTGCTCTTCCCTGCTTCCCAACTATAGCTGAGTTCTTCCACCGCATCTCTTGCTATTTCACGTTGGTTCAATCTCAACTAATGATAGTTCAACAACGAACCCAAGGGTCATTCACATGTGTACTGATTCTAGCCTTATTCTTAGGTGAATCTGGGTGAATTATCATAATTTCCACAACTGGGATTACCTCAATCCCAACATATCCTAAGCATTTCGAGCGCCCTGTAGAATTAGACTGTTGACCCCCGGCCTTCGGACGTGCTTTCTTCAGGGGCTTCGGTGGTTTCAGTAGCGTCCGTGGACAACATAGGCACCTTTGGCCTTGGTGAAGCAGGGGAAGATCCTGCCAAAGTATGGCCTCAGATAGTAGCTGGTACCTCTATTTTGAGGACCTGAAATGGCGGTTGATCACATGGGCCCAATCTTCATATCACATATATGGGATCGTCTCAAAATGGGCGGTGGGCCCCCAAAATATGGCAGTTTCTTGTGGGGAAAACAATGATCTGGCTGCTGGTTGCTGGCTGCTGGGTGCTGGTTTCATCATCATCATCATCATCATCATCATCATCATCATCATCATCCTCGTCGTCGTCGTCCTCCTCCTCCTCCCCGGGTAGGGTTGGAAATAAAGATCCTTGCATCCACGACCAGTAAAAAGAGTGATGTCAACAGCCAGAATACCCTTGAGTCATTTAACAGAGTTATGCCAAAAAATCAGCATGCTTTAATTAGGCAAATCATCTACGCACGCGCCATTGTCTGTGGCAAAACTACTGGAATTGGTAGTCATTGGTATGTGACTAACCCCAGAAGCTTCCTCCTTGGTAGGTCCAGGCACTGTAATATCCATTGCTGGACGGCACCACTCTGAATCAGGCGCCTGAGTGAGCCAGGGCTATCCCCAGGTTTTCATGGCGATATCCCCACTGTATCTCCTACACTTAAATTGACACAAGTCAGCCCACTGCTTGGTTGATTGATCAAGGTGGTACCAAATTTATGTTCGCCATCACATCTATAGGATCTGTAGCCATTCTCAATGATTTTGCGTTCAGCTTTCACCCAATTCTATCCCATTATCTTCCCATCAGCTGGTGAGTTCCATTCCCGTTGCTGCATATTCTTGCTGGCGAATTCGTTTTTTTTCAAGCCATTTTTGACAGAGTTGCATGGAGAATGAATCAATTACTAGTCCCTTCCCATCAATATCGAAATCCTTTTTTGTTGCAAGTCTCCCCATAGTCTTAGAATGTTTTAGATAGTAAATGAGAACCCATAAAAATCATAAAGAACCATCTGGGTAAATGCTTTCAATTCACCAACCTGAGAGTTTGGTCATTTGGTGTTGATTCCCCTTACTAACCATACGAACCGTATTTCTGTCATTGAAATTTCTCCAGACCCATACGGCTTTGTCTGAAATAGTGTCCCATCATTCTCCCATCAAATTCAAAGTTGTCATGACCTAAGGGCTTAGCTCAGTATATCCCTTTGTCAGACACGCCCAAAAATCATATTGTTAATATCGCTGTACATGTATACATGTTTTCCCATTGATATCCAACTATATCCCCCTTCTTCCATCAAAATCCGAACCGCACCATTATATCTGGGGAATTCGTAATCTTTCCAAAACCAGATGAGTTCGGCCGGGGATGATCGAGGCCGAGTTGCTTCCCTCTCTGAAGGATGCTCGTCTGAGTCAAGAGCCTAAGTTTTTAAGCTAAGTAGTCAAAAACAAGGGTTTAATAAGCACGGCAAACATGGATAGCATGGATTCGAGATGATTTGAGCAACAAGAATTGACATATGCCAACCCAAAATGATCCAAGTTATGGTGGTTTGACCACAGACAAATTGGATTTGATTCACCCCACATGGGAGAGTTGAAGCGTAGAAACGGTGATGGGTCGATGCCTAACCAGTGGTTGAAGAGGGGATGGTCACATCGATCACTACTGTACCAGCGATTTTGGTAAAAAAAGAACACCCAAGGCATCTACGTCTTGATCCAAGATTCTTCTACTCTAGTTGTTTGAACCCCCCAGAACCGGAAGTTTATCTGAGATCTTCCCTATTTTCTGGTAGTTGAATCACCCATGTGAAGAGTGACCGGGACCCCGATCATCCAAGTCTGTCAAAATTTCAGGATGAAAAAAAAACAGAAACAGTGATCAAAGGGCCGAGGCTGGCTTTGTTGCTTGTCAAAATGTGTAAACCTTTTCTTTGCTGATGAAAAACGATGACATCCCCATCATTTCATCCCAAGAAATCCGATCCCGCCCAATTTTCCCTCACCCCTGCGATAGTGGGCCTCAATTTCGATCATCATCCCTAACATGACTTCAAGCACAATTGAAACCACTAACCAACCATTGGATACCATTGGTCAAGCATATCCCCATACAGGTGATATCTTCCCATTTCTCAATGGCTAAATCCCCCAGATGTTGGCGGTCGACTCCGTCAGTCGATGTTTGGAAGACCACTTTCCCGTAAAAATGGAGGATTCTCAGGGTCGAGTTGTGAGTTGAGGGAAAGGTAAATCCCCATCTTTGATGATTTTCAGCATCTTCAAATCATCTTTAAACCTCTGGTAAACTAACAGTTTGCTATGGAAAATCATAATTTTTGAAAGGAAAATCAACAAAGTCTATGGCAATTTTCCATGGTTATGTTAGTTTACCAGAGGGTAAAGCTCTCATTTTCATGACAAGATGCCCCAGTAGCTGCAACAAGATAATGACGCAGCACACCCCAAATACAGGTATCATCGCTCGCGCGATGATGTGGCAGCTTCCATTGCGAGGACGAAGCGTGGAGCCTGTCTCATCCTCTACCAACGTAGGTTTATGTCTACTTCCAGCTACAATGGTATATTTTGGTTATATGTGGTTCTGGGTCAAAACCCTGATCCATTAGGTGCCCTAAAATAGTTGGTTCGTGGATCTTGATTGCTCAAAATATGGCAATCATATGTAATACTAGGAATATGTGACACATCCCCATGTTGGTTTATTTTGCTCTACCTACAATGGGGGTATCCATGTCTACCAAGCCTTCAACGCTGATCGGAAACAACTGGGGCTATCAATCGCCAATATGGATTGTTATTCAATCTTATTTACCACCAAAATGATGTATTCATGGCTTGGAGAACCAATGATTTGGTTGGAAAACATCTACATCATGTCATGTTGTTATTGACCGAATGCCATAAAGCTCCAATTGCGGATGGTGCTTTTCCTTGTATGACTCATCCCTGGAAAAAATTAGGAACGGCTAACTATCTATCCGCTTTACCACCTTGGAGAACTTCCCAGCCAGAAAAAGGGGAAGTTTTAGTAGGATAAAAAGAGGTTCCTCTGTGAGGACAAACCCCGTTAGCCTGGAATGTGAACCTCCGCAAGATTCACTGAAGTAGAGTGGACAGATTGAAGAAGCAACAAGGTCAAGACTTCTTCACACAAGGTTTTTGATGTTCAGGTTTCAAAAGTAAAGGTCAGGTTGAGAGAACCTCCAGATATATCCAACTATATAAACAGATAATTACTTTCAAATATCTAACTATTGGGAGGAAAGGAACAAACCACATTTGATTGTTTGCCTTTTCCGGCTTCTTCTCAAGCCTAAACATATCCTCAGGACCTAGGATCACAGGACTTTGCTTTCTGGAATCAGTAGCATAGGTTTCAATAGACCTCGAGGTCTGGTTCTATACTGTCTCATGTAAGTATATATATATATATGTATATATTTTTTATATTATATGTATTAATAAATCTATGTGTATGCATATATCCAATCATTCTATGGCACTTGAATGAAGTAGGCATTGTCTCTGATCCTTTGACAAGGATGAATATCCCATCTGGACCTTCATCGGCAGCTGGGGCGGATCCACACATCGGGCCGGTCTCCAATGACGTGCTTCAATATTCCAAATAAGATCATCTATTAATTCAAGATTGTATTTATATACCCTCTGGTAATTTAACATAGCTATTGAAAATTGCCATTTATAGTGGATTTTCCCATTTAAAATGGTGATTTCCCATAGTTATGTTAGTTTACCAGAGGGTAACATCCCACTTTGTACTCGGCTTGACAAAGTCATAGGGCTTAGCTTCCCTAGTGACATTTCTGGGAGATCTCCACTCCGCGGCGATCTTTTCGAACGCGGCTCCAGTCCGCACCGGCAAATCCAACGTTTGGAAATTGGGTCAAGTCTTGGCACCATCCTGACTGACAGCTTCACTTCCTCAAACAATGGCCATTTTTTTGGTTGATTCGCCAACTTTGATCTTCATCCCAGGTCTTTGATGCTGTTTGGGGATTGAAAAGAAGAAGTCTCTGAAATCGGAAATCACCAGAAGTCACCAATCATGTCTTGACCCATACCTGTTTTGGACATCTTTGGCCGGCGCGCTTCTCCTGGGCTGAATTGCACGGTCAGAATTAAATACAGTGGGTGAAAATGGGTTAAGGATGGTTAAGGGGGAAATAAATGGGGAGATGAAATGCCTTCAGATTCATGAGATATTTGTTCATGGTGGAATATGATATATTTCTTCAATTGACTTCGTGTGAAAAAGTGAAACATCAAAAAAGAAAGGACTCAAATCTCAAACCTGGATTTTCCATGATTTTCCTGCCATGAGATTTAGCCATTGAAGTATTGCGTATGGGTTTGCCGAGATTGAGGGATACCCCAAAATCACCATCTTGATCGGGAAAATGGTGCTCAAGCACTGGATCAGCCAGTGAATGTCCACCCGCTGTTGAGGAGCCAACGCAAATCATCAGAGATATAGCCAACATGGATAAGTGACAGCCCTAGTGTATCCATAACTATTCGTATTTACCCTCCTGAAAACTAACGTAGATGTGGTAAAACCACCATTTGTAGATCTTTTTTTGGGGGGGAAACCATTGTTGTTTTTCCCACATCTATGTTAGTTTACCCCCAGGTACCTCAGAATTCTAGTACTTTTACATTTTTTTTACAGGTCAACACGCATCAATTTTTGTGGGTGAAGGTATTGAAGATGATTCAATAGAAAAGCACAATTCGATGTTGTGTGCATTGCCATGAATTCTATGGAAGTGTCTTTGTGCTTCTTCTTTCAAGATGACGATGATGTCACCATGACTCACATCAATTACAGCCTCCCCCAAACGCAAGAATCAGTCACCTGGACTAGCAGCACCACTCCAAGGGTATAGGCTCCCAGTGGCTCCCTCGTTGGTAGGGATATTAGCTCCCATCCAAACAGTGCCAACATGTGCCCCAAATATCCCCAGATATCCCCAGTTGGAGCCGATTTCAAGTGCAGGAACTGGTCCGTCCTGCGGGCTTGGCCCATCAATCGATTGGAGGATGGCCCCAGAACGCCGCATATCGTCGTGGATTGGCCTGCCGGCAGAACAAGGGTCGTCAACGAGCCGTTGCAGGCCCCCAGCCTGCTGATTGTTCGGATGATTTTTGAATATCAAACATCCAATTTCTGGGTGTCCGGAATTTGATTTTTGATGGATAGCTGTTCCTCCAGAGTTTCAAAGAGTTCCTTCCAGTTTGGGCCAGATATTCCATGAAGAACTGAAACAAGGATAGGAACGGAAATAGCACGCTGCAAAGATGACAACAAAACTCATGTCCATGTTCAAACGATCCAAAGGGGCATCCAAATGGGAACCCCTGTGCCGCCCCTGCTTTCAAAAACCAATTGGAACCCTTAGGTGGTGCTGGTGTATGAAGAAGGGATAAAAACATGTCAAGTGATCCAAGCATGTCTTCGACCATATTTCAAAGGTGTCAAATATCTCCAAGATCACTGATCAAAAGGCAGGACAAGCATACAAACCATCAATCACCACCGCTTTTAGATGGTGTTGTCATAAATGCTGCCACAGGTCAAAATGCTGTTGCTATATATTACGTAAGTATTCAAACATCCTCAATGATAGACCAGAAACAAAACGGTGAAATGAAGTGAAATTAATCTTCCAAAATTGGAGGTTTCTGGCATGTTGGCTTTACCACATTCTTAATGTCAAGTATTAATACCCCCTCCGGGCTGTTTATTGGCGAGTGGTACCATTATAGTAGGAAATCATCACAACCTTGGGGTAACCCCCCGGATTACTTGGAGGATCATCCCACTGAGTAACTGCTTAGTAACCATGGCTAGGAAGTCCCTAACAAGGGTTATCCCATAGGTAAATGGGTTATATATGGTTATGTATAAATCTATAATATGTATATACAGTAACCCCACTTACTAACCAGTTACAGTATGATTCATGGGATGATCCGCCAGGGTTTCTTCCAGGCCAAAATCACTCCCCAAAAAAGGCCTGCAATGCCCATGGCACTTCGCATTTCTGCAGATCTTTCAGAGTGGGTTTCGCCTCCAGGTTTGCTGAGATCATCGAACCAGCGCCAGCTATACTTGAGTAGATGGTCTGATTGGTGGTTTCAAAGCACGAAACTGGGCTACAATCAATATATATATATATTAAAACATATATATATATATATAATATATATATATACAGTATATATATATATACATGATTATATGATTATATATGCAGTCTGCAGCAGTATAACTTGGCTTGACCAACAACAAATGGGACATTGAACAAGAAGAATTTGGTATGACTCCACTGATCCACTGATTGGTGGTCGAACCACCATCCCGAGAATCTGATGCTCATCATTTTGGGATCCTCGTCAAATTCGCCAGGTTTTGCTTGCGAAAAACATCAGAAACCGCCGCCATCCACTTCCGATTCCCCAGAAAAGATTCTGCAAACCACGGATGTGTCACCCCCTGTTTTCTCTGCATTCCATCGCAGCTGTGGTGTGTCCCCAGCACCAGCCTTCGGCAAGGGATTGCTCCGGTTTTCCCAGGACCGCACGATGCGGATGGGATCATTCCCTCAGCCCCCGGCGGAAGGGTGTGGAAGGCGCTGGATCCACTCGTCGTGGACACCAGTTTTGCTGCTGCGAAGGGACCAGGTTTGTGTTCAGAGTGAAGCCACATGAAGCTATTACCCTCTGGTTATCTAACATAGCCATGGAAAATCCACTATAAATGGAGGTTTTAATGGGAAAATCATCCAAAATTAGCCATTTTCCATGGCTATGTTAAATAACCAAAGGGTAAGTTTGATGATGCTACTACTAAAAGCTGTCTACTAGTCGTGATGATGATGTTGATGAGGATGACTGTGTTGACTGTCATGGTGAATACGATGATGCCGCCTATAATTCCTACGATGATGCTCATGTTACAAACGTTGACTGTGAGGGTAATTTGGTTGATGAGGACTTAGACTATGACGATTGTGATTGTGATGCTTGAATGCTTGTTCTAATGAGTGAAAGATGAAGGTCACCCAGATAATGTGCAACAGGCGAACAAGCAGAATATAAAACCACAACACAGCGATCATCTATGAGAATCTATGATCATCTATTAGAATCTATGATCATCTATGAGAATCTATGATCATCTATTATCATATATCATATATCATACATATATACCATCTATTTCAACTTTGCCTTGCTGTGACCCATTCGAAACGCTGCTTCTGGTAGACACCACGCCATCACCACGCCATTCGTTTTGTTCTGCGCTTCGTCACCCCTGAGTTTCCCAGGCGGAAGATGGAGAGCAATTCCAAAATATCCTGGAGACACAGCTGGTGGGACACCTCCAGCTGGTGGAGAAACTGATGAGAAAGAGATATGCCATACATATGTATATTATTGTATATTATTGTATATTAACTGTATACATGACATTATATAACATATACATATCTACACATGCAATATGTATTTCGTTCATTGTATCATTATCATAAAATAAATATTGAAGTTTTAAATCCGCAGATTTCAGCAATTGTGCAATTGTTTATATACATTTATATACCGAAATTAGTTTGCCGAGAATTCTTGCGAGGAGTACCCTTTAATGGCAAGCATAGATGGATGAGAAGCAGCCAAGCTTGAGAATGTTTGATGCGAAGATCCGTTGATAAATTCAAACCTCAAATACGAGAAGACTGTGTGCCTTGTTTTACCATGTAACGCGACCTCGCCACGTCACCTCACTTGGAAGTGTCTGTAACGGGTTGGTTTCTCAGGTTCCTATGCTCAAGCACAGGGGTTGAGCTATAAGTTTATGAGCTGGTATCTTGAACCTTAACATCTATAGAAGTACCCAAGGTTCTCTGAAACCAAGAATGGGGTCAACCCAATATATCGCCGTTGGGGCACCTTGTTTTTTTGACCCCCCACCTTGTTTTTTTGACCCCCCCCCCTGTTTTTCTGACCCCCCACCTTGTTTTTTTGACCCCCCACCTTGTTTTTTTGACCCCCCACCTTGTTTTTTTGACCCCTTGTTTTTTTGACCCCCTGGACATGCTTTGTGTTTCTTTAGGATTTCATTTAAGGTTTCTTCCAGCTTTCATGCAGGCTTTCATTTAAGGTTTCTTTTAAGGTTTCTTTAACGTTTTCTTTGGGGTTTCATTAAGGGTTTCATTTAGGGCTTCATTTAGGGTTTCATACGTATGACTGCAGAAAAATTCTTTACGATTTTCTTTAGGGTTTCTTTAGGGTTTCATTTAGGGTTTTTTCAGGGTTTCATGAAGGGTTTCTTTAGGGTTTCATTTACGGTGTCATTAGGGTTTCATTTAGGGTTTCTTTAGGGTTTTCTTTAGGGTTTCATGTAGGGTTTCTTTCGGGTTTCTTTCGGGTTTCTTTTAGGGTTTCTTTAGGGTTTCTTTTAGGGTTTTCTTTAGGGTTTTCTTTAGGGTTTCTTTAGGGTTTCATTTAAAGCTTCATTGAGGGTTTCATTTAGGGTTTTCTTTAGGTTTGTTGAGGGTTTCATGTAGGGTTTCATTTGGGGTTTCTTTAAGGTTTTCGTTAGGGTTTCTTTAGGGTTTCATCTAGGGCTTCATTAAGGGTTTGTTTATGATTTCATTTAGGATATCTTCAGGGTTTCATTTAGGGTTCCTTTAGGGTTTCATGTAGGGTTTCATTGAGGGTTTCATGTAGGGTCTCATTAAGTTCTTTAGGGTTTCTTTAGGGTTTCATTTAGGGCTTCATTTAGGGCTTCATTTAGGGCTTCATTGAGGGTTTCTTTAGGGTTTCTTTAGGGTTTCATTTAGGGTTTCATTTAGGGTTTCTTTAGGATTTTCTTGAGGGTTTCATGTAGGGTTTCATTTAAGATTTCTTTAGGGTTTCTTTAGGGTTTCTTGTTTCAGTTGGGGTTTCTTTAGGGTTTCATTTAGGGATTCTTTACGGTTTTCTTGAGGGTTTCTGTAAGAGTTTCTTTAGGGTTTCATTTAGGGTTTCTTCAGTTCAGGGTTTCATGAAGGGTTTCTTTCGGGTTTCTTTTAGGGTTTCTTTAGGGTTTTCTTTAGGGTTTCTTTAGGGTTTCATTTAAGGCTTCATTGAGGGTTTCATTTAGGGTTNGGGTTTCTTTCGGGTTTCTTTTAGGGTTTCTTTAGGGTTTTCTTTAGGGTTTCTTTAGGGTTTCATTTAAGGCTTCATTGAGGGTTTCATTTAGGGTTTCTTTAGGGTTTTCTTTAGGTTTCTTGAAGGTTTCTTCACGGTTCCATTTAGGGTTTCATTTAGGGTTTCATTTAAGGTTTCTTTAGGGTTTTCTTTAGGGTTTCTTTAGGGTTTCATCTAGGGCTTCATTAAGGGTTTGTTTATGATTTCATTTTTGATACCTTCAGGCTTTCATTTAGGGTTTTATGTAGAGTTTCATTGAGGGTTTCATGTAGGGTCTCATTAAGTTCTTTAGGGCTTCTTTAGGGCTTCATTGAGGGTTTCATTTAGGGCTTCTTTAGGGTTTCTTTGAGGTTTTTTTCAGGGTTTCATTTAAGGTTTCTTTAGGGTTTCTTTAGGGTTTCATTTAGGGTTTTCTTTAAGGTTTCTTTAGGGTTTCATGTAGGGTTTCGTGTAGGGTTTCTTTAGAGTTTCTTTTAGGGTTCCTCTAGGGTTTCATTTAGGGCTTCATTGAAAGTTTTATTTCAGGTTTTCTTTAGGTTTCTTGGGGGTTTCATGTAGGGTTTCATTTAGGGTTTCTTTAGGGTTTCATGTAGTGTTTCTTTAGAGTTTCTTCACCGTTCCATTTAGGGTTTCATTTAGGGTTTCATTTAAGGTTTCTTTAGGGTTTTCTTTAGGGTTTCTTTAGGGTATCATCTAGGGCTTCATTGAGGGTTTGTTTATGATTTCATTTAGGATATCTTCAGGGTTTCATTTAGGGTTCCTTTAGGGTTTCATGTAGGGTTTCATTGAGGGTTTCATGTAGGGTCNATGATTTCATTTAGGATATCTTCAGGGTTTCATTTAGGGTTCCTTTAGGGTTTCATGTAGGGTTTCATTGAGGGTTTCATGTAGGGTCTCATTAAGTTCCTTAGGGTTTCTTTTGGGTTTCATTTAGGGCTTCATTTAGGGCTTCATTGAGGGTTTCTTTAGGCAAAGAAATCCCAAAGTAAAACCCAAAGAAATCCCAAAAGATTAGGGTTTCATGTAGGGTTTCATTTAGGGTTTCTTTAGGGTTTCTTTAAGGTTTCTTGGTTCAGTTAGGGTTTTCTTAGGGTTTCATTTAGGGATTCTGTACGGTTTTCTTGAGGGTTTCTTTAAGGTTTCCTTAGAGTTTCTTTAGGGTTTCATTTAGGGTTTCTTCAGTTCAGGGTTTCATGAAGGGTTTCTTTCGGGTTTCTTTTAGGGTTTCTTCAGGGTTTTCTTTAGGGTTTCTGTGAGTTTTTTTTAGGGTTTCTTTAGGGTTTCATTTGAGGCTTCATTGAGGGTTTCATTTAGGGTTTTCTTTAAGGTTTCTTTAGGGTTTCATGTAGGGTTTCGTGTAGGGTTTCTTTAGAGTTTCTTTTAGGGTTTCTGTAGGGTTTCATGTAGTGTTTCTTTTCTCAAAGAAAATCCCAAAGAAATCCCAAAAGAAATCCCTTTCTTTAGGGTTTCATTTAGGGCTTCATTGAGGGTTAGGGTTTTCTTTAGGGTTTCTTTAGGGTTTCATCTATGGCTTCATTGAGGGTTTGTTTATGATTTCATTTAGGATAACTTCAGGGTTTGATTTAGGGTTTCTTTAGGGTTTCATGTAGGGTTTCGTTGACGGTTTCATGTAGGTTCTTATTAAGTTCTTTAGGGATTCTTTAGGGTTTCATTTAGGGCTTCATTTAGGGCTTCATTGAGGGTTTCTTTAGGGTTTCTTTTAGGGTTTCTTTAGGGTTTCTTTAGGGTTTCATTTNTTTCATTTAGGGCTTCATTTAGGGCTTCATTGAGGGTTTCTTTAGGGTTTCTTTTAGGGTTTCTTTAGGGTTTCTTTAGGGTTTCATTTAGGGTTTCTTTAAGGTTTTCTTTAGGGTTTCATGTAGGGTTTCATGTAGGGTTTCTTTAGAGTTTCTTTTTCCCAAAGAAATCCCAAAAGAAATCCCAAAGAAATCCCAAAGTAATAGGGCTTCATTGAGGGCTAGGGTTTTCTTTAGGGTTTCTTTAGGGTTTCATTTGGGGCTTCATTGAGGGTTTCATTTAGGGATTCACTGAGGGTTTCATCTAGGGTTTCATGTAGGGTTTCATGGAAGGTTTCTTTAAGGTTTTCTTTAGGGTTTCTTTAGGGTTTCATCTAGGGCTTCATTAAGGGTNAGGGTTTCATCTAGGGTTTCATGTAGGGTTTCATGGAAGGTTTCTTTAAGGTTTTCTTTAGGGTTTCTTTAGGGTTTCATCTAGGGCTTCATTAAGGGTTTGTTTATGAATTCATTAAGGGTTTCATGTAGGGTTTCATTTAGGGTTTCTTCAGGGTTCCACTAGGGTTTCTTCAGGGTTTCATTTAGGGATTCTTTAGGGTTTTCTTTAAGGTTTTCTTTAGTGTTTCATGTAGGGTTTCTGTAGGGTTTCATTAAGGGTTTCTTTAGGGTTTGAAAATCCCAACGAAATACCAAAAGAAATCCCAAAGAAATCCCAAAGTATTAGGGCTTCATTGAGGGCTAGGGTTTTCTTTAGGGTTTCTTTAGGGTTTTCTTTAGGGTTTCATGCAGGGTTTCATTTAGGGTTTCTTCAGGGTTCCACTAGGGTTTCTTCAGGGTTTCATTTAGGGGTTCTTTAGGGTTTTCTTTAAGGTTTTCTTTAGGGTTTNTTTCTGTAGGGTTTCATTAAGGGTTTCTTTAGGGTTTCTTTTAGGGTTGCTTTATGGTTTTCTTTAGGGTTTCTTTAGGGTTTCATTTAGGGCTTCATTAAGGGTTTGTTTATGATTTCATTTAGGAAATCCTTCGGGTTTCATCTAGGGTTTCTTTAGGGTTTCATTTAGGGTTTCATTGAGGGTTTCATTTAGGGTTTCTTTAGGTTTCGTGAAGGTTTCATGTAGGGTTTCATTTAGGGTTTCTTTAGAGTTTCTTTTAGGGTTTCTTTATGGTTTTCTTGAGGGTTTCTTTAGGGTTTCATTTAGGGCTTCATTGAGGGCTAGGGTTTTCTGTAGGGTTTCTTTGGGGTTTCATTTAGGGCTTCATTGAGGGTTTCATTTAGGGTTTCTTCAGGGTTTCTTTACGGTTTCTTGTTTCAGTTGGGGTTTCTTTAGGGTTTCATTTAGGGATTCTTTACGGTTTTCTTTAGGGTTTCTTTGGGGTTTTAATTAGGGTTTCATGTAGGGTTTCATGTAGGGTTTCATTTGGGGTTTCATGTAGGGTTTCATTTAGGGTTTTATGGGGGTTTTATGCACGGTNATGCAGGGTTTCATGTAGGGTTTCTTTAGGGTTTCATGTAGGGTTATTCTAGGGTGTCATTTAGGATACAAACAGGAGAGAATAAAGCAAAAGAAAAAGCAATGCACCAAGTTGGCGCCAAGAGACAGCAAAGAAGAAGCAGAGCAGCAAAAACGCATGACTGCAGAAAAAGAAGAAGTAGAAGTAGAAAGGTAAGCAG
>BGPT01000979.1:179659-199659 GCA_003297045.1 Symbiodinium sp. clade C Y103 | reverse complement strand
TCCGGCTTTGGTTGCGTTGCCATCGGCCAGCAACAAGTGCCAAATTGCATGGGGTGGATGTGCGGCCGGTCAGTAGTTTGTAGTTACCATGACTTGGAAACATCTTTGTTTTCAATACACGAAACCAAAAACATGCAAATTGCCAAACCAAACCACAATGTAACGGAAACAATCAACGAACAGTTTCAACAAACCAAAGCGAGAAAAAACACATGCAAATACAACCCTCCAACCATACATGCGTGAACACATGCCCGAATAACCGTCCCAAAACAAACGTTCGGTACTAATCCCAGCAGTCATAGCGCCCAATGCAATCTCAATAAAACATCATGGACGTGAATGGTAAAACATCTTGTGCGAACTGAAGAGACCAGTTGTCAGGCAATGATCTAATGTTTTTCATTCATTGTTGTTTCAAGAATTCGTAAATGGACAGGCTGCTTTGGCCATTGGTGTCGTGTTGTTGTGTGAGTCTCACACTTTTGATACCATCCCTTGTGGTGCTGTAGACGTTTGACATTTTGTTTTTTAACCAGTGTTTGTTGCGATCAACCATGTCAAACCAACAAACCATGCCTAACAAATTGCATTTAAGTGTTGGCCGACGCATCACAAAAAATGTTTGACCCTTAAACAAAAGAGTCGAACTATCCATGTTTGAAACAAACCGTTTGTGCCATTGGAACATTTTGAGTCTACATTTCACTTTCTGACACTCAAAATTTCTGACGCGCTAGCACATGCGACAATGACGATATAGTGCTTGGGGTTTCAAATTTTTGTTGAAATTTGATTTGCACAGTACCAAGACAGACACATGTGAAATAAATTGCCAAGTGGTTGTTGTTCCCCACAAAGTAACAGCAACTGAACATGGCATTTGCACACCGTTTGACCACCCATGTATTTAGGGATGTTGTGATGATGATGGTTCTATGGTTTCCGACTGCAATGTTACAATTGCACCGTTTTGGGTTGCGGGTTTTGTTTCACAGTCAGTCAGAACATTTCCGCCATTGCTCAGTGAACAAATGTCAGTCTCAAACAAAGTGCCAAGGTGGGGGAATTGATTGCCGGCACCATTGTGCTGAACAACGGCAATTGTTCAGCTGTGTGTGACATTATGTATTTCATATTTTTCATGAAGGAACGACTTGAGAACCGGAAGTATGGTTGTTGCAGCATTGTCCCAATGCTTCATGCAACGAATGTAGTTTGTTCCGCTCAACGCGCCAATCGTTTTACAAAAATTTCATTCCTGATTTGGGTCGTATTCTGCCAGGCTGGACTTGCCACAATGGCACCATAGTTTGCAGCAACTTCACGGTCGGATTGACCAGGCTTTGAAAAACACATGGATTAAAAATCCAATGAAAACACATGGGATACAAAATGACGAATTGTCAGGAAACATGTCATATACATAGAACATACACTAACATATTCTAATTTGTTGTCCTCTTTATCGACCTTCAGAGCAAACACTTCAGAATCTGTTAAGGTTGCCAATATACTGTACAAACGTTCATCCTTGATTGCAATCCTACCCATCGAAACGAAATTAAGATCCAACAGTATTGCGCCCGAAGCATGAGGTTTCTTATGGTGAATAATCTGATTTTGCGTTTTGTGACAGGTTGTACAATCCTTCATTTCTGCTCAGTCAGATCAGTGCTGGTCTTAGCATGTTGAATTCAGGGGTGGAGGTCTCCGCAACGATTACCATACATATTTCAAAGATGCTTATGTGTGCACCTTATGTGGTGGTTGTCATTCTGGTTTCGTCAGTTTCTAACAGTTTTGGGTTTTGTGATTGTTCTCGTTGTTGCATTATTGTGGTTGTTGTTTTTTGATGCTTTGATGTATGTATATATATATACGCATATATATATACACATAATTATATATATATATATGTACGTACGTACGTACGTACGTACGTATGTACGTATGTACGTATGTACGTATGTACGTATGTACGTATGTATCTATCTATGTATGTATGTATGGATGCATGCATGTATGTATGTATGTATGTACGTACGTACGTACGTACGTATGTATGTATGTATTTACATATACGCACAAATACACACATCATAATATATATATATATACACGTACGTTTGATATGTTGTTTTTAATGTTGTTGCTGTTGCTGTTGCTGTTGCTGATGCTGTTTTTGCTATTGTTGCTGCTGTTGCTGTTGTTGCTGCTGTTCTTCTTCTTCTTCTTCTTGACTGAACTGTTGCTGCTGCTGGTGATGCTGGTGTTTGTGTTGTTGGTGGTGGTGCTGCTGCTGGTCCCATAGCTTGTGTAGGTAACGGTGGACAAAATCCATGCAATGGTTTCATTGTGCCGGTAGTGGGCACTCAGGTTGGAGTCCATTTTCGCTGAAGTGACCTCGCAAATGGAGGCGATTGCCTTTAAGGACTGTAACTGTTGGCAGACGCGTAATGAATTATTTGCGTGTTTGCTTTTTGGAATTTTCAGTTTGATCATTTTTGATCATTTTTGAACATCATTGAACATCTTCGAACATCTTTGAACAACTGTTCTTTTTGCGTCAGAAGGTTGTTGAATCGCTCGTTATGCATAGCCCTGACCACCAAATTGCACCAGGAAAATCACCTTGTGGAACTTGGCGATTCCATCTCCGGATTTGTCGAGGCGAGTTTGCTGTGTGAAGAACCATGAACTTGTGACAACTTCTGATCCAGGTATGCAGTCCCCTTTTCTTGGGTAGTAGTCATATGAGTCTCAAACCTTGAGAATGATCTGAATCTGTACAAGAGAACAAGGAATATACATCATGGACATCGGTGAAACTGGGGCTTGACTCAGATACGACATGATACGACATAATCTCGGAGGTTTTGCATTTGATAGAATTCTGCTTCTGGTTTCATTGTGAGGAAAAGGCAAGAGATCTTGGGATGGTCGCGGCTGATGATGCACAACAGGAGGCCATCAGATCGGACCTGTGTCATTTGGAAAAAAAAACAACATTTTGCAATACTGTAAATTGTCACAAGAGTTTTCCAAAGATCATTTTGAAGCACCAATTCAAGATCATCCTGGGGAAACGCTGGAAGAGTTGATAGGTCTTCTGATCTGCACCCAATAAATCAACCAAAAACATGCAGCAAGCTGAACAAGGTGGCACGCTGCATCCCTGAGGGCCATCTAGTGCTCAAATGTACATGGCCTTGGTTCTAAATTAGGTCTTCGCTACTTCATGTTGGTGCTTACTTAAGGACTGGCAGGGTGCTAACAAGCCAGAGTGTTTGGATCCCTATCCAGGAAGTCAAGGGAAACCGCACAATAATCAATTTTCTTCAGACTTTGAGACACGTTGTGGCAGAGTTTTCTATGACAGCGTTGGATATGTGACATTCTGAAAAATCCTGAATAGAAGAATGCAACCCCCTGAAGGAACACATGCGTGTGGCCGCGGTGCTTCTTCTCAGCCTGCAGATTGGGAGAAGTGTTGGAGCTGTTGGAGCTGTTGGAGCTGTTGGAGCTGGAGCAAAGCGATCATCTCTCATTCGGTATGAAATTTCTTCCCGAGGACGGAGAGGCCTTGTGACAGAGGCACCCGAGGCACCTATTAAGACACCTGAGGCACCTGTTAAGTCTGAAGAGCCCTTGGTCCAACCCGTCCAACTACACAGTGGACACTCTTTGGAGATGGGATGTTCAGACTGCTGCAACAATGGTCAAGAGAACGTTCCCTGTGCTGATGTTGAAGAATGTGCGAAGACAGCGCCAAGCACCGGCAAGTATGCGTTTATTCTTTCCTACGTTGGAAAGATGAGTCTGGAAGCCCTCCCTTTTCTGGAATCTGCCAAAGCAGCGGCGGAATTGGCCAACAAGGCGGCTCTGTGGGCAAGAAAAAGTTGATCAAGGGCTTTCACATCTAGTTTCAGAAGACTGATGTTGAGTGATGGCAATTTTTCCTCGCAATGCAGCCAGAGAAGGTAAGACCGCAAGACCTGGTAACCTTCGAAGTTGTTTGATTTTTTTTTCAACAGTGGACCGGACTCTTCCCGCGGCAAACACATTTTCAGGAGATTTTGTGTCTTTTCATTCCTCCATCACTTGAATTGTGATGTGATACGTGTCTATGCGTGTACAGAGGGTGTGCGTGTGAAAGGGACATGCGTAAAACTACATTTTGGAGTTTCCGTCCTCAAAGCAAGGACTGATTTTGCCATAGTATCATCGAAACTCATCAACACGCTATCTTGACTTGAATAAGCGGGACAGCTTGACAGTGGTTTCCTCTGATACAGCAGCTCAGGCAGATATTCTGATTCTTACGATGAAGTCTGATGCAGCCAACATGAACATCTCGGTGCGCCAAAAGTTGCAGGAACAAGGTGCCTTTTGTTAAATGTGATTTTGCAACCCTTGTGTAGTCATTCTTTGGGTTTTTCTGGGTTTCATGGCCTGGCCTGCGTATATTCTCAACTTTGATGCATTGCTAGTCAATTGCACATCAAGTACAGTAAAGTTTCACTTGAAAACGCAGACAACAAGGTATGAGAGGAATACGCTGAGGCTATCTGCAGAAGTACAACCATTGGATAATTTCCGGTGTTCAAGTCTCGCAGATTCATTGCATATTTTTGCCAAGGTGTTCAAGTGCATGTTGTTGACTGGGCATTGCCGCCGAACATGAAATATATCAAGCAGCAGAACTGGTGTGGACAGAAGGATTTGATCCGCTTACATGCTCTAGGACCAAGCTGGTGACAACGGGAAGAAATTGTGCACAAAAAGATGCAGTTATCATTCCTTTGATACATTGCTGTAGCTGTTGCTTTTAGCGGTGGTGCAACCAAGTGTGTTTCACTAGAATTTTGGCTCCAAAGAAATTGAATGTGGGATGAGTGATTCCTGAAACTCAATTGAAGGACTTGACAGCTATGATGCCGTGGCATATTTTGACAATGACATCGAGTTTCAGGGAGACATCACCCCCGTTCTCAGATGCGCTTCTGCAGGCAGGAGTGCAAAGGATGCAACGACTAGTGTGCAACTAGTTGAAACTATGGATGATACCTCTGGTCATGCGACGGACTGCTGCGGCACTTTGCAGACATTCTCATGTGTCAGCTGCCTTGCGTTCCGTTTGCATTTGTGACCAGGCAACTTCTTAACGACCAATGGAGGTCTCGGAGAGGCGCTCAATGTAGGTTTCTTCGCTCTCAAGCCCCACCGCTTGCTCTTGCAGGTGCCCTGTGCAAATGCCATAGCACTGAGACTGTTAAATGGCCTTTTCTCAACCCATGCAAGCGAGGAAGGCTCTTGAAGATTTGAATGATTTCTGGATAGTGCTTTAGAGCATAAATCACCCGGCACATGACACAGAGCAGCTCTCAGCGTGCATTTCCGCATTCCCTGAGCAGGCGGCTGAGGAATTTGCGAAAGAAGCAGACTACTCTGAGCTCAACGGCTGGGCAGAAGAAGGGTGGAAACCATGCCATGGTTACTACGTTGGAGGAGAATGTGGACAAGGCTTCTTTCATACCTTGTTTTACAAGAGACAAGCCGTTTTGAAAGAAAAACTCCTGGGAGTTGGGCAGAAGTGGAATCCGCTCCAGATCGACAAGTGCATCTGGAATTATCAGACGACATTTCAGTGCGACAGGGATTTTGACTGTTCTCGGGTGCGTGTGCATCACAAACCAATGAAGCTTGGTTCTGATCCCCGTGAGTGTTTGAAAACAAAGGATAAAATCCTGGCATCAAAGACGTCAAGTCCAATCAGTGCGACGAGCCACTCTTTGGTCCGGTTGCTCTCCACACATGAACCTGCACGTTACAAAGATGGTAACAAGACGGCCCAATTTGGATTCTACTTTCCTGTGCATGATCAAGTGGAAGGTGTCGTTGAGGTCTTAAAATCAGCCAGGCACTTCTATCCGGAGGCGCCTATTTATGTCCTGCAGGATGGTGGTTCTGTTGATTTTGGTCCTTTGTGCAGGATGCCAAGGCAGGAAGGCCAAAGTATTGTCACAGTATGTGAGGACCCATCTGTCGATTATACAGAAATACAAGGAAGCTTTATATATATATATATACATATCTATATATATAGTATAAGTATATAAGTAAGTTTAAATAAATATATATATATATTTATATACCAGGCAGGGCGGAAGCTTCAAAAAATACGACTATAGAAAGAAGATGGCCTATAGGAAAGTTTTTGAGATGCAGAAGCAGCCAAGTGTGGAAGTTGCGAGGTGCATCAACGAATAAGCAAAGTGTTGTTGAGATGCCAATGAAAGGACATGAGCATTTCCATGCGCAACTGGCTGATTGAATCAATGAACCAATGAATCGATGAAGCAATGAGCCAGTGAACCGATGAATCAGTAAATCGATGAAGGAACGAAGCAATGAATCAATGAATCAGACGATGGATCAATCAATCAAACAATGAATCAAGGAATCAATGAAGCAATGAAGCAGCGAGTCAATGAATAAATGAAACAATGGATCAATGAACCCACGAATCAGTGAATCAACCAACCAATGAATCAATGAATCAATGAAAAATGGAATCAGTCAATCAATGAATCAGTGAGGCAACAGATCAATGAATCAATGAGTCAATGAATGAGTGAACCAATGGATTACCGAATCACTGAATAACCAATGATTGAGTGAATCAATGAAGCAATCATTGCATCAACGAAGCAATGAATCACTGAATCATTGAACCAATGAACCACTGAATCAATGATTCAGTGAGTCATTGAATGAACGAATGAACGAATCAATGAGTTGCTGGATGGATGGATGGATGGATGGATGGATGGATGGATGGATGGATGAGTGAGTTACCTTTCTTTGTTGCGCTGAGCTACCTCTTCACTGAGTGACCTCGTCGCTGAGCAACCTCTTCTCTCAGCTACTTTTTCTCTGAGCAGCCACTATCTGGGCTACTTCTGCTCTGATCTGAGCTGCCTCCCAGCTACCTCTTCTTTAGCTTCTTGAACCCAATATTTCTCTGCGCGCAGCCAGCGCAATGCGTTTTGCAACGTCCAGCTGCAATTCCGCATGCCGCAGGAGTAGCACTATGGTGAAAAACTACCTTTCGCACAGCTGTTACAATGCGCTTAGCAACCTCCAGCTGCAATCCCGCTTACTACCAGGAGCGTCGCAACCCACTTACGCTTTACTGCGCGCAGCCGTGCCAATGCGTTTTGTCACAACCGGTTGTAAACCCGGTAAGCAGGAGCGTTGCGCTGAATCGACCAACGTTCGCGCAGCGCTGACAATGAGAACTCGGCCGCGCAAATCCGGCGCAGTATGGCACTGGCCGGGCAGCCGGGCCGTGACCGTGCCTGACCGCGGCACGGTCCGGTCACCCAGCACGGCACGGTCCTCACTACTACTGCCACTGCTGCTGCTACTGCTACTCCTACTACTACTACTACTGCTGCTGCTGCTGCTGCTACTGCTACTGCTACTAGGTACTATACGGTTGCCCGGCTGACCGTGGTTCTGGCCGTGCACGGTTGCCCGGCCCGATTGCGGTTGCCCATCCCGGTTGCCTGCCTGACCGTGAACCGTTGCTTGTCCCGGTTGCCCGGCTGACCGTGCGCGTTTGCTCGGCCCGGTTGCCCGGCTGACCGTGGTCCTGACCATCCAGGTTGCCCATCCCGGTTGCCCGCCTGACTCTGAACGGTTGCCCCTCCCGGTTGCCCAGCACCGTGGTTGCCCGTCCGGTTGCGGCGGACTGTGATCCTGACCCTGCACGGTCAGGCATACGGTCAAGCGGGCGCACGGTGAGCACGGTTGACCCTGCACGGTTGACCGTGTTAAATTTCTGTTCCACCGCCCTTTGGGTTTTCTGCGTTTTTTAATGTGAAATCGAGCTTTCGCTACAGCGTAGTGCATTTTGCCGACCTCATGTTCCAAAGGTGCTGCTCGGCCATGAAGTTTCGAGCATTTTGACCAGAGTCCGAGGCGCGCAACCACGGAAATAGAGACCCTATTTCGGCCACCACGGAAACCACTTCACCGGGAAAAAACAATTTCGTGCCCGAGAGTGCTTTCACCTGTGATTTCACATGCATCCGAACTGTTACATTTCCCAATTACGTGATGATGATGTGGTTGACATGATGATGTGGTTGGCATATTGGTGGGAATGGTAACCACAACAGTTGTCCGCGACTCGGAAGTTTTCGGACTAAATTTCCTTTGACACCTATATATATATATACATATATATATATACATATATATATATATACATATATATATACATATATATATATATACATATATATATATACATATATCTTTATACCTGTATCTATATTCATATCTATATTCATATCTAAATCTATATCTATATCTGGATGATGTACAGATATATATATATAGTTGCGTGAGTTTGTGTGCACTGTCAAATCAAACATATTTATGAGTATACATGTAAATATATATATATATGTGTGTATATACATACACTATGGGCTGTATATGTTAATATGTCATAATATGTCAAAATTGTGTGCATATTGACATTGCAAGACTTGGGTCTCAGCACAGCATTTGCCCCGCTTTTAGTGCCCTTGGGTGAATTTTGGTCTGTTTGGTGCGATGATGTTTGCATCGCTGAGAATTGGTCCCTCCTTCTGTATGGTGCAACTCTTTCCTGTGCCGGTCTTGCGAAATTGTAGAAAAAAATCCTGAAACTAACATATTACTGTCCATTGTCTCGAACTTCAAAGCAATCATTGATTTTCCTAGCGGGGTTAAAAACTTTGGACTTTGGATGACTGAAATGAAAAAATGTTATCGTAAAAGATAGTGACTTTGCATCAGGGATGTTTCTGCCCTGAAAAGGTTTAATTGCACTTTCGAACGCGCGCCTGGTGAGAACAGCCGGTGGAATCCACACTCTTGGTTCGCCCGGATGAGAAATGCCACGGAATTCTTCCAAACGGAGTGACTTGGTCAGGTTCCAGCTGTGTAGACACGTAGCTTCTGGGGATCTGTTGGCAGGATTTGTCCCAAAGAGTTTGCCGGAATCCTCACATTTTCAGGAATTCAGATCTCGAAGGTATGCACTTTATGCACGACTCCTTGCGTATGTGCTGCATGTAGCCACCGTTGCTGATGTGGAGCTTAAACAGGTCTGTTTCTTGCGTTCGTACCAGGTATGTGATATATCTGGAGCCAGATGTGAAGATCACTCGGCGACATATCAGAGACCCAATGAATGATGTCATAGCCTCAGCCTTGTGCGATGTGAAACGAAGAGGATTCCATGCTGCACCGATAAAAATTAACATTTCTCAGCAGCCTTCTTTGTGATAAATGGATTTTCGATCAAGTCTTCCAACCCATGCCCTGGGGCAGCGTCCGTGTTGCTGCGGCGACCCTTCAAGTGCTTTTGAAAGTCCGAGGCCGGAGGTGTCTACGACAACTTTAACCCCAGCATGAGCACTGAAACAAAGACATATTTGGAAGCTTGAGCAGTTTCATTTCATTGAATTTTACTTTGAAGTTTCTGCAATAGGTTCCAAGAGCTGGCAGGGGAACAAACTTAAGTAAAGGATCTTTGGAGTTTCTTCATGATTGCTGAGGAAAGACTGGGAGGTGACAGACAGCCTTGCTTTAATATTACCTGGACGCATTTTGGCCTATGTGGTGGATCCTACTTTCGGTCAGAAGCAATCCTGGATGCTTTCAAGCCAGAACATCTACTGCGAATTGACTGGAAGAAGCTGAGAGAGAAGGAAGGTGACTGTTCTGAATCGGAGTCTCGCGCCGTACTGTAGCAGACACACTTTGCCAGACCTCGGTGCCGTTTTCAGTATTGTGCGGCTTGTTGCTCTCTCAACTGTTTCACAGTTTTTCTTTTTGTTTCCGATGCCTTTTCCCCAGGTGACAAGACTATGAGCAGCGACTTTGCAATGCTTGTGGCTCTTTCTGCACGAGCTTGGACAGTCTACCCGTGGGAGGTGGGCAGCTGGTGTTGAATCCAAGGAAAGCAAAGAGAATATCATATTCGTAGCCGTTGCAGTTTGACGATCTATTTTGGGTCATTCGCGAGGACCAGACTCAACACTGACATATCCCAAGCATATCTCAGGAAAAAAGTTACTTGCGAAATCCATGTGCCATGACTTGAGCAGGCTGGGTTCATGAGGCATGGCTAAACACTTTCTGCCGCACTTCAGTGTCCAAATCTAGGCGATCCTCAGTTCTTCAAAGCAAGCTGGCAGGAAAGCGCTCAGTACTTCAGCGATGCCCCAAAGGATCCATCGCATCTTTTGCAATTTCAAAAACAATGGCCAGCATTCAATGCATCTGCTGCCTTTCAGCACAACCACAAGGACTTGCTGCCAAAATGTGCACACACATACAGTTTCGAGCTGAACCCTCTTCAATTGAATGTAGTGTAAGCGCTACTGTAAGCCTAAGAGACTGAACATCTCCAGTTTGTGCACATTTTCTTCTTGATTTGTCCACTTCTCAGGAGTTGTACCATGCAAACATCAGCAACGACGAGAGAGCGGTTGTTGCTAAGTTTTCCGATAGTGCACCCGACACCACTTGTCACGGCTGCGTTTGGTACAAGGACAACCGCTCAGACATGCATTTGGATACCTTTGGAGCAGTACCCGACGCTCAAAAGTGATTGTCATTGAGTTGATATTACCTGAAGGATGGAAGACCACAGTCGCGGATGCATATTCCGAGTGATCCTCCAAACGTTGAAGGCCGGAACCAAGCAAACTACGGTTGATCTTTAAATATTGATACATGTTTCCGAGATTGACATTTTGGCAAAGCGAAGATTACAAACAACATGTTTAAACATGGTTCTTCAGCAGCAGAAACAGGTGAATTCAGCTTCACTTTCTCTGGTGTATTGAATCGCACAGCCTGCGCGACCGCCAGCAGTTCACTGCGGCTTGCCTGCACAAGTTGCACTTCAAAGGCATTTAAATCCGAGCTTTCCCTGCTCTTAAAGGACTTGGGGTTTTTTTTGTTCTTTCTTGATTCCTTCTATTCTTGCTGTATCTTTCACTGGAAGATCTGGGAGAAGGACTGAGGAGGACATCCGTTACAACATGGAATGATGATGTCATATTCCTACAGCGTTTCATTGGCGGACGGATGTGTCTGCCAAGGCACTTCCCAGGCTCCTTGTTGGCTCATCCGGACTACATCTTAAATGCTGGCAGTGATGGATTGCCACTGGCCAAAGAGCACCCATCGTGGCTGCTGAAAAGCGATGCTTTGGTCGTGGATGCAAGGCGCAAGGACTCACGCTTGTCCAACGTGTGGTCTCCACAGTAAGAGATATTATGATTCATCAGCAATGCCAGTCTTTCTTTTTCCTGGTCACACTTCTCAAAACCAAACTCAAACTTCACAACTCTCAGCATCACACACACAGATTCGAGGGCAATGCGTAGGCATGCTTGTCTTTTTCGAAGATCTTCAAAGTATGTCAAAGCAAATTATTGAGGCTTTCAAGGGTTCCTGTACTGGCCAGATGGGTCGCTACATGTCGCTACCTCCAGGATGGTGGTGGCATGCTCATCTTGCAGCCTGTCTTCATGGAAGCAGGATGCTTGACCGTAACTGTAGACGGCTGTAGAGGATCTTCAGAATGTAGGCCACTGCTCTTTGGAGTCCAGACATTTTCTTCTGATGCAATAGTTGCATTAAATGTTATGTCTTCTTACTTTGACTTCCAAATGTCATTTTGCCAGTCATTCAAGTACAACAGTTTCATTTTTTCTGTATTGAGTGTCCTGGTGTCACAGGTTTGAACCAAAAACCGGAAACCGCTGTAGCAAGGACCGCTGTGGGGTCAAACTTCGACTCCTCGGCCTCGCTGGTTGCGCTCAATTCTCGCCACCAACCGCCTTCATGCACGCAGATATGGTCGTGCAATGGTGATCAGGATGGGTACTTGGGGTACTTGGAGTGCTTGTGTCAATTTTTTGGGAAGTAATTTCAACACTTTTTCGCAAACTGGTTGGCGCGCTTTGACTTGATGTGATGGTGCGGTGATTTTCCTGTTTGAGATGGTACGAACATACAGCACCAGCTGACGTGCGCCTTGTGAATTTGTTGGTTCCGGTCTTTTGGATTGATCTTAGAGGTAGGATAATTACGCGTTCAGCCACAGGTTGCCCAGATGCATTCCAAAGGCTTTGCCAAAATGTAAACAACAAGGGGACAGAGTTTCGGCGCTGTCAGGTGGTTGCCGAGCAAGCCTCAGCTATTGGATTGGCAACGACAGCAATGCGGCGATATGTCTGAGAAGGCATGGTCCAAGTCCAAGCCATTGCAACAAAGTTCATGACGGGCGGGGAAGTATTCTTCAAGTAATCTGGGAGATGATCAGATGGAGGAGAGTGCATGAAGTGAAACAAAGTAAACAATTTCCCGTAATACTATCATAGTGTTGTGAGCATAGCAGAGTTGAGAGATCCTTGTGTTATTCTGCTAGAAAGACAGCCGGATCATGGAGTGCAATGCTGGCGAACGGACACAGCAACATGGATATAACTATATTTATCATTTTATCATTATTTATCTATGTATATATATACATATCTATATATATATATATATAAACATATATTGTAGGGCTTCGCACACTGGCGATGGCCCAAGGGTTCCTGCTGTTGCTGTTGCTGTTGCTGCTGCTGCTGCTGTTGTTGCTGTTGCTGTTGGTGTTGGTGTTGGTGTTGTTGTTGTTGTTGTTGTTGTTGTTGTTGTTGTTGTTGTTGTTGTTGTCGCTGTTGCCGGGGGCCCAAAAAACTGTCATCCTGGCTGCGTTTTGCCAATTTTTGAAGGCTTGCGGGGCAAAAACACCGTGAATATATATATATATATAGATATAGATGTTTTCGGCGTTTGAGGAGCCCAAAACCACGGTATTTGCGGTGCTTTTGCCCATGGTAGCAAAAACCACGGTATTCACAGTGTCTTGTGGACAACACCTAGGAAAATTCTTGTAAGTCACTTGTATTTACGCAGTTTTCAGCATGTTGCAAGAAGTAATTTTTCCACGCCAAAGGCACAAAAACATTGTAAATTACAATGTTTTGGCTTTTGGACTGCGCCAAAGAAAATGTCAAAATTGATCAAACATCAATCAAAAAGTATCCAAAATGGAGCAGCCGAAAGCCTTGGCTTTTCCCATGCTGCGCGGGCTTTTGGGTACGCGTAACAGCCGGCCACCAACCAGGGAGGAGGCCTAACATGGCTCATCTGAGACCCAACATGGAGTCAACATGTGCAAAGTTGGCTTCAACTTGTGCCATCATGCTTTTAGATGGCCACAATGTGGCATAACATAATTCGAACATGACATAGCATGACCCAACTTTGCCAAGCTGTTGCCTCAACATAACCCTTACATAGCCTGACATACACCCAACACGGTCCCACAAAACACTGTGTTTTACAGCGGTTTTGGGCGCTTTTCTCCACATGGCCCCAACATGCCCTCAAGATGGTCCCAACTTGACCCCAACATGGACCAACCTATGCCCAACATGGCCCCTACATGATCCCAACATAGCCTGAACATAGCCCAGCATCCCGCTCAAAAACATCATTTTTCTTCCCATTCCACCGCCTTTGCCTTTGTGACACATGCGAAACGGCAAAGCACCACCTAATTTTGTGACTAAAAAAACGCCAAAAAGTGCCTAACGTCCCTTCTGAAACCCTACTAAAGCTGATGTTTTGCAGCTTTTTACCCTTGTTTCCCACATGTCATCATAGTAGAGTAGTAGTAGTAGTAGTAGTAGTAGTAGTAGTAGTAGTAGTAGTAGTAGTAGTAGTAGTAGTAGTAGTAGTAGTAGTAGTAGTAGTAGTAGTGTAGGAGTAGGAGTAGGAGTAGGAGTAGGAGTAGGAGTAGGAGTAGGAGTAGGAGGAGGTGTTGTTGTTGTTGTTGTTGTTGTTGTTGTTGTTTCGGCAACTTTGTTCCCCATACGCGGTCCGCCTTGCGTCGTCCGTGATCGGCGGATATTATATTGTGTTATGTCACATGATTGTTTATTGTGTTGATCACAATTGATCACAAACTCTTTTTCCCTTACGCTCCCCCTTTCTCCGGCCGGGGTCGGCGGATATCTTTGACATGCTTTGTTTGACATCTCTTGAAATAATCACCTTGTCAGTTGGATGTCGAGCCATCTTCAATTTGATTCTATCGTGAAGGAATGCACGAAGCAAAATGAGAGGGAGAATTTCAACTGGGAAAAACATCGCATGTTGCAGGACAACGGTTACCCGTTTGTACTGAGTTGGCAGGTTGCTTTGTATCTTTTCTGTTTTCGAAAGTGGTTTGTCCTTCAGCAGCACCAAATTCCTGCAACTGATGGGCGATGTGCAACGAAACAATTCGAGCAGCCATTGAGAGGAGTACCTTGAAAGCTCGCAGAATTTCAGCCATGTGATGATGTTAGCCAGAACCTCAGGAATGGTTGCGGTTTTGACTTTCTGCTTTAGCAACCATATCGCAGGAAGCGACTTCCAAGAGTGTTAGAAGTCCAGAGCCATCATTGCCCAGGATGCTGATGCTGCTTTGGTGCGTCATGAGCACAACATCTTGGGCTCTGTTGCAAAACAGCTAGCTATCCAGAACCGACGCATGGCGGATCTAGTCACACTGGTCAGAGGAGATTTCCCTTGGCACTTGGCACTTTGTTTCCCAATGTCAGCATGGATAGGCAGGCTAGGGATGGCTGTGCAATCAGCAGAATCAACAAGTTTCCTGATTCCAAGGAGATGTTTTCTTCACCAATGAAGATTGGCTGGAGTATGGTTCGAAGAGGACGAGTCTGTGTGAAAACTGGATTTCCGCTGCTTCTCTGTCACCGTGAAAGCAAGTCTTGGAGTCTCTGGGTGGTAGCAGGGTAGCACTCACTTGGTTTGGAACAAGCTTGTGCATCTAGCGTGCACATCTCCCACAATATGTGGCTTTCAAAACGGTGAATGGAGTCCCTCTGTCAAACAGGGACAGATCTCCGATCTACCAACCTTCAGGATCAATGGTGGCGTAATCCTTGCCCGCAACAGTCCATTTGCTAGGGTTTCTGGGTCAGCAGTATGTTGGCAAGGAATGGCAAGAAATGGCAAAGATATCTTTGTCATCACTCATGCAACTTTGTTGTGTTTCTTGCTTCATTGTACATTGATATCAGATAAAGAACGTCAGTTCCTGGGAGACTGCTGTGGCTGGCTTTGCAGGGCACCAGGCTGTTCTCTTTGCCAAGGACCTTTTCAAGGACACAGTTGATGCTCATTCCATGGGTCCTCAAGGCTTAGCAAGTTGGCGCATTGGCATCAAGGCGCGAATTCTGCGGGAAGATGGTGTGAATAGAAGCAGCGTGGGCTGCATGGCAGCGGCAAGGATTCCCATCGCACCACTTTCAGCCTGAACAGATTCCTTGATGGTCAGATGAAATGGCAACTGGACGTTAACCTCTTGTTTGGCTATGCAGCAACGTCGGTCTTACCAAGCGGCAAACCATTTCTTGACACGTCAGTCTCTCTGATTTCCTGAACAGATCATGGATTCCCTGGTTGTTAGTGCAAGCAGTACATGTAGGGCTGTCAGATGCTGGTCACTCTGCTTTCCCTGACACGGCAGAATCACCAGTGCACCAGCAACGAGCAGATTTGCTTGAATGATGCTGGATGCTGAGCGATGCCCACCCTTGCAGATACACCCAAAGGGCTGTAGCCAAAGTGTCAGAGGGAGAATGAGAAGCCTTTGCAGTTGAAGTCTGTTGAAACTTTGTTCTGAGCATAGGACCGACATTGTTGCTGTCCACAGTACATTTGCGACAGTCGTAAGATGTTGTACGCCGATACACATGTGGATGGCTTGGTGCCCAGGCAATGGATGCAAGCTCGGAAATGAGAGCTCGCATTCTTCTGGCGTGCCTTGAATATAAAATACTTCACTGCCCTGGAATTCCGTTTGAAGGACCTGCTACCTGGTGATGATGATGATGATGACGATGATGATAATACGTACTGATGATGGTGGTGCTAATCATGTTGATTACGAGGACTGTTGGATGGATCCTTGTTGGCTATGACTGCGATGAAGTCTTCTGAGTCCGCCTTGTCCGCATTTCTTTTTAGTGGTGCCAAAAGCGAATCTTGTTCTTTCACTGCTTCTAGGCTGGTGCGCTCTCCACCTTGCCATCGATTTCTAAGGAGCGGAATCCGCTATAACCGGGGTGGTTGTACTCTACGTCACTGTGGCGAGCCTGTCAGTGACGAAAATCTGAAACTGGGACTGGATGATCCTCGCCTCGAGATCCTTCATTTCATGGGTTCCGACCTCGGAGTGCCACAGTTTCAGCGAAAGACAGGTCTCAGTGTCACCATGCAATCTGGATGACATCATTTCGGCAACTGAGGAGATCACACACTAGCAGACCAAGTGCTTTGCGACCGACCCGTGGATTTCACCGGTGAGGATGCAAATGGATATGGATGCAGCATCGATGGGTCTTCCGTGCTTCCGAGCGACAACAAAGCCTACTTTTGAGGGCACTGCCTTTCTTTTGTTGCCGATAGGTGAAAATACTGAGAGTTGCATATCTTGCATCCATTTGGAGGCGGATGCAGAACATGGTTGCAGAGGTTAAAAGAAACTGCAGGGATCAGGGGGGCAGGTACTGAGAGACGAGCTGACGAACAGGTGATCACATTCCTTGGAAGACTAAAACGGTCGCCCTTTTACGGGAAAAGAACCATTTTTTTCCAGCAGCGGCCTGGGACACTTCGAACAGGGAAATCTTGGCGAAACAAGCCCAGCAACCGTGTTTGGACACGAACACCTTCATGAGAGAAATTGTCCACCACTCCATTACCTGTGACGACGCGTGTCAAGCTTTCCATCCAGAATCCACTGCACTTGCAGGCAAATGAAATAAGACTTGATGCCTCAGTCGATCGTGTGAAGCGACTCTGGCAAAAGGCCTGGCATCATTGTCTCATGAGTGCATTCAAACTCAGACACTCGAAATGACTGACTACTAACTACTATGGCAAAGGTTGTTCAAGGGTTGCGTGAGAACGGTCAACATGAATCTTCTTGAGCTGGAACACATGCATTGCGAATCATTGCGACATGTTGTGGCCATTGTGTGTGCATGAAGGACGTATTGTGTGTGGCAATGTTTGAAATTGCCCTCCAGCCTCATGCCAGGCAACGATGACTTTCGAATCGACACAAGCAGCCAAGGCAGAAAGTTGCAGTCACAGTCAGATGCAAGATGGACGAGACATGACAAGACAAAGAGAATGCTGAAGCTTTCAGAAAGAAGCCGCGCGGTTCGGCAGCCATCTTATACCATCTTGCAGAACTTGGTGAAGTCAGGCTTATGTCTTTCTTACAGGACGCTTCCAAAGAGTGAGGGCAATAGCTGGTGGTTTTGCCATGAAAGATTGGAGCCACTTGGTATTGAGATTGTCTTCTTTTCAATCTGTGTCAGGAGCGGGAAAATACTGCTGCCTTGGAGGAGTGTCTTGCGATAAGGGGATGGTGTTTGAATCTTACGCAGAGTCTGCTGAGGGACCGAGCTAGCTTTGGGGTGAGCTTGGGATGCCATTTAACGATATTCAATGACTAAATTGGCTGTCCATCCTTTTGTAGATGGAGCACAATAAGATTTCCTACGTCTTTCGTTAATGAGGCTTGTCAGGTGGTTTCATCCTGGTCCGTTCGACTGAAATCTATATTCAATATTTGCAACTGTGCACAGCCACTGTTTGAAATTTTTCTTGGCAATGACATGACCTTCGAAATTACCAAAAGTTTGAAAGTCTCAGCCTTGATGATGGCGGCTCCAACAACAGGAGCAACGCAAGTCTCTGGAAGAGCGTGCCTTTCAGGCCTGGAGAGTTGCTCAAGATGCTGGCCCATCTGGTTCTTTTGACTCCAAAATGTTCTTCCAAAATGTGCATGTCTGAAAACAAAGTCAGACCATCCGGATGGTCGCGGCAGTGAGAGTCCTTCAAGCTTTGCATTCCGTTTTGATGTCTAGTTGTCAGGTTGATTGGAAATGGTTTTGCTACTTCACATAGTTGAGCTCTTTCGTACTGGGTCCCTGAAAGGTGGATTTGGAACATCAGGAGCAAATCTCAAAGCGCCAGCTCCCAGATATCTTCTGATGCCCTGTGAGTGTCACGAGTAATGCAGTCGTGACAGAAGAATTCGAGCTAATGAAACAATTTAACCATTTGCAAGCAAAGAAAAACTACAGTTTTTGCATGTTCAATAAGAATTGAAGAATGTCAGCGCTCAGCTCCCATTGATAGGCATTTGGGATGAGCTCATGCATGAATACATATCATTGGATATCGACATCGAGGTCTTTTGAGACATCCTTTTCTCCTAAAGAAATCCAAAGTCTCTCACCGGCATTGATTCAAAGGCGTGACTCAGAGATCACAGCTTTGCAGCAACGCCTGGAGGCGCGGTTGTGGCCGTAGGAAATGTGCAGTTCGCAGTGGCATCTGCTTCTTGTTTCTGGGACGAACAGAGAGGACTGTAGTTTTTGGATGAACTTCGGGGGATGTTCTGCTTGTTTTCGTTGTTTTTCGTGAGAAACATGTCATATCTTGCTACATTTGCGCGATCTCTGTGAACGTTCAGGCCTTGCTCGGTGAACACGTAGAGAAGGAGGATGCCAAGGTTGGCCGATGCGAGATCAGTTGGACAAGAGTGCAAAAAAGAGATGTGTAGTCTAGACACATACTTGAACACCTGTTGGTATGGGCTGGAAGATGTTCGCTGCTGAATCATTGAGAGTTTTGCGAACTAGGAAGGTAATTTCTCCCTCCAATCTTGTAGTTGATGGCGCGCGCAAGTTAATTTGCATGCTGAAATCTCAAATCAGACTCCTTTTACTTCATGGACGGATTTTGCGATGTAGGTATGAAGCGGTACAGGTGGGACATTGCTTGTGACTTATGACTGTTTTGAAGCTCCCAGCCAGCTTGCAGGTGACCCTCTCGCAGCAGGTACAGGTGAGCCCGGAATTTCAATCAGATAGGAATAGCTTGAATCGCGTGCAGAGGTCCATCAAAGGAAATATGGAGAAATATGGGCATTTGCAGCACTCGTCGTCCTTCTCGACCCACCGACAGAGAACCATGTGGAGTTTCATTGCAAGCTCATTTCTTGTCGGCAATTTGCAGCTAGGTCCTGCAAGAAGAGCTTGACAAGTCACAGAAGGAATGCGAAGCTATGGCTAGGAGCCAAGATCATTCTGCGTGGCCAACTTTTGACAACACTTGTCGCTTGAGTCCAGTAGGTTTATGGCATGGATACACACTTCATGTCTCTTCAAAACGCTTTAGCTTCAAGGGTTGGCGGGATTTTTAAGAGTCCGTGATGATGGCAGATGGAGTTTCATCATTTGCATCAAACAGAAACCTTCAGTGAGTACCGTTGCTGGAACCAAAACAGTGTGTCGAATTGAGGCCTCTGAGTTGGAGGAGGTGCAGGCAGCGCTCCGACAAAGGTCTCTAGACATACTATTCAATCTAGTTCAATCCTCTTGCACTTTCTTTTCCATGATTGTACCACCGCAGGGGTGAAGGGTGTGGAGGGATGAGATTCTCCAAAGCTGAGGTTGAGCTTCTTCACGCATTGGCTCCAGCTTTCGTCTGTTTGTGTCACGTCTTAAAAGTCCAAAAGCGCCAACTTGCCCTGTCTCTGAGCGCATCCCGCCATGCTTCCGCCTTGCGGCGGATTGCCAAAGATCTCAAGGAGCTGGAGACTGAGCCGCTGCCGCTGGTAGCTGCCAGACCGATGGATTGGCATGGGGGTCGCTTGTGCACCTGGAAATTTTCTCGCTTACGCACCTGGAAATTTTCTCGCTTGTGCACCTGAACATCTCCTCTGTCTCGTGATATGATGCGAAATCCTGTGAATTCTCAGGTAGTGTCGGAAGTGGTTT
>BGPT01000979.1:83644-179258 GCA_003297045.1 Symbiodinium sp. clade C Y103 | reverse complement strand
CTAATTTTAAACCCTAAAGGGTTGTTTCAATGATTGAGAGCTTGTCCTCAAGTCTGACCCCATGTTCCCGGTCTCGGTTCCTGGGTTCCAAAAACGTGGGAGGGTATGCGCTTTTTGTGTTCCAGGTGCGCGAGTAACACCATTTCTAGGTGCGCAAGTGACGCCATTTGGTCAGGTGCGCAAGTGACACAATTTCTAGNAGGTGCGCGAGTAACACCATTTCTAGGTGCGCAAGTGACGCCATTTGGTCAGGTGCGCAAGTGACACAATTTCTAGGTGCGCAAGTGATCCCAGTCCCTCCTGCTGAGCCGTTTCGGTGACACGTGAACCTTTGACCCTGCGACGGTCCGCTCGCGGGCTGTGTCTTTCATTTGGTGATGGGTTTGCCCAAAGACTACCCCTTCACTCCGCCGAGCATCCGTTTTCCAGCGCGGCCCTTCCCATCTTTTCGCCATCCGAACTTGTTTGGGGACATGATCTGCCTGGATATCTTGCAGAGCTTCATCGGTCAGCGTGATCAGAAAGCTGGCTGGAGCACCGTGCAAACAGCGCTGCTTCAGTTGGCATCCTTCCTTTTCGAGAGGGAACATGTGCCGCAAGATCATGGTGGTGCTTACAAGGGCAGGATGACACCGCTGCTTGCAGGAAGAGTTAGGGAGGAATGAAGTTTCAGTGCCGAGAATGTGGTCATTGTTTCCAGCAGCCGCTGCCTCCACTTCTTCCGTTGGACCTTTCTGCGCCGTTGGAGCTGAAGGAGCCCACCATTGCGCCAAGGGTGCCCAGGGTTTGTGTGGGAATGGGGGAAGCGAAACCGCAGTTGCAGTCGGGCCCCCCCCAACCGATAGGATGGGGTAGGTCAATCCCTTTTGTGCTGAAGATAAGCCTATCTTTGTTCAGATGTGTATTTTATGATCTGAAGTGCCGACAAGGGCAGGAGCCCATACTTGAAAGGAGATTGGGCGCCTTGGAAGAAGACTTTGAGCGAAAAGCAAGCATCACCAGTCAAAGAGCGAAAACCAGCGCTCGGGCCCTTGGAACTCCTGTGCGCGAGCTGGGCACTGGCAAGGTGGCGGAACAGACAAAGTCCCAGGGAATCGGCTCATCTGGGCAACAATTGGGGCATGAGAATCAGGTGGCTCCAGCCTCTAGGGCCTCCAGCGTCATGACATTCGAACGTCAGCGTCGTGATCGACTTCCCCGGGAGGAGCGCCGCTTGAGCTCGGAGCAATGGCAGAAGGAGAAAACTGCTGCCGAAGGCCCAAGCTGCAGCGAAAGCTGCAGCGAAAGCTGCTTCTGCAAGTGAAAGCATTGCAGTGCGCACCTTGCCGTTGGACCAATAGGCAGCCATGGATGTCTTGACGAAGCTGATGAATTCACAGGTTGTTCTACTGATGAAGGGCGACCTGCATACGTCTGAGAAAGCTCTGGCGGGGTACATNCTTGACGAAGCTGATGAATTCACAGGTTGTTCTACTGATGAAGGGCGACCTGCATACGTCTGAGAAAGCTCTGGCGGGGTACATGGCTTTCCATCACACTTTGCTTCTATTGAAGAGCCGTTTCGAAAGTTTCAATGATTCCACTGAAACAAAAGGTCGGAGCTTCTTGCAGAACTAGGAGATGAGAAGAAAGGATCAAGTGCCAAGTGCCGAATCTTGGGGAATTCATTTGCTTCCTGTCAGTGTCGGATGAATTCAGCTGGGACGACCTTGCTGTGCCCATCCTATAGATGAAACCTTTGATCGAGGAGTCTCATGGTTGGTGAAAGCTTTCCCCTGCTTTGCCACCATGAACGAAGTGGAGGAACGTGTGGAGAAAACTTGGGAGACCGGCAGGGGATCTCGTCAGCTGTTGATGTTTCACGCATGGTTCCTTGACCACATTGCTCACACCCAGCATCCGCATGCAACCAGCGAATCTGGCTGCAAAAAAGCCAGCTGTTTGTTGGAGCGCTATGAACGCACCAAAGGTTTGCCATTGCAATCCAGAATGCATGTCGACAATTTCATAGTTTGGGCACTTGGCAGGATTTCTTCCACGCGATTCATATGGAGACGCCACAGCAGGCCATTGCACCCTGGCTGTTGAGGTGTGCCAGACGATCTGCAAGGAAGGGCTACCATGGTTCCAGGTTGCAATTCATGGACTGACTGAAGCAACAGGCAGGATCTTGTGGAGAATTTCCACCATTTTGAAGCAAAACTGCAATTTGGCAAGCCATTTTGATCCTAACCTTTAGCACTGCCCAAAGTGCCGGATTCTGTTCCGTGTACAGATGCAGAGGTTCTTTGCTGTACAGATCTTTTGGACTCAAAATTTTGGCAGTCCTAATGCCAGAAAGACAAAGGGGCTCACTTGCTTGACTCTCAAAAGCAGCTTTTTCATGGGTGGGATTGGCATGCGGACAGTGTGTTATAGTGGTAGATGCTCTACTTCTTATGGTTTCACCTGCTCCATTCGAATCACGCACCCTATCGGCGTTCCAAACCACTGACAGGAAACCTGTCAGACGCAAAACTGTTTCTGGCCAGCACCTCCAGGCAACCCGAAAACGGCTGGACTACCAGTGGGGCGCAGAGCGTGAGGAGCGGATAAGTTTGTTTTTGATGTTTATCATTTGTCATTATCATATGCCCATATATAAGCCTTACAAACGAAAAAATCTGGGAATCCTCACTGATGCAGAGAACGATTGTTCTGATTTGTTTTCTCAGGATCAAACCTGGCAGGTGTCAACATTGACCCTGGGCATACCCTTGGTCCACAGTTACAACACTGCAGGAGTTGGTCCGGACACGTGATGCTGCAGAAAGTCGAATGGGAATTTTGCAGAGGCGGTTGTCTAATGTTTGTATCCATTTGAAGGTTGCCCCTGCTTGTGAGATGTATCAGAGGAACCGCATGACTGATAGCAGTTGAGCTACACGAAATTAGGCCCAGGCATGGGCATGAACTGAAGTTCGTCATTCATATTGCACTAGTCCCACAGTGTTCGAATTCATTCCGCAGGTCTTTGGATGAAGCACTTGAGAGAAGTGAGACTTTGGAAATCAAATGTGTGGGTCCTGGAGCTGACGGTGGCGACATGTGGCGACATCTTTCAATTAACCTTGACTGCCACAGCATCTGTTCTTGGGGAAGATCGTTTGCCGCTATAGCAGCATCAGCTGTAGGCCTGAAACCCTGTGCCCTTTTAAGGTGTTCAGCGAGCCGAGAAACTCGAGCAGATGAGGAGAGCCGCATGAAGCTTGCTCGTGACCCTTTTGTTAACAACTCTTGTATGCTCTGTTACTGAATGGTTGAACCTTCAAGGACCATGATGGATGAGCAGGAGTATGGATCGCAGCTCTTGTTCCGCATCAAATGCCAGGTAAAAAAAATGCAACATATGTAAATATGCAATGCCCATGACAAGACAAACGTGCATGACAAACTCAATTTCTATCAAGTCGCATCAGAAACATTCAGAAAGAATAGTCCTTGGGCTGGCTAGTGGATTCACCATGTTTTGGAAATCTGAATGCAAAGTCCGACCACAAAGTTGAGCCGAGACAAAGTTTCATAGCTAGACACAACATAAAGCAAGATCACAATATTCTCACAGCGGCTAAGGTTGGAGCTGAGCCAGAAGATGGAAAGGGTGGGAGTCCCAAGAAAGCCATTGTCCACTGCATGGCGTTCTTACTGGACCAGGGTCCCGCGCATTTCTTCTCTCGGTTTTGCGACGAAAGATTATCCAAAGGAGCATGTGGCAGAAGCAGCAAATACTGCATGGAGAACAGTTCATCCTTGAGAATGATTGAATTTAAAATGATTGAAGACTTCGGATAATCAGGTGCAGCAGTATGTGAAAGAGCGACAAGCAACTGCTTTGGTGGCTGAGAAGAAGCAACAGGCTGCTGAACACACAGCAACATACCTGTGCAGACATGAAACTGTTCAGGTGCACTTTTGCATGTCAGCATTCCTTTGGGTGCGGCCTCGCCAACAACCCGTCACCACAGGATGCAGAGAAGATGGCGGAACGCTGGCAGAATGAAGTGCGCCGTTGCCAGGCCCCACCAGCAACCGCGGTGTTTAAGGCTTAGAATCCAGACACCTACAGGCTTTGTTTGACTGATACATCTATGATCCTTCACGATTCACCCAGTCTTTCTTTCCTCGGACGATAGCGTTTGAACTGGTATGTGAGCCTCAGAACACTGTGGATTTGATAAGCAACACAAACTTGTTTGTATGACCCTGACTGACACACGCTTGTAACCTGTTTCAAGTTTTGCCCAAACACAGTTTCTCCATCCCAGAAACTGTTCCGCATGTGTCTGGGTTCCTCAAGCAGCTCTTCCGGGGGAGGCTGAGAAGGAACGACTCTCGAGCTTGGTGATGGAGCTGGAAGGCAGTGCGATTCCAGCCTCAGGGAGTTGGGGAACTGGAAGCTTCAAAATCTAAAGGTTGTTTGGAGCGTCAGCACATGCCAGGCGGAGGTTGTAGGTACAGCAAAGGTGACAAATCACCAGTGCCTCTGTGTATGATCCTGTGTTCTGCATCCCTTATTGGGAAACTCTCCACCTTTGCCAACATGGCAGCTCGCCAGGAACCATCGATAGCGTATTCTAAGACCCAATGACAGCACACTCTTGTGTTTGCCCTCTCATACCATCCGATAAACAAATGGTCCACCACACACACGCACATAACCCTGTATACGAGGAGAGGGATAGGGATGCAGGCAGCAGTTTGTTTTCCAGCATATTCCCTCGGCAAGACCTTTCTTTCCGAGCAGCAAAACAAACTTTGTCCTTCCGGCTTGGAAACCTTGGTTTCTCAAACTCGAAACTCTAGTTTTGAAACTTTAATTTCCCGATGGTTCTCCAACCTTTCCTGCAACCGTTTGCTTTCACTTTCGGAAACGAACCCTTTTCCAGCTGCAGCTGAAGCCTTTCTTTTGGCAACCAGAAACTAATGTTTCATCTCCCCTCCAAACCGTTCGGTTTTTTTCTGCCGAAACAAACCTTTTTCCTCAGATTCAGTTTGTTTCCCTCTCCCGCTCAGGAGCAGCCAGAGCTACTCGCTTTGAAAATTCACAACTACCATTTTTTCTTTCCAAACAAACCTTTGAAACTTGAGCTTGGGACTCTTTAGTCGCATCCTAGCTCTGAAAGACTGGATGTTGTTTGCATGTAGTTCTGGCATCCGAGACCCAAGGCCAGAACAAACTATGTCAAAAGGATCCTGTACCTTCCTTCAGATCTGTTCCCTTCTAGAAGCGGCTATGTAGCCACAGTTCCTGATGGTGATTTGCCCACAGGGCGCCACACTGGACAAGCAGAGCAGTGGCAAGGTGCTGTGGAGCGACACCGCCGTGAGGCCCGTCCTGAAGGACTTGAGCTGTTGATCTTCAAAGATCTCATCCCAGAAGGGATGAAGTGCTCACACATCATGGGTCAAAAATTCATGCAGAGAACAGGATCGCAGATTAAAATATATTGAAACTTGATTCAGACTTCAAAGATCTTCAAACTTCTTCAAAGTCAAGACAATTCCCGGATGTTAGTCATTGTCGACAAGCGCACCATGATGGGTACGTTTGTACCGTTCCGGAGGTCACCGCATTGGAAGATGCACTCAGAAAGCCGCTGGGCTGAAGATACACTGAAGTGACCGCACATTTCATTTTGAATGCAGCAGGAGAACTTGTAAATTCTTTGGATTTGTCATCTCACCTGAATAAATCCTTTACATTGCTGGAGATCCATCCTTGTGATTGGCAAGTTTTGCATAGGTAAAAGTTAATTGAGAATTGATGGTAACCATACGCGTTCTTACATAAAACAGGTCGTATATACATAACATGTATGTTCTCATGATCATTCTCATATCATGTATGCTGTAATTTCATGTATGTTACCATTTAGGGTGGGGGGGGTTGGGGGTATCTTGATTCTTGTATGTTTCTACCTGTCATTATTTATGACATGTCGTATAACTATACATAACATGTATGTTATCATATCATTCTCATATCATGTATGTTGTAATATCATGATATATGTATGATGTTACGTGCCATTAACTGTAACATGTCATATATACAAAACATGTATGTTCTCATGATCATTGTCATGTATGTTGTCATGTTCAAGTCATGCATGATTTCATCTTTTTGTCACTACTGGGATGATGAGACTTGCACCATCTCCTATTTCCCGCAGTATATTAGATTCCCGGCACAATTGCCTATGAGGGCTTGGCATCTCCTGCTCGCTTGGCTCACGCCAAAAGAAAGAGCGATGGAACGCTGATGATGCCACCCAAGACTGTGTTTCAATTTGAATCTTGCAATTGGATGTATGCCGTCTGAACCATCTGCCTTGCCGCGGAGAAAATGGGACAAGAGACAGAGTGGCTGCTTCATGATTACAGGATCAAAGATGATGATGATGATGATGATGATGACGATGATGATGATGATGACGATGATGATGATGATGACGATGATGATGGTGATGATGATGATGATGATTTGGTGATGGATTTGCCCAAAGACTACCCCTTCACTCCGCCGAGCATCCGTTTTCCAACGCAGCACTTCCCATCTTTTCGCCATCCGAAATTGTTTGGGGACATGATCTGCCTGGATATCTTGCAGAGCTTCATCGGTTAGCGTGATCAGAAAGCTGGCTGGAGCGTTGCTTACACCGTGCAAACAGTGCTGCTTCAGCTGGCATCCCTTCTTTTCGAGATGGAACATGTGCCGCAAGATCATGGTGGTGCTTACAAGGGCAGGATGACACCGCTGCTTGCACGAAAGGTTAGGGAAGTTTCAGTGCCGAGAATGTGGTCATTGTTTCCAGCAGCCACTGCCTCCACTTCTTCTCTTGGACCTTCCTGCACCGTTGGAGCTGATGGGGGGTGTGGCAATGGGGGAAGCGTCAGTGGGCTTGGTTGCAGCGGAGCTGATGAGATCACCCAAGCCTACCCAAGCGCTCATCGTTCCATCAAATCCTATGGGATCTTTGTGGATGTTGGTGCGGCCTTTCCTGGCCTGGTACATGTCTCTGAATTGGACGTCGATGTGGCAGAGTTCGAATCCTCGAGGTCGACACGCCCAAAGGTCTGAAACTGACAGCGAGGAGGTCCCTTCCATCGCCCACAGACAGTGAAGGATCAGGGTCGGCAGGTTCAACAGGATCAAGTTCACCTCCAACTGCGGCTGTGGTCACACGACTTGCCCGGCCCAGCAGTGGAGACCGTGTTGCAGCTTCTGCCCTTGGGGTCTCTGTGGCAGTTGGCGCGATGCTCCAAAACCCGGAAGCTTCCGGCTGAAGAGGCGGTGTCCATCTACTTCGATTTGAAGCAGTTGCGCTGCTTCCACACCACGGCAGCCTTTGATGAGCAGATATCCTTCTGGGCCTGGGAGTTGCCATCACAGAGGAATCCACAGGGAAGCAACACCTCACCTGCGACTCTTATCCCTTATCCAGGGAAGCCTTCATCGACTTGCAGGTCTCAAAGGGTGTCTGGAAACAGCCCATCCGTTATTGGATCCCATTGGCTATTTGCAGAAGTCATTTCAATCGTGGCCTCCCGAATTTGTTGGAAGTTTGCTCCGAGCTGGGCACTGGCAAGGTGGCGGAACAGACAAAGTTTTATGGAATTGGTTCATCTGGGCGACAAATGGCGCATGAGAATCAGGTGGCTCCAGCCTCTAAAGCCTCCAGCGTCATGACATTCGCGGAGTAGCGAGCTCAACGTGAAGCACTCTTCGAACGTCAGCGTCGTGATCGACTTGCCCGGGAGGAGCGCCGCTTGAGCTTGGAGCAATGGCAGAAGGAGAAAACTGCTGCTGCCAAGGCCCGAGCTGTGGCCAAGGAAACTTGACGAAGCTGATGAATTCACAGGTTGTTCTACTGATGAAGGGCGACCTGCATACGTCTGAGAAAGCTCTGGCGGGGTACATGGCTTTCCATCACACATTGCTTCTATTGAAGAGCCGTTTCGAAAGTTTCAATGATGCCATTGAAGCAAAAGTTCGGAGCTTCTTGCAGAACGAGGAGATGAGAAGAAAGGATCAAGTGCCGAACCTTGGGGAATTCATTTGCCTCCTGTCAGTGTCGGATCAATTCAGCTGGGACGACCTTGCTGTCCACATCCTAGATGAAACCTTTGACCGAGGAGTCTTGTGGTTGGTGAAAGCTTTCCCCCGCTTCGCCACCGTGAACGAAGTCGAAGAACGCGTGGAGAAAACCTGGGAGACCAGCAGGGTATCTCGTCAGCTGTTGATGTTTCATGTATGGTTCCTTCACCGCATTGCTCCCAGCGAATCTGGCTGCAAAAAAGCCAGCTGTTCGTTGGAGCGCTATGAACGCACCAAAGGTTTGCCATTGCAATCCACGGTGACCGCCTTGCAGAATGCATGTCGACAACTTCATAGTTTGGACACTTGGCAGGATTTCTTCCACGCGATTCATGTGGAGATGCCACAGCAGGCCATTGCTCCCTGGCTGTTGAGGTGTTCCAGACGATCTGCAAGGATGGGCTACCATTGTTCCAGGCGGCAATTCATGGACTGATTGACTGAAGCAACAGGCAGAATTTTGTGGATAATTTCCACCATTTTGAGGCAAAACTGCAATTTGCCAGGCAATTTTGATCCTAACCTTTAGCACTGTCCAAAGTTCCACCGTGGATTGTCCTTGCTGGAACCATGGGGATTCTGTTCAGTGTACAGATGCAGAAGTTCTTTGCTGTGCAGATCTTTTGGACTCAACATTTTGGCAGTCCTAACGCCAGAAAGACAAACTGGCTCACTTGCTTGACTCTCAGAAACATACTTTCTAAAATAAATTTTATTCATTGGAAAAGTCATCTGACCTGAATAAATTCTCGACGCTGCTGGAGAACCATCCTTGTGATTGGCAAGTTTTGCATAGGCAAAAATTAATTTAGAATCGATGGTCCTCTTGCAACAAGAAACGCATAAATGCATGATTACAGTACAGTACGGTGAACTTTCCCGCGTTTTACACGCAGTTTTTTGTTTCCGAAATTCAGTGCGCCGATTTTTTTTTTGAACGGACATCCAACAGTAAAATTGTCATGAGACGGAAGGTGTCCATCACTCCAAACTCCAAACTGTCTACTGTCTGAATCTCTGGGATTTTGCGACCATGAAAGCTGAAGGCAAGAGTCAGAGATGAAGGAAGCAAACTGCGAAATACTTTCCAAGAGAGACGAGGTGCGTTGATGTGGAGGGGTAGTACCGGGTGGTGTTTGAGACGGTGTCATCACAAGAATCCAAGACCAGGAAACCTTGGTTACCCTAGGTGGATTGGGTTTGGGTTTGGTGGTCTTTGCTTCTTGCATGGTTGCATTGAACAGGACTCGTGCGTCAGTTTTGGAAGAATACCAAGGCTTCAAATTGGTGCTGGCTGAGAATAGTGAAACAGTTGAGTTCCATTGTGTCACAGCATCTCCAAATGCAACTTGAAGGATCCTCAGTCCCGCCAAATTTTATGGAAAGTGGAGGTAGGTGGCCAGTCTTGTGACTTTTCCCTGTGACAGGAATACCAAGCAAAAGCGGGGCACTGAGGCCTTGTCCAGGTGAGTTCAATCAGATGAGAATTTAATGGTGCGGACGGAATTGACTACAAAAGCCTACCATAGGCTACCTCCTGATGCTGTCTATATGTATATATATACAATATATGTACACGTGCTTCTATTGAACTTCTCATGGTGTATTCGCCATGCAACCTCAACGAGTCGCAGCCTCTGAGTGCTACCGGCAAAATGTTCGCTTAGGTGGCTCTTGAAAAGCAGCGGGAAAAGGAACGCTCTATTGCCCTCCTCAAAAAGAAGGAACAAGAGGCCAGCTTCGGTTGAGTCTTAACCCACTTTGCCCCTGGAGGATGTTTCTTCTCTGTCCATGATGACCATTGGTTGCCATTTGTCCATCAGATTCTTGGCTGCTTTTGTTTGTTGAGAGGTTCACATTAAGGACCAACAGCTGCGGGCAGCCAAACAGCGTATCCAGGACAGCTTGTACGATCATTTTTGCCCCTTTGGTGGATGAGCAGGATGTTTTTTTCCTTCAGGCCGGGGACGGGCTAGCCTAGCTGATATTCTGATCCGTGTCACCGTGGGTTTTCAGGAGCTGGAGAGTGAGCTTCGAATACCAGGTGGGGCTCCTTTTGCGGACTTTTCGACGCATGTGGAAAGTTGAACCGATGTTTCACAGCAGATTCGTTTTCAGAGCACATTTTGGCACATTTTGGCACCTTTTTGCAGGCGACGTATCTGTTGACAAGCGATCCAAGGAAGTTCGCATGCATCTTAGTCAATTCAATCCACCCTTGCACCAACCATGACAGATCCACGTAAGATACAGAAGCATGAAGGGGATCTGTTGCTTATACATGATTACATATGCAAAAGAGGGAGCGGATTGCAGAGGATAGCTAGCCTCAAAGAGTTACATTAGAAGCAGCCCTGAAAAATGATGAACTTTACACTTTAACCATGGAGTCTCAAGGTGGTGATGCGAGCCTTCCACCGTTGCTTTCAGCTCGATGAGATCTGAACGAATTTCCAGGGTGCCAAAGTGCCCCCCCTTCATGCTGATCTGATTTTCCAATCCAAACGACTAAAAGATATGCTCCGCGCAAGAAGTGCTAGTGCTTTTCCAGTCACTTTGTTCTTCAGCTTCTTTGTGGTTTCACTGCACTGCCTGCAGTGCATAGACAAAGGTTGCAAGACGCAGCCTTTGTGAGTCAGAATGTGCCCAGCAGCTTCGGCAGTGTTGAAATGTGTTGGGCAAAGGACCACCTTGGTACACAAAGTGAAGCCAACCAAAACCACTAGCTCACAGACGATTGAGTCGGGAGCTTAGCACCTACTGGGCTAGCTGGGGGTCGATGTTCTGACACTCCAAGGACTTCACGACTCTGCTTTCAACTGGAAATGTATTAAAGAACTCGTTGCAGAACATGCGGGCCTTACAATTTTTTTCCTTCAAGGTGTAAAGGGTTCTGGTTTTAGGGCTAGAGAGTTGAAAAAGGTTGGGTGACTTGCCAAATGTTCTGAACTCCAGGATGCCCAGAATTTCAGGCATGTGCAGAACAGCATGCGAGAGACTCAGTGTATTGAACAGGAAAGCAGCTACTGCATTCTACCAGTCCCACAACTTCTGCAAGATGTGATATTTCATTCATGATGAGGGATGGACTTGCAATGTCCAAAAAAGAGCACGGCAAGTAGCGTATTCGTAGCAAAGGTCAAAGATTGTCAAAGAAAGGTCCTGTGTTGATCACAGCTTTTGAGATACATTTGCCTGTAGAGCTCTCATCCAGCAATGGTTGCCCGCTCGATGACATCGAAGGCGGGACCTTACAGTGGCAATTACAATCACAGTGAAGTGAATAATGAGTAGACAGGAGTAGAGATACATCTCCACGTTCATCAAAGACACCTTTTCGGGATCTTGCACTTGAAAGCGCTCATTTTACAAGTGTTGCCCGTGAATCTACAGATGCACTTTGCTATTAGACGATGCAACTCATGGTTGCGCTTAAGGACTTAGGATTTCAATTCTCTAACCAGCACTTTGCTCACCCAGATTGTGCGTACTAGTGTCAGTGTATAGAGTGTTTCCCGTGCCGGTTTGCTCAGCACGTTTGCTGGAGAGGCCTCTGGCCATATGGCGAAGCGGCCTGTGCGAAGCCTCAGAAGCTGCCACAACCTTGATGTGATGGGGAATTTTCCGTAGAAAATAGGCTCTAAACTTCAAAGAATGGCTTGCTGTAGTGGAGGTGTTGGCAAACATCTGGGGGCCAGTACTGACGCATATATGTATATATATATATATTCTGTATTCTAATTCTAATTGTGTTAGAAGCCTGTGAAATCCGTCGCAGTTTGCGTTGAGTCGCCATACATCGATGGGTTTTGGGGTGGGAAGAACACAGTTTCTGGTGCTCCTGCGACGACTCTTCATTGTTGCCCCACTGCAGGCAGTGTCTGCCTCCAAGCGAGCACGGACATCCAAGGACTGTAGGCAATGAAGGCTCTTCGCCCGTCAGTTCAAGGGAATAAGCCTTCCCGAGAGTAAAGCAACTTCAAAAGGGCAATAAGTATTTGGACCAGAGTTTTAGGACAGCATCAACAAGAGCCAGTTCTCTCTCTCTTTCTCTCTCTTTTTCTTTCCGAAGCATTAGGAGCCTGTGCAGTCTGAGCGGAGATCCAAGAGAGCTGTTGCCCAGGTGGGTCAGGTGGGTGCTCAGAGCGCCTACTGTGGCTTCAAAGACATTTGGCTTCTGTTTTATTCAGTAAAATTGGCTTCCTCCACTTCAAGCAGGTGGCCGAGCAAGCAGCTGGCAAATTTGGCGATTCAAGCATCAGCCATGCTTCAGCCAAAGGCATCACAAGCATTTTGAGGTGTCCTCACATAATGTGGGAATTAGTTCAGATCTACATGGGTATCAAAATGTTTGGGACCAAATCAGTGCCTTGTGGCTTTGCTGGTGAAGCCAGCGACTATCCAAATCGGTTGGAAAGGCGAGGCTCCCTAGGACTGTTCTTTTGGTGGTTTTCAAGTAAAGGCTTCCTTTGATGATTTGTACCAGGCTTGCTTCCAAGTTCAGAGGCAAGAATTGGGCCCTTGATAACTAGGGCTGAAGATTCTGCCTGACCCATGGCTCCCCATGGCTCCTGGCAGGCGCCCTGCAGGGCCTTGCGTCATCATCTCTGGGCATCGGCTATGCAGCCTGTGCAGCAGCACTCGGTGCTGCAGCTGCAGCGGCAGCCGAGGTGAATCCAGATTGCAGTGCTGAGGAGGCAGAAAGCTGATGAAATGCTTGTGAGGGATGTCAGGATTTTGGGAAATGGGTGTTCATTTGATGATGGTATCACAGCTTTGACACCTTGAAGCCCCAGTAGAATTCAGTACAAGAATGCCTTTGCAATTTGAACTGGACTGGTACAGGTGGCAGCCGCGGCAATGCTTGCTGTTGAAGAGATCCTTGGCTTGTCTGCTGGAAAAGCCTAAGGGCATTTGAGGGCCGCCTTCACTGGGGCCTTTCTGTAGCTTTTGAAAGAGCATCAAAGACGTGCCACTGGTACTTGCCACTGGTACTTGTCACCGGCACTTGCTCTTGCACCCATTGCAGTCGATGCGGTGCCGATTCCCGCTCGTTCTTTAACCAACCAATTGCCTTCGGGCGCAATTCGTCTTTGCACTGTTCTTGCTGGCTCTTCATGAGTCACTGAGTAGGCCGCAAGGTGATTTCAAAGACTTGACTAGTTTGGACCTATGATGTCCGTCCTGATCCTCACCTGGCATCAATCAGCTGGGCGTGTTCCTAGTTTGCTTCCATTGAATTGAGTCTGCTACTAGTAGTGAGAAGGGGGCCCAGGCGTGCAACTGCCACCATCACTATCTAATGAGAGCAGGTGCTCGAGTGGACAGCCTGCAGTGATTGAAGGGTCTAGTGGAAGTGCAATCCCTGTTCTGCAGATCTGAGTCCGTTTCCAACACGAACTATCAGATTGATCAGTTGATCATTTGATCGCAAGGGCATTTCTACCTTTATTCTTGATGAACAATTGTAATTCGTTTGTCGCGAGAAGGTGTTCTTTTCCGGTCTTCCCTTTGGTTCCGCAGAACATCTGACGGCCAGCATCCCAATTCAAGATATGCCGGCTTGGCTGCGTACAGGTTTCAAGCAACAGATTCAAGCCTCGAATTCGCGCATCACGCACATCTGGATCCATTCTGCGGGGTCTCTGATTTGTCTTTTTGATTGCTCTTCTTGGTTAGCATATCGGCCATGTTTGTGAAGAGGGGACCCTGCAAGGACGTTGACTTGCGATCTCTACGCGAGTGCCCAAAAGATGCTAGTGACTAGTGTGACTTTGCAAACCCAGGACATCAGGGTCAGGCCGGGTAGCTTGGTGAAGCATTCTTGACTGATGAAATCTGAAGCACGATGAACTCCAGCCAAAGATTTGACAGCTGATGAGGGGTTTGCATGATCAGCCAGACTTGCACTGACTATCATTTCTCGTTTGCCACGTTGTGGGATTGGGCTCGAAGCTGTAAGCTGGCCTTGGAGTTTACATATTTGGTAGTTAAACCCTTTGGCCACTTGAGCACAGTCATGGCTTTGCAGAAGCAAAGGCGCGAATTTACCGAAAAGGGAACAGCAATCTTTCGGGAGCACATGAGCACATCTCATCTGGAGTTTCAACAGGTTGAGTTGATTTCAGATCCATTCTTTGACGTTTTCATGGTCTATGTCTTCCTCCAGTTTTTTGTGCAGGCAGCGTATGGACCTTGTTCCAAGCCAGGTGCAGCAACGGTTCAAGTGAGAGGAATGAAGTGAACTCTCTGCATACCTCTGCCAATGCATTTTACCCAAGTGGGCTTAGTTCGGCTCTTTGTCCACAATGTAAGGTTCAATTTGGCCCAAGTGGTTGCATGTTTACACCAATGTAACAGAACAGCAGCTTCCATCAATGCTGATATTTGTTTTCCAAACCAAAGTTTCACTAAAGGTTGTCATTTCAGTAGAGCGAAAGATCGCCTTAGCTGATGAATACTTGTCAGGTGGCTCCAGCTGTGTGCGGTCCCCAAGAGGTGGACAGATAGTGGATGTCAAAAATGTGCGGAAATCAGCATCTCTGAGGATGGACGACGCCTCTTTGCAGCTAGCTTCAAGCTGCGCTCAGGGCATGTCAGAGCAGGACAGCAGTGAGACACAGGAGCTCAGTCATGATCGGCTCAGTGGAGAAGCGCTTGGCAGGATCTCTACAACCAACTTTCTGCGTCGGGGTGGCAAACTCAAATCTGTATGGCAGTCTTCAGCTGAGGAATAGGGGCTGAAAAATTCCTGAAACCAAGGTTTGTTAGTTTGTTCCAATGTACCATGGCTTCCTGATACGGACAATTTAGGAAATCAATTGGAGTACACTTGAATTGAGAACTCTGTAAGTTACAGCTGCACATCCAAGTGATCGTCCAAAATGGCTCCTGCGGTTTGCTGTCGCACTGAGGACCTCGCAGGCAGACGGATTGTTGACAGACCAGCACACAAAGATAAACACAGATTCCTAGACGCTTGCAAAATTCATGGAGATGGGATGGAGGAAGCTTTATTGACCTTCAATGGATTTTCAAGCTTGGAATGTTTCACGGAATATGGTGCGAATATGATGCCATTGCGGGGAGTTGGTAACACATCAATACAAATCATGCAATTCTCCAAGCTTTGTATTTCTTTCTTGCCTCGATTTCAGTTCTTTCTTTACTTCCACTGAGTGACTGTGTTTGACCAGATGGAAGTTTGGAGAAACACCGTGTCTGGAGCTTGGTGCAAACGGGGAAAAGGAAGTACCTGACAGACAAGGACAGAATGGGAACACACCACTTCTTGAAAGAAGCAAGTCGGGAGCATTTGGGCGGAGAAAATCGTTTGAAGCAGATACCATGTGAAAAAAAGCGGGATTTGAACATATGTGAACTGTAGCAGGACCAGGACCATTAAGCATTTCGCTTGAAGGCATGAATGCCATGACGTGGCCGGCCAGGCTTGCATGCTAACTCCTGCTGCGTGGGCTCAAACAGGCACCCTATCTCCTAGGCCATGACCGTGCCTTTAAGCTTCAGGGAACATGGGGTACCTTGGTATCACACGAAACACACGGGGTTTTCTGCCTTCACTTCAGTGAGTATTGCAAAGTCAAAAGTATTCAAAAGATTTCAAAAGTACTTATAGTACTTACAGTGAAACAATTTTCTCCAGATTTCTGCCACTGAACCCAAATTTCTGAAAACATTTGTGGTTGGTATGCCGTTTGTGACGTCCCAGTGGTCTTTGGTAGAAACACCTAAACATTGGTTACCTCGCAGCTGAGGATGCACATGGTGGGGCCATTGCAACCTCCGCTGAGATGTCCAAGAAATCCTGGAAGCGCTGGCGCTGTGCAGAGAGGTGCTCCCTTTGTTATCAAATCAGATAGCAATGGATACATCAAAGTTTGATGAGCATGTTGTTTTTTCTTGCTCTGGTAAAAATATGGACTCCGCTTTGTTCTCACAATTTTGTGAAATAGACTTACACATTTTTCCATGGACACAACTGAAATGAGCAGATAGAAAGAAAGGGGTTGCTGATTCTTTATTTCTGCGCTGTCCATGATGCTGTTCAAGAAACAACATGCTTCAAAACTGTGCTTGCAACTAATTTGGTACTCAGCAGACATGCAAATTGCAAGCACATTGCAACCCAAAGATCAAGCCTGATCAAGGCTGCAAACTGCCTGAAAGTCCACTTTCCCATACTTCCCCCATTTTCCACACCTGACAGGAAGCTCTCTTCTGCGCATGCATCGGTGCAGGGGCGTCTTGTTGGCCTCCTCAGTGGGCTTTGCAGTCCGTAGCCCAGGGATTGATTGTCATGCTATCCCTCCTGTACCATGCACGCCGTTGCGCACAGAAAAAGATCACGTTGATGAATTTAAAAATCAAAATCGATGTGCCTCAATTGATTTTCTGCATCCTCAGGTGGTCATCGCGCTCCAGCTGTGGCGGTCTCCAATTTGATCGCTCGTTGGGACCTTAGGGGAACGAGGGGTTTGGGGCATGTTTTAGGATGAGAGACACATAAACCCAAGCTGCTTCTAGAAATCAGCAATGAATACCATGGAAGTTGCTTGAGGTGGCAGCGGCGCGGCCGCTGACGTGCACACCCTAAGAATGGTGCTGAATGTCCCTTGGATCAAACCTCACATCCAAATCACATGATTGGAGAGGATAACAGAAGTCAGGCGCTCTGGAAGATAAACACGAATCTCAGTCCTTTTAAGCATCGAGGAAGACTCCTTTCAACTTGTCCTCTTAGCAAGCAGTATTGCCAGAATGCCTAGAAGTTGCTCTGATGACGACGAGATCTTTAGGTACATGTTCTGATGCAGGCACAAGTGTGCCACAGATATGGCGCTAGTGAGGATTCTTCCCCCAGAGTTTGCCCACACTGACACCCCAAATTTCAAAAGCCTCAATCTTAAACAAAGATGCAGCCTTTGCAGCATACGTTTGAATGCTTTCAAGCTTCTTGTAAATGAAGATACCAGTTGGCTCACCTACAAGATATGTGCCTGTAGAATGCCTCGTTCTCCCAAAAGTGTTTGATATGTGCAGCAGCAGAGCACGTTTTCTGACTTGTGGACTGCCACCACTACGATGCGCTTGCTCCTGCTTTAAGTGCAGCAAGCAAAGCAGTTTCCTGTAGTGACGTAGTGTGGCAAATTCATCTGAAATGGTCTGCAGTGACGCCGAGGATTCTGACCTATGGGAAGCACCAGAAAAAGATGGACCAACTATGGAGGCTTCTCCGAAGGCCAATGGGTTTGAAGCGATGATCGTTGATATTCCTTTAGTTTAAATTATGGCTTACTCTGAAGCTTCCAAGGGATTCCTTGTCTACATTCGATCTTTGATGGAAGGTGTGGTCCCTTTGGCAGGTTTCTCCCACCTCCCCTTTAAGCTTGCAAAGTTTGGAGAACTTCCGATCGTTCGACTCTCAGATACTGCATACGATGTTGTTGCAGCTCCACAGACAGGATGGAACATTTGTGGGTGAGAGGGAAACAGGGCGGCATTGCCTGCAAGTATTTTGTGTCACTAGTGCAAGTCTGAATGTAGCAAGCCCTGCAGCTTGATTGCATTTAGAGCTGATTGCAGCCAAAAATGATTTAGAACTTTGTCCAAAGGATTAAGTCTGCTTTCTTTCCACTCCTCTTTGCCGGAGTCTATACAGATCCTCCGGACCAGGTCACCTCGTCGACTGGAGGCTGGCTTGTTGCGAAGAAGCTATATAGACATATCCAACCCTTCCTTGGCTGTAAATATATTTGTTTCCATTTCCAGTTCTGAAACAGATTTGCTCGGAGAGGGCATCTGAGTGCAACTCCGCTGTTTTTGGGGTCTGTCAGGAGATGCGGATCTCAACCGCTGGGCCCTGTACAGTTCATCTGGGCGACGAGGTTTCAACACCAAGGCCCAGTTGGTTTGGAAGCCATCCCAAGAGTTTGAAACATCTCTAGATTGTTTTTGAGATCGCTTGAGCATGTTTTTTTTCTTGATCCTTTGTTGATCCTTTTCCATCATGGCAGATCCACGGTGTCCCTCTCGGACTCCGACTTTGGCCTGGCTGGCTGGCAGCTTGAGGCGCCCGGAAAGGCCTGGGGCCCGGGGGTAGGTTGGTGCTACAACTGCGAAAGCATCAGAAGCGTCAAGGTTGTAGCACATGCTATCATCGATGCCAATCCTTCGGCAGGCTATTCCCTTGCTCGATGCCTGGCAGGCAAAGAATGGGGGGTTCTTTGCAAATTCTACGTGCCGGCGATTGTTTCTGAGTCTTTCTGAGATTGGATGGTTGGATTGACTTTCCTCTGCGGGAAAGTCACCATGATGCTGCCCACCTAATTTTTGCCTCTAAATCTAAATCATTCCGAGCCAAGTTGACCTTATTCAGAACAGCAAACAAATGCCAAGTGAGTGATAATTTGATGGCTCATGCATGGGTTGGACAGGCTTCAGAATGGCAGCGGAAAGTGGAGCGCATGGCTTCGGCGGCCACAGCTGTCCGATGCTCGCTTAATCCAACACGACATTGGCTGCTGCGATCAACCACTGAGGTGGCGGAGAAGACGCGTGCAGCTGCGCTCCTCGAGACTTGCTTCAGGTGTGAACCCTGCGTTGTGGATTTCCGCTGATGCGGTATATTGTTGTTAGCTCTAGAGTTAAGGTATACCAACATCATCGAAGAATATTAGAATATATTAGATATATATCAAATAATACTAAACTAGCATAGTATATTACATATACACATTTTTGCACAAGACTTTACTGTAAGACATTCGCAAGCGGGCTATGTACGCAGTGGACCCACTTGATTGGCATACTATCCCGTGGTCCGCAGCACTTTGCCACAGCCAGGTCATGGTCCAAAGCGATTGTGCAGGAGGACGCCAGAGCAATGCTGGGGGGATGAAGCCAATAATGTCTCTAATCATGTTAAATGTTGATTGATGTTTGATATTGATTGAGCTTGGTTGAAATTAAGTCGGTTTGATATTGATTGAATATGAATAAACGATAGGAAAGAACACCTCACAGTCTGCCAGCTGAAGTTATCCCAAGATGTCAGTCCTCTGTTCCTGCAGGAACCATCTCTGCATGACGTTCCTCAATTGAGAGTGCTGCTGGCAGAGTCCCTGCAATAGGAAAATCCCTGGATTGGGCATCCACATTTTGCGCCTGAACAAGCACAATGCATGGGGTCATCGCCATCGCATCATTTTTGTTTCTTGGGTTTTCAACAGAGGATTTTCTGTTGCAGCTTTGCAGCACGAAGCTGCAGCTCTGCACGATTTGTCCTTCCTTTTTCCGGTGCAAGGAAGTGGCACAATAGTCAGAATAGATTAAGTCTTTCAATGCCATTTTGCATATCTGCATTCCTGCTGGGCTGAAATTATGTCAAACATCTCCACGGGTATTGAGTTCGATCTGGCAGGAGTGATCTCTGATCCTGAAGGCTTTGGGATCTCTCCAGATCACAGCTGTTCAGCTGCTGGATGTAGAATTGCAACATCACAATGTGCAGCCGTTTTGATGAACCACAAGACTCGATGGCTTCGATGTCTTTGTGGTTCCAAAATTAGAAGCCCTGGTGGTCCACTGGGGGCCGTGGCCAAATCGGTACAGTGATGAGCCACCTGCTTCCATGGTGCAACTTGTTGCGACCCTGTCGTGACTGAGATGCACAACCAGAGGAAAATTGGGTTGGTGAATCAGAGCATGATCTCTGCTTGGGATATTATGCCCTTGACCCTGGCATGGGATTCATGTGTGCGGTCCAATGTTCGGGATTGCCAAGTTGGAATTCTATGTTTGCTCATGGTTCGAGTGAAGATTCGATTGTCCATGATTGTAACAATGCATCTACTGTAAAGGATTTTTGAAACTGGGAACTGAAACACCACCACTTTCAGATACTTTCAGTACATTTGCAATACACTCTCAATACATTCCCAATGCATTTGGAATCATTGGAACCTGGACCAACCCGCTAGCATGGTTCCCGTGAAGCTCTTGAGGCTGCGACTCCTGCTGTCGCCACACCAGAGACCTTGTGCTGCCATGAACACCTTGCGAGTCAGATACTGAGACCATCTGAGTGCTGGCAGTGTCGGTGCAAAGCTCTTGCTTCCCATTGAAAATGGATGGACAAGTTCATGTTCCAAGTGGTCTGCTTCTAGAACTTGCCTCTGGCAGTCCTTGGGCGCTTTGGGCCTTCGAGTGCAGAACTGACATGTTTGCGTCATCCCAGCAACACACGTTTCTAACTAGCTATTTAGCTATCGAGCTATCTAGCTATCTAACTAACTATCTAACTATGTAGCTATCTAGCCATCTAGCTATCTATCCATCTATCCATCTATCTATCGATCTATCTATCCACCTATCCATCTATCTATCTCTATCTCTACCTCTCTAGCTCTCTAGCTCTCTATCTCTCTATCTCTCTATCTCTCTATCTCTCTATCTCTCTATCTCTCTATCTCTCTATATCCCCAGCTCTCTACCTCTCTACCTCTCTATCTCTCTATCTCTCTATCTATCTCTCGATCCATCCATCCATCCATCCATCCATCCATGCATCCATCCATCCATCCATCCATCCATCCATCCATCTATCTATCGATCTATCTGTCTATATATCTATCTATCTACCTATAGGACTGTCGGGCCTGATGGACCTGTTCGCTTGGTGCCAGGTCTCCTGAACAGCTTGAGGCGAGACAAGAAGCAAGATGTTGGAACGTGTCGCCAGTTGTTCTTGGACACTTTTTGAATTTTCTGCTTGTTCTCATAGTTAAGTGACAGTGTGTTTACATTTGATTTTACGAGTGCACACTACATCTACTTACTGCTGATGATCGAACAGTTGCAGCAGAGACTGAGCAGCTCGATAAATGGAATTCGGAGTCGCTCGAATTTTGCGTAGGCGCTCTGCTGGCTCTTGGACATCACAGGAAGCCGCCTGGAGCCAAGACAGGAGATTTCATGAAAATTATCTTGGATGTCTATTAGTGTCATTAGTGGGTGTTTATTGAGTCTATTGGTGTCTATGAATTCAAGTATCTATTGAAACTATTGACCTTTAGATCGAAATTTAGATCGACATTGGAGGTGAATCTGGGTCATCTATTACGAATGATCCTTCTGGATCCTTCTGGAACTTACTCTCCATGGTCGATGAAGACAAGATGGATGAGGAGATTATGAACCCATAGAATTTCGTTCAATGCAATTTGAATGAGGACTTACCCACATTTTCATACATTTTCTTGTTTGTCAGGTCGTGTGCGCCCCGGAGACGCGGTTGACAAGGGTGTTCGCTGCCGTGTTCTGACCCAAGAGCCCACTGATTTGCAAAGGTGGAATGAGAATCGCGGAGTCAAAGGAGTTGCACACCATGTTTGGAAAGTGAAAGCGACCCCAAAAATCCTCTGCTTGTGCTGAGGCTTGTGCCGTTCTTGATGGCTTTCTACGGGGATTGTCAAGACAAGGTTTGGTCTACAATTGTGTCAATTCTCCACCTGCTTTCAGGATGTTCAAATCATGAAGAGATAAAGCGAATGGAAAGCTGATTGGCCAAGACTAGAAGACCGCAATTTTGCTAAGAGTCTGCACAAGAGCTGAGCATGAAAGGCTTCGCCAAGCTGCCTAAAGAGCTGGGAACCAAGAAGACGTCTTTGAAAACGTGAGTTTAGAGTCAGACTGACACACTTGACCCATCTTAACCCATCTTGACCCTTAGTACTTAAATAGGTCCTGTTCCCCTGCCATGTCACAACTCTCAGGCTTCAAGCCTGCTGCATGTCGGTATTGCTGGCATGCTTCCCAGTCCTGATTTGCGCAGTTTCCTCGGGTATGACTTGTTGTAGCTGTAGCTCTTCACCTCCCGTTTAGAGGAGAGCTTTGAGTTGTGCATGTGATTTCTACAACACAATGGCAAGCTTCCTGACTATTCCTGACTATTCCTGACCCTTCTGATTCCGATTCGAAATGGTGTCGATGAGGCGCGTTGCTCCGACCGTTGTTCGGATGTACGTCAAGTGGCCAGAGTCTTGGCCTGGCAGCGACCTTTTTCCGAGCAAAAGCAAGGGTTAGTGAAGAAGTCGTTCTCGCCACAGGCATCGATCTTGCAAAAGGAACATTTGGGAGATGCCTTTAGTATCTGATGCATTCTGATGAATTCTGATGAATCCTGATGAATTCTGATGAATTCTGATGAATTCTGATGAATTCTGATGAATATCTGATGCATTTTGGAGCGTACTGCATTGGGCCTTTCTGCTGGCTTAGAGGTGCCAGGTGCTATTCCCCTTGTATCATTGAGATCTGTTTTGCACCGTTAAGACGTGTATTTACACAGACATCAAGGCCACGATTGTTCGTGACTCACGTTCGTGAAATTCGAGTTTCACAGGGCTTTGCCCAGACACCCCAAACACCTCCGCACGACCTTGCTGGTTGTGTGCTCCTCATGCCAGGGGAATGCGATGCAAATCAGATCATTAACACCATTCTGAGATCTAAAATCCATCAAGGTTCCCATTTTCTATGCATCAAATCCCTTCAAATCCCTTCAATTCGGGCCCCTCCAAAAGGATCGTTGTGCACTGTACACAAAGAAATGGGACTTTTGAAGTCTCTAATGGCCATCAACAAAGTGCTAGGTAGTCACACCGCAAGGCGCATCAAAACCTTCCCAGCTTCCAGGCCAGCGAAGCGCTAAGCACCTTGGGAGGATTGGACAAGGAGACCTCAGAAGCTGCAGCCCAAGGGCTGACCATGGAGGGATGGAACAGATTCGCTCACCAATGATGGACGTGTGAAGAGTCTAAATGTGGAACCAATTGTGGATATTGTGGCCTGTTCCTGTGGTCTTGGTGGACGCTTGGATATGCCGAAAATGCTTCGCACTGAGGTCTTGCGGCAGAGAGTTCGGGGCCCAAGGCGGCCCAGCCGTGCAACACGCGGAGCTTGTGAGTTTGTTGCCAAAACCGTGTGCGTCACTCGACTGCTGTCCCTTAGGCCTTGAGTGATTGCAACGAATGCGTCAGGGCAGCTTGCGTATCCGCGTTGCTTCAAGGCCTACCTTCTCTTGCCTATGGCCTTGCCATACTGTTTTCACAAGAGTATTTCCATTCAGGTCAGAGGTTTAGACCAGAAGATCCTACGATGGTCGCAAATCCACCGCACAGTCCCAGACAAAGTGCTTGAAAAAGAGCAACCCCTTGAGCTCTTGTGTCCTCAGCATTCGAAGTGAAATGGCATACCCAGAATTACTCAGATGGTGGCACACCTGTGACCAGGCAATCATGCTGACACCGCTTTGGAGATCATATCAGCTAGCAGCCATAGCCTTGGCTTGGGCACCGGGTGGATGGTGTTCATTTGGTCATTTCCGTTCCCAACTTGTAGCAGTGCTTGAACTCAGATTGCGTCCATTTTCGAGGCAACTTGCCATAGCTGTCACAGCTGCTTTGTCTTTTGTTCCTTCTGGTTAATGTTTTGCGCATTGATTTGACGATATTCTACTATCGTAATCTATTATACAATTTGTCATGATTGTCAAGCACTGGAGCTATGACACCGGACAGTTTGAAGTCCTCTATCTTTTTTACATTGTAGAAAGTCTTCGCTCCCCTCAAATTTTGTTGAGACAGGCAAGCACATGAGGTCTTGGGGACATTCTGGCACTGGGAAGCGAGTGGAACTTTACATCTGCCCTATCTGCTGCACAAACAAAGGTCTGGACCTAGCACCTCGTGTGCGGCGGCGCGTGCTGGAATCCATGGACTTGAAAAAGCTACAAGGCCCACTGGACGTAGTGGCTATGGGGTTGGCGACAGGTGGCAGATGGCAGGTCCTGGCTATGAACATATAAGAATCGAGGGGGACATTTTGGATGTCGGAGGTTCTGGCTCTTGGCTTTGACAATTCCACAACACAACATCTCAAAGATCTCAAAGGCTTGCCTTGGGCACGATCCCAGGAGACAGCTTCCTTGTTCGCGCTCTTTGCTCTGTTGAGGTGATCCGGAATCACCCTTGGCAGCAGCGTGGCGCAAAGCAGTGCTACAAGGTCTTGGCGTTCGATCCTCAGTGCATCATCTCAGATCCGTTTGGAGTCTGAGGTGCTCAGCGGACAGCCAGTCCTCAAAGGTTGACCTATCGGAAGCTGTCTCTCAGGATCGCCTACGCTCAGTGCGCCTGGCTGCGGTGCATGGGTCTTGGATAGACTTTCAGTTGAGATGGTTGAGACAGGACCTTTCTTGGCAGAAAGCAATGGGGAGGTGACTTGAGGCCAATTCGAAGCCGGTTCAATAGCTTCCAAATGTCAGATCTTGTTGGTCTTGTTCCAATCAAAGCATCTTGGCGTTCTCTACATGATTGCATGCAACGAATACGGCCTGCTCATTTCTTTGCATGGCTTCTCCTGGTTTCGGCCAACGGTCCTTGAGGCGATGTCTTGTTGCTGACGTGCAACAGCTAGGGGACAGGCCAGAGTCGCATAGATCTGCAAACTACGGTCTTGAGCAGGTTGCATGATTGAAGTCGCAGGAAGAATTCATGCCGCTGTTGGCTTTGGTCCGTTTCTCTGGCATTCATCAGATTTGATGGGGCATGTTGGTCGTCTCAGAGAGGAGTTAAGGTTTTTCCACATGAATGGGGCCCATTTTGCGATGATGCTTCTATGAGATCATGCGAGACACGTTTCCTGGTTGTGCCTCTAACTTTTGGTGCTGTTTGCGCATGCTGGGCCACTACTTTAGAACATTTTATAACGATGATTGCTGCCTTGCGCTCAGGGCATTGTGCCTGACAGATGTTGATTTTGCTGCAGGAGTTGGCAGCGCATGCTCTCATTCAGGCATCCAAGTCATACCACAAGCTAAGTAACTAAGTATGACGGTCTTTGGATATCTTTGGATTGTTTGAGTGAGTACATAACCTGCCTGTAGAGCGTGGATTTGGGGCCTAGCCTCGACTACCCTGGCAAGTTGGAAAGGAGCAACTTCGCGGATCGTGTGCGGCGTCGCAGGGGTGGTGCGCCAGCCGAACAACATCGACGCGGAGGCCGTGGCCTCGATACCTCGATATGTCTCCAGCATCGCGCGCTTCAGCTGCGCAGGGAGAAGGTTCCTCCCGTGCACTGCGCGAGTTGTTGCGGTGCTTTGACGTTGTCATCACCTCAGGGCATCTGTCAAACACATGTTTTGGAGACTATGGAGACATGTGCGGACTTCTATGCTGAAATTAGTAGAAATAACTAGAAATGATAGAAAGAGCTCACAGAAGTCAATAGGCTATCCACCGGCCGCAGCAACCGGGACACCCCGAGGACAAGAGTTTGGAAAATGCATCTGTGGCTGAAGCCACCAAGGCCTAGAGCTTGGATCAAGAGAGAAAGTGACAAGACGTTTCTCCTTCACCGACACCGACATTCTGGCAGTCTCACATCAATAACACACACCATGACTGTTAGAATCCACAAAGTGCTGACTGTTTGGTAAACGACTCGGTCCTGTGGCTGGAAGAATCTAGAACATTATTATCATCATCAATTGAAATATGTTTGTAATTATTGTTGCGATGCATCTTACAGTCATTGGCCCAAGCGTGCCAGGGTCAAGTCCTTTGGGCCCGCATCACCCTGCACCTGGCCACTGTGCTGGGAGAAGCTTCACCTACAGAAGAAATGGCGTGGGGCCGAGCATCGTCAAATCGTCACAGCCCATTGGAGATAGATGTGGACATCTTGATCAGAAAGGGGATGCCTCTTCCAAATCATCCTTCCATCATCATACTACAGAAGATAGGCCTCCCAAATCTAGGGCCCCAACCTCAATCCATTCAGTTTCGAGGTACAAGAGATTCAGAAGTGCATGGCGATGCTGCATGAGTCCTCCAGCTACTGTGCTGCATGGATTCCATAAATCATCAGAAATCACCGTAGCAATGGCCAGAAGGTCCTCTCCGAGGAGTCCTCTCCAAACTCTGGGTGTTGTGAGCAGAAAGTTGAACAGGTTGAATGAAACATAGTGGAATCAGGTACAGTATCTACCTTTCATCAATTGCTTCTTTGCATCTGGCCTAGGTGGCCCGAAGATAAAGGATGAGGCACAGGAGTTTGCAGTTTTTGCTAAAGAAACATGTTTAAGAACCATAGCTTAAATAGATCTACTTGCATGATGAAAGTTCAGAGTTGTCTTAGACCTTTGCAAAACGATGGTGAACTTGTTCCCTCCCTCTCTTGTTTGTCTCCGAATGTCTTCACAAGCTCAGTGGTCATGGACGTGCGGACGTATGAATACTACATCGACTTGTTGAGATCGAGACTCTTGCAGACTTTTGCAAGACACAGCATCGACTGGCATAGGCCCACTTCAAGCTGTGCCAGTGGTTGAACTGCGCCTTGGTGCGGCGGCCGAGGTGTAAGTTTGTTTCAGTTGAACAGCAATGATTGAAATCCTTGGATGCCTCTGTCACTGTTAGCAACCTTCTCACCAAGCAACAAAGACAGTGTCTCCGTTGACATGAATGGCTTGCTTGCGGAGTAGGCAACGAGAGCCTGTAGACTAAGGTGTGCGACATGCCAGCGGAATCAGCAGGTCGTTTGGTCGCCCAGGAAGAGATGTTGCAAGCACGGGAAGCTGCCCATGCAGGACCTTAATGGGTATCAGGGGGAGAGCCCTTGTTGGCAATCAAAATCAAAGAGACATCTAAAGTTCTACAAGTTATATGTACGTAACCAATGTACGTATACAAGTTGTCCAACTAAAACACCTTGAAACAGGCCAGACACCTCAGACACCCTGCTTGGCTCGACCACGGATGCAGAGTGTGGTATCCTTAAGGTGAGCAACTGGTCCAAGTAGCTGGAGCTGCCCTCAAGGAGCGGTTTTTGATGAACTTCGGATCCAGCCCCAGTGAGTAAACAGAGTGAGTAAACAGGTCCATTTGCGGTTTTCATTGGAAGGTGTCGCCATTGCAGCATACCGTCAAAGCCCTCCTCGAAGATGGCATCTTCCCGTCACTCAGCTTCCAGTTCGTGTGGAGGGATGGAGCCAAACTGCAAAGCAAACCTTCAAGATACGAAAGTCGCAGGTACTGAAATCAACCGAAAGAAGTGTGTGAAGATTTCTTGTCGGATATGTGCAGCTTCAGCATTGGGTGTAGTGCTTGTGTGCATTTCACATGATATACGCCAAACAAGCCACTTGCAAGGGGCAGCTTTTTGGGCGATGAGTGGTCTTCAGACCCTCCTTCTTTTGAGCTGGCGGGGAGACTCAGATTGTCAGAGCCAACGAATATGGATGCCGCAGTTGATAGTGGCACTTGCAATGGAACCGCTACTTGAGTTACTTGAGGCCTCAGCAAAATTCACCATTGTCAAGCCTTATGGCCTTATGACAGAGAAGAATGACAGCCCAAACACATGTGAGCACAACTGTACTATCAACAGAAAAGACATGAACAACACTTGTAGCCTTGGTAGACGTTGCAGCAAGCCTTCCTGGGTCCTATGCTTTCACAATGGCTCAGGCAACGTTGCTTCTCCGGCGAGACCGGCTACCCAGGAAAAGGGTTGGTTCTGACTAGTTGTGACAGTCTTGCTGGGCTTGCTGAACACAAAGCAGACCCTGGTTGCATTTGATGTCCAAGTGCAGTTCTGGCTTTCAATATGAATTGTCTGACCTTGGACATGATATTTGGATATATTTATGTTGACTTGAGTCCTGAAGGTCATTGCTGATGGGAGCACTTTCGATGTGAATGGACCAAAGGCTGGCTCTGTTCGTGCTCACTTCTATCGTAGTCCAATGGCCTACTTGTCAGCTTGTGCTCATGTCAGGGCGTGAAAAAGTCGTCTCAAAATTCAGCACCTTGCCAAACACATGCAGTTTTTCTGGATTTTTCCGTTCATCATTTTTTCTGGATGGTTTCCCGTGAGCATTGGCCCGACTCTGCAGGCTGCATCTGCTGCTGAGGTGTTGTAAGACTGGCCTGTTTGACTGGGTGTTTTGGCACCCTATGGAGGTCACAGCAAATCTAACCATCTAACCACTAGCCATTTCTGCATCGCTCACGTCTGTTGCACTGATCACCCTGGCAGTTGAACTCCTTGGCACTTCTGCTACTCAGGTTCTCTTCCTTTGCTGCGGCAATTTTCAACAACCTGGGGAAGGTCCTTTTGACTGTTATCTTTTTGACTTGCTGCGTGCCAGCAATTATAATACCATGTTTTAGCATTGTACTTAGTGACTTTTTGCAAGCACTCCGGCAAGCAAAGTTTGGAATGCGGCCGCCGTTCACAAATGGCCACCGAACCAGAAAATGGGTGGCACTGAATCATGCACTATACTGAGATCCATGAAGCTGGCAGGAGAGAGATGCAGCCAACGAGAAATTGCTCGAAGCCCAAGATGAACTGAAGCAGATGGAGAAGGACGTCCCTGGGTCGGTGGGCATCGCAGCTGGAAGCAACTGGTCTTGGACCGACGATGCGGCCAGGATTTGGAAGACCAGCGCTGGGCAGAGGCGAAGCTTTGTCAACTGTATTGGACACCACGACGGCAGAGTGTTACTGGGGAATGCATAAACCATATCAAATAGGCCAAATAGGCAGTGGGCTCATTGAACAGGAATGGTGCGTTGCGTTTAAATGCCAAAGAGAGGTTCACAGCAAGAGTCAGAAAATGAAAGGTTCAGAAACTCACCAGGCTGCACCTTCATGGATCAAAACGGGAAAGGGTTCGACGGCTGAGCACAAGGCGCGTTGAATCAACAGCATAGTGAACGGGTGCGATGTGTACGTTTACCTAGGTCATCATGTGAGAGAACCCGAAACTTCCTTGATCAGACGCGTTTGATTGTCATGCGAATGACTGCAAAGATCATTGATGGTTGGATTGATAGATCAGTGCTGCGGAACTTTCACAAGCTTTGTCTGAACCCAACTTCTCAGCGTCTCCCATGCCTCACTGTGAAGCTTGGAGGCCATCGAAGACATGGGCGAAGACATCGAGGCTCAGAGTGCCGTTATGAGGGGAGACAGCATGAGACAGCAACACTGATTGCAGGAATGGCTGTAATGTGCTGCAATATGATGCATGAGGTTGTATTCACTTTGAGGATCACGTCAATGATGTTGATGGTGGTGGTGATGAAGATGATTGGAACCATGGCCAAAATGAGTACAAGGGCATAGTGCCTGTTGAATGTAAGCACAAATCACATGCAGGTCCATTGTGTCTAAAAAGAACTATGTAAAGATATGATGTATGGCCAAGAGTACGATATATCATGATTATAGTTTCAATTTTAACACACTATTACATTAAACTATTCATTGTTATTGAACATACACTGTGGATTTAGGTTTACAGTAAATCATTCACACCAAGTCTCCCACACTGTTGATGTACCTCAGTGGCAAGCGAAGGCGCTTCGAGAAGAACACCATCAGTGCTGCCTGCGCGCCCTGCTTCTGGCGACAGCCTGGTTGAGATACAGTGACAAGCTCAGCGGAGCGGGTGAAAATTGGGGACCTGCGCTCTGGTGAAACAAGCATATTGATCATATGTGATCCCATTGAATCAAATTGAGCCCAATGGTTTCCCATTTGAAGCGTGAGAATGCTCCAGCCGGATCCATCCGCAGATACCGCCATTGGAAAATCTTAAAGCGGATAGAACGAGTTTGTTCCTTGTTCCCAGTCTTGCAAAGCCAGAAAGAGTTTGCGCAACGCCTACTGTTTTGTGACAAATTTCAAGTTTCTGCTTTTTGATACGTTCCAGTTTCAAATCACTTTTGCTTTCAGATCTTTCAGTCATTTCAGCACAGCTCAGACTGAAACTTCTTTTGCTTCCAGGCCGCTGTCCCCTGCAACGAGACTCCAAGCAGAGACAACTTCTCCATACGGCCAGAGCTCGTAGATGGGCGGTCGATGACAAGTACGAACTTCGTCAAGCTGTTAGGTTTGGCAAGATGAACTGAATCAAACATACCAAACCCTGAATTATCATGGCAAACCAGTGATCACGTTTCAAGCTTGAAGTCAAGTAGCTACAATTTGGCTTTGATTGCTGATGTTTGCTGTCCTGGCATTATCTTTGGAGGGGCCTGGTGCACGGAGGTTTTGCTGCCAGTCGTTTCTGATCCGGTGCAACCCGTCTACAACAAGGTAGCCTTGCACAGATTTTGCATCATGGTTCCTTTTGATGTACCTCTACCCGACTCTACCCTGAAAGCAGATCTCAAAATGATGAACAGTATGAGAGTACATCAAAGAGCTTCGGTCTGAGAATACAGTATGCTTTGTTTCAGTTTCAGATACGCTGTGACTAAAAAGATCTGCACTTCTGACTTGATTGATCAAACTTGAGGGAAATGGTTCAAGTGCTTCTTTGGTCTTTGCTTGAGTTACGTGTTAAGGTTAAAGAAGGGATTGCATGTTAGCAAAAGTGAACGCTTGGTCAGGTGGCAGCCATTCATGGCATTGCAATTTACGCATCCAAGAGCGAGGACTGCATAGATTCTTGGCACAGGTGAGGTCTAAGGTGGTGTCGAGCAAAGATCCTTCAGCGGTGGAATAAGATTTTGCTTCGTGTTTGTTTCCAGATTGAAGGCTTCGTTGCCAGGAGTACGCCTTGTCGCTGTGGGATTTCTTTGTGAAGCTCCTGGAGGCGCTGAGATCACTTCCTCCAAGACACATTCGTTCCATGCGTTCCATGCGGTCCATGTGTTCCATGCCCATGTGCTGCCCATGACTTTGCCAAGGAACAAGATCTCGAACAATTGAATTCCCTTCGCATCACGGAGCGGGAATGGGCAATGGCATTCTGGCCATGGCTACATTTGCATTCAAATCCTGGGTAGAATTAGTTCTTACTGTTTTGTGCAATCAACCAGCACAGATCTAGTTCATGCATGTTCAGGATGCAAGGTTTTGACTGCACATCTGCATAAGCGTGCTATTCATTGCTATTCCGTAATGCTTTTCAAAAGACCTTCAGCAGCGAGGAGCTCTGCGTGCTCTTCATTTGTGACTCATTGCTGCACCTGGCGGCTCGTGAGAAACGTCAGAATGCCTCGGTGATCTTGGCGAGGTGCGACGATATTTTGGTGCAGTTTCAGCCAAGTTCGTTTCCAACATGTTTGTGAGGACCGTCATGTCAGTGGAGGAAAAGACTGCTCAAAGCGGAAGAGCAGCCTTGCACCATTTGCGCGCGGTGTTGTGGGACACCTGCTCTTGCTTCAGACCATGTGAGTGTATTACAGTGTATTCTATACTACGATATGCTATGCATGTAATGGTGAACTTTTCGGTACCGTACTACAAACCCGTAAACATGTATTGTATAGAGAATGTTTGGCTGTGTGCCAATTGGTTCAGCGGTCAGAACATGTTGTGTTAGAGACATGCTTCCAGTGTTAGAGACACGCTTCCAGAGTCAAGGGACCATTTTCACGCGTACAGTAGAATTCTTTTGCAAACTTTGGCAGGATTACCACCATACATTGCTCCTACCACTGGCTGGTCCTGAGGATCGGGTTTGCTGCTTGGCCCTTCAAGGCATGTTGGAAGGTGCAAGCGGAACTTGGCTCTTGGGAAAAGCACTGGAGGTTTCTCGAGCAGCAGATATTGGCACAATGTTTCATGTTTCAACTCGTTGAGTTTATAAGATGAAACGGTTGCTGCATATTATTTGTTTTACGTTTGCCTCTGGTCAGACGACTGCAGGTTGTTTGTCGCTCTTCTGGGAAGGGCAGCGAAGGTGAAAAGCGCTCATGCAGAAAGAATCAAAAGAGGCACATGCATGACGCGTGGAGCTTGGATGATTTGGACGTATGTGCTTGGCAGTCTTGTGTTTCCTCTTTTTCCCCATGTGTTTTTTTCCAGACTTTAGGGTGGCTCATTGCCGTTGGCCAATTTCCACTGCTGAGGCCTACACGTCTCTGGGGTATCAGTCAGAAGCAAAGTCTCCTGGTGAGAGCATTCTGGGCAGTGCTTCGCAGTTGCTGGATGTGGGAGATGATCCGATTCGCCGAGCAGTGCTTCGCAGTCGTTTGATGAGATTCTTCGCCTGTTTGCCAAAGGTTTCTGCCGAGCATGCTGCACTTCTACTCCAGGCAGTGGAGGCCTTCTTTGGGGCACGCCTCTACTGCGCCCATCTCTCTGGTCCGGAGAAGGAAGCCAAAGAAGCAAGCAAATCATGTGCAGTTGGAGCTGTCCGTTTGGTTTGTCACTATTTGGGCAAAGCGAAAGAGAGCCTGGCATCACACCGCTGTGATGCAGCTGAACTGCAGCTGAATGTTATTAAGCAGACTGCTGCAGCTTACTTGTCTGCCCCATGTGCTGAAGCGAAAGGGTTGGCTCATGCACTGGGAACGGCCATTTTGGCTTCAGCAAACGGTGGGCCATGCTTCGATTGGGCTGGAAAAAATGCAGACAAACTGCGGGATGCAGCTCGATCTCTGTTGCGAGATTGGTCGCCGGCTACTTCTGCCAAGACCACAACATTGCTGCTGCAAGAAATCCACTATGCTGGCCAGGTGCCTGCGGAGACCGGACGTGAGTTTGCACAGGAAGCACTGGATTCAGCTGCGGATTTCCGGCACGACCTTGCAGTACTTGGCCTGACGCCGATTGCCAATCCAGGAGTTCGAGGACCCACCAAGACGTTGTATGTTCCCAACCCAAGGGTTGGCTACTGGCGCAAACCTGAGCCAGTCACTCAAAAGCCTCGCCAGCTTCCAGATCAAATGGAGGAGGAGGAGGAAGAGTGGGAGGAGCCTGGGATCTGCTGGGCATAAAAGGGATGCTGGAGAATGATACACACTGAGCTTAGTCAGTTTAGCATCAATGCTTCCACGACAGTGTATGTGCCAAGGCCGAATCACTGTTTGCACAAACTAAGCATGTGCGATGAGCAATTTGTTCGAGCATGCCTGTGAAAGCTATGAGAGGCGTCCAAGCTTTTTTTAACTTCCAGTCCTCCGGAATCCAAAGTGAATATATATACATATATATATATATAGTATATTTCTATCAATTCCTGAAGGGCAAACTGGGTATATATGGGCATATCATGGCATATCTGTTTTCTTTTTGTCTTTTAGGACTGTCAGCAGGAGCCCAGCCCTGAGATGGTGTCTCGTTGGGAGATTCTTGATCGCCGTGGTGCTCGACTAGCGCTGGTTCCACGCGGGAGTGGCTTGACACTTGGGCGACACCGCGGCTGCGACATTTGTGTCGACACGAGCTCAGTCAGTGCGCGGCATTGCCTCATTACCTGTCTGACTGGAAGCAAGATTCTTGGCTGATGAATGACACTTCTTCAGTTGGGAGGTTTTTGACACCTATCACTTCTCATGGTTTGGAAAGGTCAGCTGCAGGGGTGTCCAGTCTTTCTGCAGCAATACTCATCGTATAAGACTGCAGCAATGGACATGCCATCGAATTTCCATTTCACATGGTCTTCCAGGAGAGATTCGTTGATTCTTCGAGACTTATCCAGCAACGGCACCTTTGTGAATGGCATCCACTTGAAAGATGGCGAAGAGCTTGGCCTCAGCGACTCGGTCGAATGTCATTGTGATCAAATCACGGCATAGCATGGCTAGTGCAAGGAACTTCTAGCCTTGGACGATCACAAGTCACCAGGATCACAGGTAGCATGGTGGGAGGCAATTTATGTGTCTTGTTTTAAAGGCTTTAAAGCAACATAGCCTAAGGTAGCCTAGGATAGCCATACCTTATCCGGCCTAATCCTACCCTGCACACGAAGCTGAGAGGAGGCATCCAGAAAGCAACAGCAACATCTCAGTTCTGGTTGCCATCCCCAGGTCATGGAGACGTGATCACCTTGGCTACTCGGGATGGACAGGCATTTGAGGTACGGCAGTGCCAAGTGAAGAAAGGAGAGGATCACATGAAGCCTGAAGAAAAGCGGCAGGTCAGGAACGGTGAGGGGGTTATTGTCACATGTCGTCACAGTTTGAAGTCCTGATGTTTTTTCAATGACATTAGCCAGATATGGAGATGTAGTGGCTATCAAGAAACTTTCTCATTGAAGTTGAATTGAGGATGGTCCCCAAGGCTGGTGACAGATTCCTCTGACATTCGTGATTGCAGGCCGCAGCAGACTCGCAAGCTGTTCCTGCTGGGCAGGCCAGGATAATCCAGGATATCTCCTTTTACTGTAGGTATCCTTTTAGCTGATAACCTCTGATACTCGTATCCTCTTAGCTTGACATTGAAACTTGATGAAACTTGCACCTTGCAGGTATCAGGGGTGAAACGGCCAGCTGAGGCGCGGTGGGAAAAACTTTGGACCGTTGAATTGTTGAGGACCTTTGAGGACCTTTTGAGGATCTTTTGGGCCTTTTACAGCAAGGGCCTTGGATGTGATTCGTCAGCCAAGGCGCAACATGCTTTCCATTTTTTTCCACGGGATACGCTTCTCCGCAGGGCAGTCATGCAGTGTTTGCATCGTATTCGATCGTATTCGATGGTATTCGATCGTATTCCTGGATGCTTCCAACAGCCTTCGAACTCGATCCTTCGATGCCAGACCCCGAAAGATCAAAGTGCTCCGTCACGTCGCCTTCGCCGAAAGACCAAAGATCCAAACTGGGTTGCCGCCCGAAGCCCTAGAAGTCCAACGGCAGAATTCATGGAACATCAGGTGTTGCGTGCAGCGTGTCAGCATCTCATGGCATCTGCCTGTAATGAAGTTCTGCGGTGGATGTGGATGCGGGGTCCATCTGTCTTCCGGAAACCGCCGGAAGACACACCCTGTGCATCCCTGTGCAACAGGAAGCGGCCAAATCTCAGAACCACCAGGAACCCACCGTGGAAGAGGCGAGGCCAGCAGTTCCGTTGATGATGTGGTCATTGTTTGCAAAGCAGGCCCAGGAGTCTTTTTGTGAGCCTGCAAGTATCGTTTGAACAGAGCGCGCTATGAAGATACAATTGTTTACGATTTTAGGCTCAAATACACAATCAACTTTTCCATGGTTTCCATCCTATTCGACAGGTGGCCGTGGCTGTGCTTCACGCGAAGGTGAGGAGGGTCTCGCTCCAAAGGGAACATCCGTTGGAGTCCTCAAAGGGAACAGGAAAGAAGTACATTCTTTCAATTGATAATTCTCATTGAATTCCTATTCCTTTTCCCTCAATTTTCCCTCTGGCCAAAGAAGTTCCAGCTCACGCGTTGACTGTTTGTTTGTGTGTCTCAAATCGGATCCCGAGATATCCCGAGTAGCCAGTAGCAGCTGCCGAAGGCAAAAACATGAGAGTCCATGATATTGGCTGATGCCAATAGAGGTTTGTCTGAAAGAAATCGGTGCTCCTCAATCACCTGGTTGACCATTATTTTTCCAAATAAGATTTGGGCGTTATACACTTATTTCAGACACACCCATGGTGGAAATCAAACAGTGACCAGTTTTGCAAGAAACTGAAATGGACCCCAGTGAAACTCCAAATCTTTTGCCAGGGCAATGGCCAGGGTCCACGGCTTGTTGATCTTACGAGCGGAGAGGCACCAAAGATGAGGAGTACTGAGACACTTTGAGTGTTACCTGGAATCAGATTTCTGATCCTGATCATCAACACATAATATCAATATGATCGTTGCAATATGTTGAAACAAGTGAGAGAGTAGATTTGGATATATTTGGTCTCACTTCATTTTCACATGGACGATACAGAGGCATAACATCGACTTGAGAGTCAAGAGGGCGGCCATCGATGCCAGATAGTCTGTGGGCATTCACAACTTCTTCCCCTCCCACGTTGCAGGTCTACCACCTGCCAGAAGAAGGTTGTGTCTCCATCGGTCGACGTGCAGATTGCGAGGTGGGTGGATGTCGTGAGTTTCTGAATATTTTGAGATGTTGCAACCTCCACTTTATTTTTCAGTTTTCGATAGTTTTGCCAGCTTTTGAGCAGCTCTAGAGCCAGTGGCAAGAACTTGGGCAGCACCAGCGCGACGAAACAGTCGGATCTCTTCGCGTTTTAAAAGCTAGATGAAACCCAAAAGGGTTCTCAGGTTACGCACTAAAGCCATTCCCCATTGCAGTGGCTTGTTCAACACGTTTCTTCACCAGGTGGTGATTCCCAGAGCTGTCGTGAGTGGTCAGGTTCTCAGAGACCCCCACAGGGAAGTGATGTACTTTTTTCACCTTTTCGTCAAACTTTTCCATCTTTTTCCTCAATGCATTTGGGCTGTACTGGGCTCCGTGGCTTTGCGTCCCCACACTTCTCGTACCTGTCGGTAGCAACCTCAGGTTGGCAAACAGTGATGTTCTGGAAGGTAGAGAAAAGTCTGGGGTTGCAACCGGCCAATCCCGGATGAAGCATGCTTGGATCATGCAGATTAGACTGAGATCTTCGAACACAGAATTCGAGCCATGTGAGAGACTTCAAGAGTAGTCTTAGAGGTAGTCTTAGAGGACTTAAATGCGACCGCATCACAGCAACTGTTCTCCACATGTTTTAGGCCGACATTGCGTGCTGACCTGCTCGCCCGATGGTGTGCAAGTCGAGGAACTCCAGGGATTGAGTGCGGATGATGGAACAATTGGGTCATTCTCATGCATATACATATATTACATATAGACAGTATTAATACGTATACAGACATACAGACGTGCACACAAATAGAAAGCATATACACACATGCATAAAAGGGTCGTGGCTCTGAAAGCAGAGGTTTCCGAGATGTGGAGGAAGAGGAGTTCCTTTGTCAATATTATTCTGAGTCATGAATCGCATGGTCGGAGCGTTCTCAAAAGATTGCCAACCTTTCAGTGTCAATTNGGAGGAAGAGGAGTTCCTTTGTCAATATTATTCTGAGTCATGAATCGCATGGTCGGAGCGTTCTCAAAAGATTGCCAACCTTTCAGTGTCAATTGAGGACTTGCTGCTGATAGTGTTTGCCTTGGGCAGGATGAAAGCTCAAATGGCACTTTTGTGAACGAGATTCAGGCACCCTTGGTGGGAAACCCTGAGCACAACACCAGTGCTTCATGCTGCTCCTATGAAGCAGTGAAAGGAATATGTGAGAGGGGGGGCGAGAGAGAGAGGGAGAGAGATAAAGAGGGAGAGAGGGAGACCAGGGATACAGGTACAGAACATGTATCACACGTAGTGAAAAACATGGATCCTTTCCAGCAGGCTTTCTGTACCAACAAACTCTTGCACCAGCTACTCAACAGCAGTGTGGACTTGTCACAGGTGCCCAAAGGCTTTAGCCTTCCGCAGCGCATCCCCCTTCGCGATGGTGATCATATCTACTTGGCATCCCGTCGTAGCCACAGCAAGAGGTGCAAACATGTCCAATGCTTGGGCGATGTTTGCCATGGTGTCCTTGAGACTTGTGTTCAGAAACTCTGGCCGTGAGGTTCTGGTCACACGTATACCATCATGTTCTAAGTGATAAACGTATGTGTGTATATGTATTTGTATATATCTATAATATCTATACATACATATATATATATAAATGTATATGTATATATATATATATGAATGTTCCAACAACTTTGCACATTTTTTTTCTTTTCTCCCTCTTTTCGCAAACGCTTCTTTCCTTCCTTTTTCTGGCGATCCATTGAACCAGCTCTGGCTCAACCATCGATCACCAATGGCCAAACCTGAGGTGATGGACCAGGATTGCTCTTCCTTACTGGAGAGGCACTGGAGAGATACAGAAGCCGCAAGCATTTTTTCGCTAGCATGCTATGTGGCCTCAAAACTGGGGTAACTAAACATTTTCCAGATGAATAAACTTACTAAGCAAGCACTCACGGCCTCACCCGAACAGTCATCAATGTCGAGGATGATGAAGATGACGAGGAGGACTGAGCCATTGCAGGTTCGGAGTCTGCCAACGGGAAGCTTTCTCTAAGCATTTTGGTTGGAAGAAGGGTTGAGTGCCCTAGGATGTGTTTGCGCATGTTGTAGACATACAAACACATAGTCATAAAGGGCCAAAAGATGGCAGCACTGGGGGTTGCTGAGAATTTAGTGAATATCAATTATCAGACCTGAAATTTCTTCTAGGATGTGAGAAAAAGATAGAAGAACCACGATACTCAATCCGATTCCCATGATCCATGCATGCATTCACGGCCTGATCAAAGACTGTAGCACTGAACTGGACGAGTCTGCAGTATGCAGCTGAGGGGTGGCCGAAGGTTTGATTGAGGTTGCAGGGTTTGAATTGCAAAAGCAGCCAGCCTGGTTTCCACGGCAGTGTGTACGAAAATGAAGCCTGGAGAGCTTCAGGTACAGAAGCAAAAGATTTATGTCGTCGCGCAAACATTTTCAGCAATTCTCAAGATCAAAGAGGCCACCCATGGTTGCAGTTTAAGTTTGAATTCAAAAAATCAGACAGTTTGCGCTCCAGGAGATGTGTGCATCGACATGAAAGCATATATCAAAACAAATCATTGTTTCTTCATTCATGTTTCAATCTTCTCTAACATTTGGAATTAGTGACATTGTGAGAGTAATCATACGGAATTGGGCCAGCAAAGCTTTCACCATTTGATGATAGATGTATGCCTGTGTTTGCATGCTCCTGAAGAGTGCAAGCGTAAAGACGCTCAAAGTTCAGAGAAGGTGCTCGACGTCATTGCACGTTATTACGTCGACGAAGTCAAGATGGCTTGCTAGGGACGGTGCCACAGATGTGGTTCCCGACTTGCTTGGGGGTAAAAGATACGAACTTCTGCGGTTGTGCTTTGGTTGCGCTCCTTGTCAAAGCTCCACAGAATTTACGTCCTAGAGTCCTGGAGTCCTAGAGGAGTATGTGTGCCGCGCCGTGAGATTTGTTTTCAAGACGGGACCAACCACTTTAGCAGCAGAGATCTGATATATACCGTAAGTAGTGCAGCCAGGGTACCTACTACCATAAACTGTATTCACACACCATTTGCTGTAAATCTTGAGAATAGAACCGGTCACGATCGTAGCTTGGACACATCTAGCCAACTTTCTTGGCAACGAGCAGCCCTGGAGAAAGAGTTTTGAAACCATTGAGAAACTCCGTGCAGCAAAGGGTTCATCAGGACATAGCCACTTCAGCCACTTCCCTACTTCCGCGGAGTTTTGTGGAAACTCGGTCAGCCGCCACACCGGCATGCTGCGATGCGGCTGCAAGCCGTGCTTGCAGGCCTTTATACGTTCTTGTTGGATTTGTCTTTCAAGAATTCCTGTGCAAGGCTTTCACACCACTCTGCAGCACTGAATAGTGAAAAGCACTGAAAAGAACATAACATTATATGTAACATTGACTTAATGGAGAATCAATGTAGCGGCTTGATTCGCAGTCACTGGAGGGCTGGTGTTTTGGCAAGAAAATGCGTTGACTAGCGGCGTGGCAGCTCAGTGTTGTCCTGGTTGCTGGGTTCTTGGTTGAAATTCAAGAGGTTCACATTTGACATGATGTGACCTGACAAGGGCCAGACTGGGTCGTTGTTCCAAGGTGACCCAGTTTGGTGGCGCCTGGCAGTGAATTCGAGTGACCTGTCGTGATGGCCTCGGAACAGTATTGGTACTTGGAGCATCTACTGTAGCAACAGCATGTAAGAATCTAGATATATGATGATATATGATGATATATGATGATATATGATGATATATGATATATCTAGATATTCTACTAGTATTCTAGTAGGACAGTAACAATCTAGTGTGAAAAATTATTCAAGTCAGACCTGTCCACACAGCATGTGCCAAACTCAACCTTCGCCAAGGCAGTGGTGTTTCCGAAATCTACAGCTCTTCCTCGATCGGGACTGCCAAGTCAACTTGTTGGTAGCTAAGGGCTTCAAGCACCGTAACAGATTGGAACAGGAAGTGACCAGAATCTGAAACTGCTCATTGCTGCAGTTGATTTTCAGTGAAAGATGCGAGATACAGAGTGTCCCCCCAGCTGGAATTGGGCTCTTTGCCTATGGATGGTGCCATGGAGGACATGCTCCAAGATCTACTTCAGCTTGGCCCCTTACTATCTATATGAAGGGAGAATTCTAGAATTCACCTGACAGAGCAAAGCATACACCTCCAGATACCCCCATGTTTGATGCCATGGTATCCATGGTGGCTGGTGACTGAGGCCCAACATTGTTGAGCACAGAAGCTCTGCGGCCTTGACGCGGATTCTCGCCTGGGATGCGCCAACAGCACCTCGACAGACGGTGCAGACGTCGCAGTGGCCAGGGATGGATCCGTCCGAGCTCCGTCAGAGCCGTTGTGACCGGTGCAACTGAAAAGCACATCCTTTAGTGACAAGGAACCAAGGTTACATTCCATTACTGCACATTTGCTGGGCTGTTGATTTGGGTGGCGCTGCCTTATCATCTTAGGCTTTTACAGCATTTGCCTCAGATTGCACAGGCTGCTTGGTAGCATAGCTGCTAAGCTGTGAATGGTCGATGGCACTTGGTTTGGCTGACATGGTACGCGACTGTTCGTCCAAGCATCACGCCAACTTTGTTGAAGATCCGAAGATTTTAGGATTTCTTATAGCAATGTCACATTGTTACAATATGTGTTTGCATACAATCACAATGTACACGCATGCAGAGCCAAAATAAATAGGGGAAAGAAGCACTGACTTGGCAGTTTGTCGTCATTTTGAACAGTGTGCAAATATAGAGGAGTTGGTTGGACACGTTGGGACTTGCCGCATTCACATTTCAAGTGGTGCCAGCACCTTCTGATGTGTATATCATACGATTCATACGTATTTTGAGACTTGTGATTTCGGATGAAACTTCATTGAAAGTATTGAAAGTCTATTTTCTGACAGTCTAACAGCTTGCCACCCCTACCGTCGTCCAGTTTCCCAACTTGCTTACTTCTATTTCCCATCGCATCCTTCGAAAAGGTGTAGAAATTATAGAAATTCGAGACAACAAAGAACTTCTCGACAGGGAACAAAATCCTCAATTTATAGATGATTTTTTATTGACACCTCCGTTTTTTCGGGCGATGTGATGCGTACCGGCTTGGATGCCTACAGCCCATCACTTGCCACATGTAGCCTCCCAGATGCGCTTTGTGCTCCACTGGAGCCCTGGGTGGCTGTAAGACTGGAGGAGCCTAGTGTGGTGCGCAAGCTGCGCAAGTTGTTGGGCCCAGGGGTTTCAAGATGGCCATCCTTTCCGGCAGTTATTTAGTCCCCATTTGTATCATTTCTTGGTATTGGACGGTGAAGAGGCTCTTTCCATCTCTTTCCAGCGTCTTTCTAGGGTACCATCATGTTCGTAGGAGCTTTTGAAAGATTTACAAGGTTTCCTATGAGTTGCACCCCGAAATTCACAGTCTCCAGGTATTTGACACAGGTACTTGGCATGAGGAGAGACACCAAATTTCACCCGCACCAGTGCACACGCACAACAGATGTTTCCATCCGCACAAGTATTTCGCTGCCCAGTCGAGGTACAGTGCTTCAAATATGAGGACTGTCAGACTGTTGCAGGGTAACCCAAATTTCCACGCAGATCTTGCTGCTTCATGCGTAATCGTATAACAGCCTCGGGCAATATGCGTCTTGTGGGACAGAGCGAAGCTGATTGCAAGGTAAGATCTTTTGGCAATACATGCGCACAGTCAAACCTGTATTCATCAATATTCAGAATATTCATCACAGTGCTTGTTCTCATTTACAAGCGGGTTGGTGAGTGACTGGTTCCACTGCTGTTGCATCAGGCATCAATCGTCCAGGGCACACAAGTTTTTGCCCTAGGTTGACACCACCACCTCGAAAAGCTCCGCATTGGCCACGTTTCATCCTGAGAACCGATGCTGTGCTGGTCATTTCTAGACCTCTCGGACAAGACCAATGCAATGGCATTGGCTCAGGACGAGCACCACTGTGGCAACGACAACCACGTCCAGCACCACCGTTCTAACTTCGAGCATGTCGAATCCTTTCTCGAACTTGTTCGAAGGTGCAGCTCTTGTGAAACCATGGTGAAGAATGCCATAAAGTGCCCAAAACAACGGCCATCGCGCGCCTGCCGTATCAAACCGTAAACCGTTTGCTGCCACTGGAGATTTTTTCCCTTCTGTACTTGGTTGATTTGTTTGCCTTTCTCGTCTCCCCTCATTCCTAGTCCTTTCCTACTACCTCTCCGCAGGTGTTGGCAGGAGGCCCGGAGGGTTCACTAGCTGTGGGTCTAGTGGACTTGTTCCGAACGTTTCTCCAGGTATTCCTGGCAGTTCACCAAGGGTCAAAGTTACACTTACAGTCCGTGAATTCATATTATCTTCAAATCACATCATGAAAACCTTCCAACCCTTTCGTGAAGATAGATGTATGTCACACACACACACACACGTCTCTTTTGCAACTTTTCACAGGTGTGATTGCCCCCAGTCATTCTGTAGAGATCAGCATTTGCAGGCTTTCAGTGCCTGGGACTCTGGTTGCTTGGAAGCATAGTTTCGGTTGAAGTTGACAAAGCTTATTTTGGATGCTTCTTGAAAGGGTTTCTATGCGCTGCAACAAACACCGATGCTTTGGATATCTTGAGTTCATGGGTACATCCCAGCAATCCTTGCAGTATGCTGCAGTTTGTAGCGGGTGCTATAAACCGTGGCTATCGTGGCGTGCTGAGGTCATGGAACGTTCTGCTGACTTCGTTGATTGGACCGTGGTCGCTTCGTGGAATGCGCCACAGCCAGGTGCAACATGGACCTGACCTGACAACATGGCAGGGTGGCGGGTGCGAATGGATGTGCATCGGATGTGCCTGGCAGAAGGTCCTTACAGGTTTTTGCAGACGCTGCAGCAGGCTGCGAATTCCTTGTGCTTTGATTTGCTGTGCAGGAATTGTTGTTAGCATAACGAGTTCGACCCATACTCTCACGCCGGGGTCAGAAGCTTTGATGGGCTGCCAGCGTGACTGTTGATGACACGTGTTTTGCATTTGCTGTTGGAATCAGTGCATCCCTCATGTTCTTGAAACATCTTGAAACTGGGATTCTGTCTGAGATAGAAAAAAAACATGTCTGCGGCAGTCTGCGAGCCCCAGCTTCACCAAGAGATTTTGAAAACGGCTCATGTCCGAGGCAAATTCCCCAGGGAACGTGGCAGCCGACCGCTGACCTGTGCCAGCGCTGTTGGGTCCGCGTCCGAGCCCTCCCATTCCTTCCCTGTTTTTGCCTTGATGTTCCAATGATATTGGAAGGTTGGTAGCTATTGGATGCTATTGGATGATATTGGATGTGGTTTTGCTGTTTGGTTTTCAGCAGGTTTCATTGATTTCTCAACGTTGCGATGGCATGTCACATTTGCAGATAGATTTTGCATGGCTCTAGGTGGTAACTTTAGCAAAACTGCGATTGTTCAGAGCCATGGTGCTGACCCGCATGCCGCAGATACTGCACTAAAGCTTCTGAGAAGCGCAGGCTGTACATATTTACGCTATTGCTATTATTGTCATGAATTGTCATTACATCATCATTTTTGCTGTTACCAAGAATTTTATTATCATTGTTATTGATGTTATTGTTTGATATATGTTATATATACAATGTATACATATATCTCTGCATACATACACATCTTGGCTTAAGGAAGGGTAGGTTTAGGTTGAGATTTACGTATCAGCTGCCCCAAGGAGGGAGGCATCTCCGTGGTGCTTGCGTGTTTTGGAATTTCGAGGGCCGCAGTCCAGGGGCGTTCACCTGAAGTTGGCTCAAAACCTATTTCTATTACTATTAGTATTACTATCATTATTATTATTACTATTATTACTGTTATTATTATTACTATCATTATTATGTATATATACATACATACATTGATATGTACATATATATATATATATTTATGTACACAAAATGTATAACTATAATCCACATACATTATTATAGCATATTTTGGGAACATCTACTTGCTGTACCAGCTATTTTGATGTGAATTACAGGGTGCCGGGTTTTTTCTAACCCATACCCATCTCTTGAATTTCCAAGCCAGGAGTCTTCCATCATTGAGGTGTCCTTTGACAGGAAGGCACGGGCATCCACATGTTTCAAGCACCTGCAGAACGTTTCAAGCACCTGCAGAACCTCCGAATCACTACCTGACTCTAGAAGCGGGTGATCGTAAGTCGGAAGTGACCATGTTCTGGGAAGTATCCTGCATTCTCAGCGCTTCGGCAGTTGAAACGCATTTCACCAGAGTACCTGCTGTGTTTTTTTCGTGCCTCCTCTACTTGGCCGGAACATCCCCACAAAATCCAACAAATCAATCCGCCAATAATGCAAGCATGCAACATAGCCGGGAGAGAAATTTGTCGGAGCATGGACGGGTATATATCCGGCCTCAAAGACATGGTTCACTCTAGATAATATGATAACACAATACAATACAATATAATACAATACAATATAATATAGTATGATATGATATAATATAATATAATATAATAAAATATAATATAATACGGCATAATATGATATGATAATGATATATAATCTAATGTAATGTAATCTAATGTAATATAATATAGTATAGTCAGGTCTTTCAGACTCTCACGAACGCTCTGGCCCGAGCCAGAATCTTGTTGACAAGCTGCAAGTCTGGATAGATATCTGGATCATTCTGGATAAATCAATGGAGGGTTGACGAATGTTGACGAGTTGAAACAACAACGATGCAACCGCGGTGCAGATCTACTTCGGGGAAGGCAACATAGAGATTCTGAGAGGCACATGGGATCCACAGTGCGGAGGGCGGTCAACTGTGTGGTGGTTAACCCAAACACGATGTTTGTATCACTATATATTGATCTACATTAATCTTGATATATACAATATACATACATACATACGTACATACATATAGAATCATATAGATACATATACCTATCTACGTCTACCTGAATATATCTTATTTGTATATATCGTACCTATAATACTCTATAATCTTCTATGATATCATGATAGGATGAACGTATCCTGCAACATGATACCTCCAGGGTTAGCTGCAGGCTCGCTACCGACCCTTCGATTATCAGCAAGGAGCTCGCCCTGGTTCAAGGCCGGAGACTTGGCAACGATGGCCCGACGGCATGGATTGAAATTATGGGGAGATGACATATAAATGTACTTTATATAATTATATATATATACATACACACTGTATATATATATACACACTGCATATGTATATGTATATGTGTATTATGTGCAGATGTATATGTATGTGTATGTGTATTTTGTATATGTATATTATGTGTAGATGTATATGTATGTGTATGTGTATATGTATATGTATATTCTGTGTATATGTATGTGTATATGTATATGTATACCGTATATGTATGCATATGTATATGTATGTGTATGTGTATGTGTATATGTATGTGTGTGTATATGTATATTTGTACCGTATATGTATATGTATATGCATATGCATATGTATATGCATATGTATATGTATATGTATATGTATATGTATATGTATATGTATATGTATATGTATATGTATATGTATATGTATATGCATACAAATGGTGATTCATGATCAATTTCTAATATATCATCAATGATAAATGATGGTCTACCTGTCCAAGCAACTTTTTAATTTCAGAGCGGACTCATTCACGCTTGTACTCGTAGCAAGTTCGGGAGGGTCACCCTGCTGTTATTGGACTTCCAACGTCTCTGTTGATTCAAAACGTGGATTCCAGCACTAAAGGTCATCTTGCAGTCAGGTTGATGCCAGTCGGCAGCGGCTGCAAGTGGAACCTCAGGCAGGGGACAGGGCGTGATGCCGTGTTTCAGGGAGTGGATAACGGGGTCTGTGGTCGTGGTCGAAATTCCAGATTCCGCAAAGTCCATCGAAATCCATGGAAATCCAGATTTCAATAGTTGGAGAAGTTTGGATCACTTGATCACCTGTCGATCTCCTAGCCGAGTCCAAACTGGAATCAAGCGCCAGGGAGGAGCTTTGCTGGGCAGCTCCAGTGCGTGTTTGCGAATCAAAATCCTGGTGCCTTGGTTCAAAAGGGGAGATCGACAGAGATCGATAGAGTTCAGGGGTATGAACCGAGTACGAACCGAGCAAGAGAGTAGCAGCGTAGTAAGAGCATTGCCGATGCAAAATGTTGGCAGATCTCCCATGGCCCCTGTTGGAGGCTTTGAAGGGTGGAGGCTTCATTGATCAGAGCAGTGGGCTTCAAATAGCTTCAACTGAGTCACGTAGAAAAGCTTTAACATGTACTTCGATTAGTTCGTAGCTATCGAACGCTTTCTTGCTGCATTTGCCGTCTGGTTTTGTACAGTGTCTCGGTGGTTGAGGACAGGGCCATCCTGAATGCCGATGGCACTGACTACAAGCACGACTATGACTGCTCTGAGGGTTTTGCTGCAATGCACATTCCAAAGAACTTGAGTGGGTAGTAGCTAGATTTTCTGCGGGAGAGACGTGGTTTCTAAGACACTTTCAACAAAGACCCAATTTACTCAACTCTTCACAAATCAAAGGGTTCATAGTTGGCGGATGCTCCGTGCTCGTCAAAGGTGGACACCAAAGCCATTCCTTTTCTATTTCTGCACATGTGACTCCATTTCTGAGTTACGAGCAGGATTTTTTTAAACATAAACCTGAAGTGTCCAAGCACAGATATTATGCTTCCGTTCGCCAAGTTTTTGTTCGGAATCAGCAGCCCCCTAGATTCCAGGAGACATGCATTCGAGATTATGAGCCCCCTATGTTCCTTAGCCGGAAGCCAAGTGGTGCCAAAACACTGGTACAGCAATTGCCCGAGCTGCCTTCGGTTCCAAGAATGTTCCGTAGCGCCCAGGTTCGGATCCTGTCAATCAAGAGACAGGTGTTGTAGCAGCCTCAGACTCGCGGCGTCGCCTCCCAAGCTGCTGTCAGCGTTTCAGTATTTCTTGGAATCGAGCAAGAGATATTTGCAGAGAATGGCCACAGCTGAGGACCTTCTGCCAAAGTTGCAGCTCAGCTTCGACCAGGTCATCCAACTCGCGGATGCGCCGGTGGCGACTCTACGGGCAAAGTCCATGGGCCGAACAGTTGAACTTCACAGCTTTGTTCACTTCAAGAAACATTTATCAAAAACAGCAAAAACAGGTTGGTGCCATGCCTTTATGCACAACTCATTGGATCTGATGGTGACACAAGTCCCAAGGTCCGCTCCAGTGGGTGGCGAGAGCATGCCACCTGACCAGATTTTGGATCTGACTCAGGTGCAATCAGATTGGGTCAGATGCTGGATCTCATACCTAAGCCTAAGACGTGCAAGGGCTAGTGGTGGGTTTGAGTTGAACCAGAACTGTACACCAGGGCCCGAGCCACCTCAAAATTCAAAATTCCGTCCACCCAAATGTGGCCAAAATGTTCGGCCATCTGTGGCCACTGGACGCAGGCCACGGTGTTTAAATGGGATAGAACTGGAATCCAAGATGATGCTTGCCTGCATTCAGATGCATCAAACTTCCGTTTCGGAGGTTGGAGGTTTGGGTCGCATGCATTTTGCATGCATTTTGCATGCATTTTGCTGTCATTTGGCTCATTTACATCGGATGTGACCTGCGACCAATGGATGACTTGCTTTGCACCCAGGCTGGAGCCATTGACATCTATCCCTCAGAGCTTATCCCGCAAACATCGTGAGACTTGGCAGCTGGAACATGTTGGAACCAAAGCAACGCTGAAGGCTTTGTGCCAATTTCCAACGCATTCAGATCGTATGCTGCCTCCTATTCTAGTAAGATTGAACACATTTGGAAACAAATCAACTGACCATGCGACCTGGCCACAAAGTATGCAGTGAGGGTGTCGTTCAAGATTGATCCTTTTCTTGGCTCTATCCCCACCACATTTGCATGACCGTTGGCGGAGCAACTGGAAGGTACGAACTCATCATTCTGCCTGGTGTGATCCAGGAGCAGGGCAATTCTAAGGGGCGGTAACTCCAAAGCACTGTGCAAGTGATATTCTAGAATTATAGCCTCAATCTATTGCCCGGACCAGTACCGAAAAAGGCCGGCGATAGTAGCGGACTACCACAGCTACTACAGCTACTGGTAGGCTTAAATCCAGAGAAATAGCAGCACATTGCAGTAGGAGCGGCCTGCATGGAAGATGCCGGGTCGCACAGGTTCTTGAACATTATATAATTGCTCCAAACTTTCGACCAGAATGCCATTGCTGAATCCGGGGGTCCGTTTGGTTCATCAGACTCAGATGTTGGTTTGGTGTTATACAACAGCTAGGCTTTCGGAAAAAAAGCGATCCTCATGCTCAAACAGCAGTTTCGCCTGCATCACAAGCACTCTTCCCGTGCATTCATGGTTGTCAACACTAGCATACAACAACGAGAGTGAGAACGAAATCTCTCAGACTTTCCTTCTTTGGCACCACCACCAGCTTGATGCACAGGACATAGCCGGCAATTCGTGGGAAGGAGGCTTGTAGCATTCTGTCTTGCGTCCAGAGAATGATTTGCTTATTTGGTTGTAGCAAGTGAGTTCAGTCTGAGAATCCATTGCAGCATGTCATACATTTTCCCGTGATTGTTACTTGGCCATCCTCCAAATAGATGAGTTCGTGGTCTCACCATGTTTGGCATCAGATTTTTGTCGAACTGCTTCACCCTGCCAGGTAGCTTCCTCTTCACAACAACTTGTGGAACTTATGGATGCTTTCAACCATCAACAGTCTGTGCCCCAGTATGCCCCAGTGCATCTGATGAGGTCATCCCCTATCTCAACTCGATCCCTACTGAGGCTGCACCACCAGCTCAGGCGCCGCGTAGTGAGCCATCATCCGTGGCAACCAGACTTAAACCATTGGAACCCTCAAGTGTGAATTCCGTCAACTGCTAATCTAGGATGAATATCGAGAGTAACCCCTGCAACGTGCAAGGACCCTGAACCTGAAGCACAGCAAGGCGACATTGCCACTTGGGCTCCAATAGATCAACTCACTCACGGTGCAAAGGGGGTGCTGATGGAGTTGCCTTGAAAATCTGAGGCCATTTGGCTGGTCATCGTGGGCATCCTTACAATTGGTTGTGGAGATCCCAGCGCTGACAAGCTGAGAAGCTTAGAGGTTGATGCGGACTGTGGTGCTTCAGGTCTCCCAACAGGCAATTATGCAGAGGAGCAAATAGCTGTGAGGTCACGACGCATTTTACAGAATCTTTCACGTTCTGCTTTTTGAACGCTTTATCTGCATGGATGTTTATGATTGTTTATGCATATCATTCATTCATCTTTCTAGAACTTATCTAATGCCTTGATCCTCACACAGACAATGCTCGGGAAAGCTCCAAGGTGCCTTTGGTGTGGCCGTCTTTCAATTGTATGCAGGGTTCCCAGTGCTACTGCGGCCCATTTTTTTTGATTGTCAAACATCATTTGCTTCTTACTGATTCTTACTGATAAATTAAACGGCGAAAGTGCCTGTAGCATGCTGCATGGGTCCGCATCGAAGTGATCTTCTCTGTAATCAGCTGTCATGCATTGACAAATGTCGATTCTGCAGTGAAACTTGAAAGACATTCTCGAGAGATAAAGCATTCCAGGTCTTTCTCATATTTTCCCTCACGCAATCTGTCCTGAAAGACCAAGCTGACCTGAAAAGGAAATCTTTGCCCATGCAGTCTAAAATCTATTGCAGTCTATTGCAGTCTATTGCAGTGACAATTTCAACTCAGGTTCGGAAGAAAGTGAACGCCAGCTCTCAGGCGCCAGTGAAATCCAGCAAAATCTGTCTTGCAGCCTGCAGTAATTCGGCACCGCACCAAGGTGCACCCCATTGAGGTGAAGGATGGAGGCAACAGGGGTCGATGTCGTTGAAAGACGCGTTGCGTCTCAAGATATTGGTTGTGAACCCAAGCGAAGAAGAAAAATAAGAAAAGGAGGGGCGAAGATAAGTAACGTGCTTTTCTTTCTCTTCCCGCTTTCAAGAGATATCCGCACGCGTCATCGTCACGAGAATTAAACTTCGTTTTGTCTCTGACAGTTATTTGCTACGGAGCGTACCTTTCCACTGTCGCTGCCAGTTGGGCGCAGCACGACTCAAGCTTCCCACGCCTCTGTCTATTCTGTCTGGGGCCCGGGCCAAGTCTTGAGTCAGTTCTGGGGAAGCCAATAAGCACGTAAACATTCGCCGTGCGGCGGGTTTAGGGTTGCAGTGGCAGTTTTGATTCGCACTCCGATTTGGGTGAACATTGGGTGAATCTTTAAGTGACAATGAGATTGCCACAAGAGGAACAAACGCTGACTCGAGTGTAAAGCCAAGATATTCATTCTATTGATTCTGCTGCATTGGAATCAACACTGGCACCAACGGTTGCAATGGGCATCCTCGCACGGTTTAGACACTTGCAAGAACCTGAGAAGTTTTTGACATTTTCGCGCCTGAGGAAGCAACTGAAGCGCCAAAAGCGGAGACAGGTGGCGCAGGGATGTTGACTGGTCAGGGAAGAACTATGAAAATTTCAGCACACTGAAGACAAGGCACTCTTCAATTCCAACACCACTCTGCAAGTGCTTATTCTCAAAAAAAACGTTATCACCCTCTATTCCTGGTCAAACTTTGTCTGCAAAGGCATTGGTGGCTGTACTTTTCGGTAGGTCCTTCGGTGCATTGGAATGCAGAGCCCAGTGCTGCTGGCCGAGCTTTGGAGACTGAGGGGATGTCATGGCTTCGTTGAATCGGCAAGGGCCCTGTGTCATGTTTTGGGAATCCTTTGGAGATTTGTGTGCTATGGCTGCTATGGCAACTTCGAAAAAAAGTGACATTTCCAAGTTGAGATACGTCTGTGAAAGGATCTACCGAGAGACATTCCACAACCGATTGGGACGGGCCAGGTGGGCCAGTCTTTGGTGATTCAGGCAGGGTTTCACGCTGTGAATGCAATGGTACCCTCTTCACTCGAGAATCCCAAGAAAACTTTGCTTTAAGTTAAACCAAATGCTTCTTTCGGTGTCAGTTTAGTTTGCATTCACAAATAAGGTGACATCTTGTTGACATTGCGTATTTGTTCCACCGAAGCTTTGCACTTTGGAAGGCTATATACTACTTGATAAAAACAGCAGCCAGTTTCAGTGAGTAATACCTGCAAATCTCATGCCACCGAGAGGTTCCAAAGCCAGTTTTACTGAGAAACTGCTGGATTTTTTGCAAAACGATGCACTGGGTTCCTCTCTACATAAAGTGCCTGGACCAAAGAGCTGCCTCATTGAAGAAGTCCCAGATATGTCAGGCCCAAGTGCAGCCAACGCATCAAGGCCAAGTGAATGCTTTCTTTCATCCGGGGGCATGTGTGATTCAGTGAATTTCCTTTCATCAGCTAAGCTGCTGGCAGATTCACTGGCCATAGACTTGACTACCTGCTTGTATCTAGTACCTCTCTGCTCAAAGTGACACGGAACATTGTCGGGACATCAGCAGATTTCAAGCTTAGACAGAAGGAGCATATATCAGAAGTCAACCTCTGGTCTCGCAGGAGTTCTGTTTTTAGGTCTTCCACCTGTCCTTTGTGTGGTGGTTTGGAAAACTTTGCAATGAAACACGCTATCATGGTTGTCACATGTTGACATGCTATGCCACTGCTTCAGGCCACAAGCTCATTGGAGGAAATCCAAGGAAGCTGAAGATATTGGCAATAGTAGGCTCGATGGGTCAAATGATGTCTCAGAAGTGCTGCTTAGGGTTTACAAAAGTCACTTGATTGCAAGACGCCTCGGTGGCATCTTTAGCTCCTGCCTCAAGATGAAGATGTGCAAACGGAGGATTATTGCTCCAGAAGCATGTGAGTAGCGCATTGACATGGAGCCTTGCCAGGAAAGTTCATGAGGAACATGGCCCTCGGCAGCCGCACACAGATGACAATGTTGGTTTCGGTATCTTGGATGGATTCATTCCCGCGAATGCAATCTGAACCGGTGGTTATCCTGAATCTGAAGCAACCTTGTTCTATGACACCTAGCTGCTTGGCTGTCTTTGTCTATTCTTTCATTGTACACTTCCTGCCAGTGGACCTTTTCGTCTGGGCCGAATCAAAGCTCTAGAGATGCAAAGGCAATGTAAGGAAACATGCTGATGTGACACGGTATGCGGTATGATACGTTGGACAAGAACAACAGCAAGAAAGATGCACTTTTGCTGCGACTCAGTTGCTCATCAGCCTGTTCTCCTACTCAGTGAATTTGATAGAGCCCTTCCACTTCTCTCGTTGTGCTGCTAGAACAAATCTGCTGTTCTTTGTAGCAGGTGCTGGACGCGATCAGCAGTTCGTGTCTCAGTTTTAGAGACCATGGAGGGGAATGTCCTGCCACATGTTGGATCTGACAGAGATCATGATACACTGAGAACCCGCGGTCTAGTACTTGCAAAGTGGCAGACCGAAGTGGAGGACACGTCTTGATTCCCATTGTCTAGGCATTGGCATTTTCTTTCTTCCAGAAGATGGGCAACCAATCCTGCGCAGCCTTGATTCGCGTTAAATCAGTTAAGGTTCAAACACGACAAGGGTGCACCTCCATTCAACCAAAAGGCAAGCTGGCAAACTGGCACTATTGGCGGCAGTCCGGGGAAACGGTAAGATCACTGCATATCATTGGCTGATGGGTTATTGTCACTGTTGAGCCGATAGCCTGGACCACAATTCGATGATTTGATCTCCAGAGATCTCGTCAGTCGCCTGTGCATGTGGTTCAAGCGGGCGGGACTGTTGAACCCCGCGACCTGTTTCTTTTGCTGGGGCGGATCTGAGCAATGACGCAGAAAGAAGAGCTACGCTTGCCGATCGAGAAAGTCAAATCCAAACAGCAAGAGGCAAGGAGGGTCTTGACTCATCTACATCTGAAGAGAACTGGTTGATAGTATTAGAGTATCAATATGTATTGATAGAGAATACGAGTATCCAGTCTTGGGCTAGTGTTTGGTACCAAATGCAGTTTGTCTGTCTTCTGCTCTGAGAGCAGCGTCCCCAACAGCCCCTTCCCTGTTGCATGCCAACGGACTCCAATGGACATTGTAACAATGCTTTGATTGAAGGCACCGCAGTCAAAGAGTGATGCCTGAAACATCCACATTTTTCTGAAATCTTTGGGCAATGACAGTAATGGCCTGGGAATAAGTCACCGGCGGTCTCATGTTTCCTCCGAGTGACGCCTGGCTGATGCCTAGCACAGGTAGAGGCCGCCCCAGGGTCGCCAGTGTCACCAGTTGCTTGCAGTGAAGAAGAACATTTGCGTCGCGTCTTCGGCGATGTTGGCGTCCCTCCTGCCACTTGGTTGGGGTCCTTCAGGGATGCTGCCAGAAGTCCGTTGGTTGGTGCAGGGTGGATGATTGGATGTATGATGACATGTAAGATTATGCAATAGTTTAGCAATATGATGTAATATGTATATATATATAGACATAATTGCGTGTATACATACATACATACATACATACATACATACATAACATACATACATACATACATACATACATACATACATACATACATACATACATACATACATACATACATACATACATACATACATACATACACACATACAGATACACGTAAGCCGCATGTGATCTAAATCGAGCTATATAGTACACATATCTTCGTATACATGTCAAGGTAGTCGTATCTATATCTTTAATGTAAATGTGTCTCGTTACGGTTTCCTCGAATGAGAATGAATAAACGACTGCAATCAGCGCCAGGGAGGCGAGAACAGGACTTGTTTTTCTGACCGCTTCGTTTTGCATGGTTTTGCTGTGGAAGACCATGATTTATTCACCCTTGCAGAAATGCTGGTTCTTGCGCAGTTCCGCTAAATCGCTTGCCGGACAGGTGTAGCCTGAAACAAACAGTCATTTGTCTGAAAACTTCCAGATGCTAAAACTGCAGTCACCAATGGAATCAAGTGAGGCACCGCATCCGAAGTTCGCTCAATACCTTCACGGCTGGAACACCTACGTCATGGATACACAAGTCCTACGTCATGGTGCTTCCCAATCGCAGTCCGTGTAAATCGGACACTGAAGCCGAGCCGGAGAAGTACTGAGAGTTGGGCGGACTGGAACCGAGCAGCGTCGGTTCCATGAAGAGATAAGTAGAGTTAGAAGTAGAATTACTGACCGTACCCCTTGGAATGAACTTGATGGCATAATACTGACTCAGTGTTCGGTTTTCTCTCTCCAGAGACTCAAACAAGACAGACACTGAACAATGCCGAACTTGGGTGTTGCGCCATCAAGTGGCATCTATCTTCCAGGTGGTTGGGCTCGGCTTGAGTGGGAGCATAGGAAGCTACTCATTGGTTCCAAAAAAGGCGAGTATTGAGGAGCTGTTTTGCTGTGTTTTGATTCTTCCCAGTCAAGCGGGGCATGTGGGATTTTATGCGTGGAATTAGACAATGCAGCAGTCAGGGTTGACCAGACAGTGCTTTCAAGGTTAGGTAGGAAGAGTCACATCGTTGTTGATCCCTGATTTGCAGCTCTTATACAGAGCCACATTTTGTTGGCTGGGCCGGGGAAATCCCCGGGAACGGTACTTGCAGGAAAGTCCTTCTGAAGTGGCAGGACGTGTCACAGCTACTACAAGATGTTCAAGTGTTCAGCGAAACATTTGGTACCAGTACGCGCACTTTGGTAGCTAGCTACCATACTTGAGAGCATAATTGAGTCGTTAGCAAGATGTGGACCCAGGGCTTTGAGTATTACGAACAATGGGGCTTGCTTTACTAAGCCCTGCAGGCTAGTCGAACATTTGGGGTTTTGGGATGCCTTCGCTTTCTACCAATTTCTGCCACATAAACATTTCACCTTGGTGAGCAGAAGGGCTACTGGTGCTGCAACAAGCTGAAAGCCACAAAAATGGCTCGGCAGCTGCGCACACTTTCGAATGTGGCAACTGCACACAGTAATCCACAGCCGGTGAGTGTCTCAGACTCAAAGATCCATTTTGTGACCACAAAGTTGCACTCTGTATACTCTGTTTTACATCCATTTCAATTTATTTTGATCCCCACTGACCCGCTGCAAGTGATAATGAGTCAACCTTCTGACTTACACCCAATCCATCAAAGTAGTCGCGGAATGTTCGTATTGTCCTGCAATATGCGAGCATGGCAAGCTGTACCCAGGATCTCCAAATCTTACTCTAACAGAATAATTAGCCAGGGAAGACCTAATACTGGACCCTCTTCCAGCTGCAAAGTGTAGACATCTTCCATGTATCCAATGTATCAACATGCGTGAGTGATTACTATACTATAGAATTGTGACCAATCTGGTTCTGCTTGGTGGACCCACCAGGAAGTATGAACATGGACCTAGACCCGTTTCGGAGGCGGTTTCTGAATATGTCGATGGCGGAATATATTCAAGGCTTGGATCGCCTTACATCTATTTATCGTATTAATGGCTTGATGGTCGACCAGTACGAAGAACAACTGCAGTGCCAGGATCCACACAGGGTCTTTAAATCTCTGCAGAATAGATTGCGTCGGCGTGCGTCGGATGAATCAAACCAGCGGCCAACCAAATAGTGTCTACTCATCGTGCAGGTTTTCTGTGTCAGTTGCCTACGTTGAAATGACAGGAGTCAGCTGATTCTTGTGCAGTACAGATGAGTCTAGCATTAGTCGTTGCCGGCCGGGAGTGTTGCCAAAGCTGCGTGGACTCTGCAAAAGGAACTTCATTTGCGAGGCTGCTTCCCTGACCACACAGCTTTGGCGAAGTCTGATTGACTTCAGGGATGGAGGTGTCATTGGTTCACCGCTTCTGCGGCGCAGCATGGAGCTGGAGATAATTTGAGTTGCTGCGGAAACTGTGTCAGCTGACAGGCTGTTACAGGCTGTTACACAGAGGGGTACCAATGGCAAGCTTTTTCTCATCAAATTCATCAGAGTGCGAAAGCTCCTTAGTAACATTTGTGCCTTATCTTCTTATGTCCAGAAAAATGGATTTACAACAAAGATACAATAGCATACAATAGCAATCAATAGCATATATAAATATACCATGTATATAATATAACAATATAATATGTGTTCGATCTCCTCCCATTCTCGCCAGATCGAATCTCTTGATATGTAAACATACACATAGACAGTTAATGGCCGAATCTAGTGCAAAGCTGCGTAGACATGTCTGTATATGTGCACACATACATATATACAGACAGACAGACATACAGACATACAGACATGCAGACATGCATACATACATGCATGCATACATACCTACGTACATGCATGCATGCATGCATGCATGCATCCATCCATCCATCCATCCATTCAGAGACATGCAAAGACATACAGAGACATACAGAGACATACACAGACCTACCTACCTACCTACCTACCTACCTACTCAAATACATATTATACATATACATATACCTGTACATATACATATATACATATAGGCACTGGCACAAGCTTTCGCTAGCCTCCTTTTCAGCTCGCTGTCTGCCAGCCCTGGTTTTATAAGGATACATCCAATGAAGATACATCCATTTTCAGCGCAATGTTTGGTTTGGTCATTACTTTGGACCCACTACAAGATCTACCAACAAGTTCGTCTTTGACTACATCCTTTTTCGCAGCTCACTTTGGTACCACTTTATTGCTCCTGTTCGCATTTCCGGCCAATTTCTTTTACCTCGACATCTTCTCCATCCCCAAGATTGTTCATTGTCGTCACTATTGTCTCCAGGCTTAAGACCTTGGGTAGAGTCTTGCGCATCGTCGACTACCTTGCATGCTCCTCCGTTTTGCTGGAACGATTCTTCTTCTTCTTCTTCTTCTTCTTCTTCCCTCTGTACTGAAGGCGCCAGTGCAAGATCAACCATCTCCTACCTGGACAACTTTTGGGCGGCTCGATTCTGATACAATTAGGCTCTCGCTTACATTTCCAGCCAATTTCTTTTACCTCGGCATCAACTCCAACCACAGTATCCTGGATTTGTCACTTACACCCCCATGCTTGAGACTGTGGGGGAAGTCTTGCGCATCGACTACTACCTCGCATTCTCATTTTATCGTTGGAACGAACATTCTTCGTCATTCCGCACTGAAGGGGCTTCGGCATTTTTCCAAGTGACACGAACTCCATTGACTAGCAGCTCAAGCTAGCATCGGCCGCCAGAGGCATTCCGGGACGATCTCCTTTTTTAACTATCCCCCAAAGCGAAGGACAAGTGGTCACGAACCCTGCTCTGCGTCATGGGACCGTTCTTCTTCGGGTGACATTCTCCTTTATTTTATTGTTCTCTCCTTTCCTTCTGTAGTTTTGAGGTGCGCCTTCTCAAGTCCATCGGGTCCCTGTGTTTAGGTGCAGGTTAGCAGCTTATCCTGCAACCCAAAGTTTCTCTTCTTATTTCATGTTCTTTTTTTTTCCGCGCGCGTCTCGAAGTGACTGATGAAAAACTGCTGCTGATGTATAGTTCGCACTGACCTGCATACCGCAGCTGAACAAATAAATGTACACGTACACACACATGCATATATACGCATACATACACATATACATACACATATATACATACATACATTTGCAAAATTCACTTGATGTATGCGATGTCCATGACGTCCTTCGTGTATACGCACAAAGACATAGTCGCTTTAAAACGCATGAGGTTTTGTACAAATCTCTGCATCTTGGCTGTTGTATACTGTAAGGCAGAGTTCTTGGTTGCGATAGGTTGTTCCTGTTGCCACTGTTTTGATGATTCCAAGCAGACCGCCAATCAGACCCGCGCTGTGAACGTTGGTCGTGAAATTATTTTGAAAACTGTTCCCGATTCATGCCCTGAAAGAGTAGATCCTGCACTAAAGTACCTTGGTCTTGATGCTGTAATGCCCCGAAAAAATGGAATTGACAATTCACAGATCAGATTCCCTGCATCCATGGCATGGCCACCATTATCCGATGTTCTATCCGAATGTATCCGATCCAAAGATGTTTTGAGAGCTTGCCTCTGGACATCGCCTCCTACCCTGTTCCTTTTGTGGGAACCCCCGCCTTGTAGAATAATAGTTTCCATGAGTCGCCATGCTGCCCTTTCAAAAACTCTGCGTGAGTATTTTGAAGCACGAATTCAACAGCCCATTCAAGTATCTGAACTGGAGGTACAATGTCATATGAGGCCATTATCTTGGCATATTTCCTTACAAAGACCTCACATAGACTACATACTTTGGCTACCTCCAATTTAGGTACCTAAAACGTTGCTTGACATTTCGATGCCTGTGGCAGCACAAACGCTTGCTGCAGGTAAGATAAGAAAGGCTCCGGCTTAGGTCGAAGAGCCCTATGGTTCCGGGCAATTGGCAGTCACGCAGCCTCTCTGAGGTAGAGGCTCTACCCATGAACTATTGTCACATGCACGACATATTTCGTTTTGATGAGTTATCTGTCTTCTGCGGATGCATTTTAGTTGTCCGAATTCTTCAATTTTGTTCCATCATTTTCCTGATTGGACATATTCAGGCGGCATATGAGCGTGACAGCCTACCACATGTTTTTTACTCGACGTTCCATTGAAATCATCCCAGCATCAAGGCACCGCTTTTTCTGATCCGCCAGCCACCCTGGCGGCATGCCTTTCCAGCCGGATGCGGGATGTGGATGCAAAATGAAACGAGGCCTTTCCTGGCATCTATGTTGGCGCTGGAGTTCCTTTCAAGTGATGTATCAACACAGTGGGCCCTTGTGGAGTTTCCTTGGACATATGGAGCACTGTGTACTCACAAAGAACACTGAACTGATGCTGAAATGCCTCATTTGGATTTAGTTCGATTGATTCTGATTCATTTTGTTGGGGATTTTGTGTTTTTTCAACTGACAGCGCTGTGTAATTCATGGCAAGTCGCTGCAGCCAATGTTGGCCCGGTTGCGTCCTTTTGAAATGGATGCATGGTAACCTCAGCGGTCACAGGGTGTGAAAAACTTGAGACCGTTGGCTACTGGTTGCCCGTGAGGCGGAGTATTACTGTAAAGTCAAGCTGTTTCAAGAAGATCGCGCCTCGAGACCCTTCCGGTTGGGCAGAGCAAAAAGAATGCACAAAGACTGCACTTGTGCAGTAAGTAGACAGTATAGAGTCGAATAGATATGCAATCAGGATCTTCTGTCACTGAGTCCAACGTACCACATATATATATATATATGTAATATGTATGTATGTATGAAGATACTCTTGTTCAACAGAAAATGGAAGCAGTGAGTAAACCTGGATGCAGGTGCACGACAGACACAAAGAGCCCAGGCATCCCGGACCGGGAGTGGTGCCGAGGTTGAAGTCTGCTGCTTTTAGGATTGTGGTGAAACGTGGTGAAACACAGGTCCAATTCGGTCCAATCACAATGAATTTCTCTTCATTCCCAGCTTCCCAAGGGACTATCGACAGAACTTGCCTTCAACCTTTCATCCACTTGGGAGACATGGGGTTCTAAAAATTGCTGGAACTGCCAGGGGCCATCGTACTCATGCACAGCCGCCGCCACCCAAAAAGGACGTCAGAATGGGCAGCCTCTATCAGCCTGTGGTTATGTGGTGAGGCCCCAGGTTGCAGTGTCAACAATCCCACGGCTGCGGAGGAGGAACCTGCAGCACCTGCACCTTTGAGTCAGAACCCAGAGGTCTTGCAGCTGTAGCAGCGTCCGATATGTCAACATTTACCTGCTTGGAACGTGATAGTAGAATATAGTAGAACTGCGTAGAACTCAAGATCTCAATCGATTTGGAATAAGATGGCGTGCAATCTGATTTCAAGTCGTAGAATCAAAAAGCCTATTCCGATCAGAACCGATTGCTCACAATTTTTAAAGTTCTATTTTGGTTGGTTTTGACCAATCTTGACGCGTCCATCTGCTCGCATGCCACAGGTCGCTAACATTCTGCAGGAACTCAATGGGCAGTGCAACCAACATGTTTAGAAGCTGGATGTGCTTGCCCCTATTTTTCAGGATTTTGGGGCCGAGGGATGACATCCGGAAGACATAGGCCATTCGCCAGGCTGGAAAGTACGCGCAAAGAAGACATCGCCTCTCGAAAGAAGACCTTCAAGTGACCTCCCCAGCTTGGACAGCAAAGATTTGCCAAGTCAAAAAAGGCTTCAAGATGCATCCACTTTTTCCATACAATTCCATACAAAATTCCATACAATTCCAAGATTTCCAAAAAGTGATTGCTTCATGGTTTTTAGATGTTTTAGCATTCAACACATGTATCAATGTGTCTTGCATGGCAGCTGAATTCCATCGGATTGCGAATCTAATTCTGGAAGCTTCTAACAAGAGAAATATAGGCACAAAATGTGATGCCGAGACTTTGGACTTCGCTGGACTATGTTGGACTGAGAATTATGAGAAATTGGAAACACCAAAGGCAAAAGTGGACAGAAGCAGGGCAGCCACGCTTCTTGTTTGTTCGGACGCCTCACGACTTCACATAGTTAGCTTATGTTAGGTTATTAAGCTTGCCATTTTTGCTATGGCGTGAACAAGTGACAGGTTCAGTTGCCTCAAATGGCATCCAGACAAGAACGCTGACAATCTGGAGGTTGCAACAGAGGTGGGTCCTGTACCGAGCCATTTAGACGCCAACACCTGAAAGGTTGATTCATTATGGATTCAGGGTCAGCTGAAGGCACATTAATCTCAGGTCAAACCACATTTCCAAAGATTTTTAGGAGTCTTGAAAGGGATTCAACATATATTTTAATTCATTCAGGATTTCTCAAACTCGATGACTCGATGAGATCACGAGAGCGCGATGGAAATGGAATTCCGCCCTGCAGGTCTTCCAGTGGCTCCAATCCCAGAGAGATTGGTATCTCAAAGAGTGAGCTTTTGCACAATTTGAACAAACAACATCAAACAAGATTCGGAACAGAGATGTTTGTGCTGAACATCTCTGAAACCATTTTTCAAACACCTCAAGTGTCGCAAATTCCTGTGGACACGATGTCATTGATTCATGCTTTAGGACTTTTGGATGTCATGTTTGATGCGCATGGTCTTGGTCCCTTTTCAACATTTATCAGCCTGATCGCACGCTTCAATGCACTTCTCCCATGTGTGAGCTTTCATCTCCCAAAGGGAGAGGCTCCTGGGCAGTGGAGAGGCAACAGATTGAACTCAATCGCCTGATTTGCATAAAACAGACATGACATGAAGACAAAACTGTAATAAAACTGTACAATTGGGTATCGATCTGAAGGTCCTCGTAAAGATTGCAAACATCCTCCATGTCATGTTTCGAACCCTCGAAAAAGTGCTTTGGCGATGTTTATTTGTTTTGTGTGCATTTTTTCGTTGTTTGTTGGAGTTCGTGAAAGTAAAATCTTATTTCCTAAAGAATGGTCATATCCTGATGAACGAATTTTGATCAACACCCATATATTATTATACACACATGTGTATAATATACTGTGTATATATATATATGTATATGCGTATAGTATCTATCTTTCAGGTGTCATGTCAGGTTCACAACAACTTTGGCATGTACCCGTTTTGACATTTCCAAGTGTATGCTCATTACGCAAGGAGGCAGCAAAGGAGCTCTCCACTGTGCATCAGCAGTTGTTTTTTTTTTGCAGCGAGAGCGTCAGTGTGGTGAGATTTCTTGAATTTCTTGTCTATCCTTTTCTATATTCATTTCAATTCTCACATGAAAGGACTCTCACACGTGACACGTGACAGTCACATTCTCCATCCCGCGCAATGGCATCCTCTAAGAGGCTGAGAAAAAGATTGTACGGCAGAGTATGTGCATCATGAAATCACATCAAAATGACTTGATGATAGGCTTGAACGATAGCCTGCAAGGGGTTTATCTTCTGCGTCAGCTCGTCTCTTCAGACATTTGTCTTTGGGAGATTTCATCACGCGAGGTGTTGATGCATCTGCGGAAGACCATGAATACCTCATGCCTCATTTGACAGATCCAAGACATCGTGGCACAGCCGGTCCTGTGATTTCCATCTGCGGAATTGGCTCGAAGCTGTAAACGCAGCATAGGTCCAATAGCGAAACACCATGGCGCTGAAAAGAAATGTGGCGGGCCTGGCAGTGAGCTCAGAAGTTGAGACATTGCCGCTATGCCAAGGAGATCACAAGCGACTGTGGTCTTACTTTGAAAATAATACAGGATGGTCCGGTTTGAGTTGCTTCAAGAAACATGACGCGCATGCAACAATGCAGAATTGGACTGTAGCCATTCCCAGCTGTTTTGGAAGCCGCAGCATCATTCTCCATTTCAGAGGCCCAACCATGCCAACATTACAAACAGGCTCTTTTTGTGTATGGCCCACACCGCCATCATTTTTTTTTCCTCCAATACAAGTGTAACTGCTGGTGAACCTCCTGTGAAATCCCTATGCGGAGGCATCCTTTTGTCACTAAAAGGTGATCCTTCAGTGCCACTGGGCTTTTTCATGCTTGGAGCCAAGCCATGGTCGGGCCAGAGCACCTACAGCTACCCCTTGGGGTTGATACTCTTGTGCCTTTGTGTGAGAGTGTGCGGAGTTGCACTGGATTACATAGAGACGTGGCTGGAGATGAGATGATATAAGTGAGGCCCGAGGCTTTGAAATGTCTTTAAGTGTAAGGGGCTGTACTCGAGAGGCATGAGACAGGTCTTAAAGAGGTCGTACTTGCTGCCTATCAATCAACTCTTACCATTTAGGCCAGGAACCGTCGAATACTAGAGGGTACAGGAACCTCCTAACCAGGTATTGATCAACAGCTGGGTGTTGTAATCTACCTCTTAGAGATTTCCGTGCTGCTCACATCTATATTTTTGTTTTTTTTTTTTCCCGAGACCGTCTGAGCGAAGGGTTCTTCTAAGTGTGAAGGTCTGTCATACATCTTCATATCTTCACATCTTCACATCTTCACATCTTCACATCCTCACATCTTCACATCCTCACATCCTCACATCTTCACATCTTCACATCTTCACATCCTCACATCTTCACATCTTCACATCTTCACATCTTCACATCTTCACATTCTCTCTCTCTTTCTCTCTCTCTCCCTCTCTCTCCTCTCTCTCCCTCTCTCTCCTCTCTCTCTCTCTCTCTCTCTCTCTCTCCCTTTTCACTCTCTCCTTCTTCTTCTTTCTCTCTTTAGGCCACGGGCAGTGCCGACGAGCCGTCAAGAAACGTCAACCCTCTCGCACGAAACGAGGTTCGAGTGTCAAAAACTGAGGTAAAATTGCGATTCACGCACGAAACGAGGTTCGAGTGTCAAAAACTGAGGTAAAATTGCGATTTCAACTTTGCTGGATGAACCCTTCCCGCACGAAACGAGGTTCGAGTCTCAAAAACTGAGGTAAAATTGCGATTCAAGTGTGGCGGATGAACCCTTCCCGCACGAAACGAGGTTCGATCGTCAAAAACTGAGGTAAAATTGCGATGATTTCAAAGTGTCCGGATAAACCCTTCACGCACGAAACGAGGTTCGATCGTCTAAAACTGAGGTAAAATTGCGATTTCAACTGTGTGTAAAAGGGTCTGTGTGTAAAAGCGTCTGTGTNGTAAAAGATTGCAAAAGCGTCTGTGACGTCTTATTTCTCTCTGTCCATCTTCCCATCTTCACATCATCACCTCTTCACATCTTCACATAGTCACATCTTTACCTCATCGCATCCTCACATCTTCAAATGCTCACATCTTCATCTCTTCACATCACATATTTTCACATCTTCACATCTTCACATCTTCACATACTCCTGTATCTCTTTTTCTTTGCGCCTATTTTAGTGACATCTTCTTTCTTTGAGACATCTTCTTCTANCTTCTTCTATTTCTCTCTTTATATTTCATGCTATACGATTTTCACAATTACATATCTCACTATACTTCTCTTCGCTCTCGGGCCATCCGTCGTCTAGTGGCTGTACCATTTGTCCTTCCATGTCTTTGTCTGTTCGCACTACCTGACACTCCGGTATTCAGAGAGCTCACCGAGCTTCACCCAGCATGGTTCTGGGGCCGAGGAAATTGGCACTGCGGACTTCGACACCTTGGCGCAGCAGTTGCACGGCACAGATGCGGTTGGTCTTTCCATCGAGCCCGTGGAGGAACACTTCCAGCAACTGCCCGTGAAGGAGACCGGCAACGGGCAACGCAAGCTCTGGGCCGCTGTGGCCGAGCAGGATGGAGAAGCCGATCTGTACGTGGTGCGCCCAGACTCTCAGCACAACACGCTGCATGGGCATTAGGCCCGTCAGGCGGAGGTAAAAGATGGTAAAAGTATGTACAAATGTAGCACAAAAATGCTGAAGACTGATTTGACATGGTGAGCCAGTATCCTGGCATGGTTGAGCCCAAGACTGCAGAGCCGTGCCGGCTGGATTTTCAGAGGGCCACCTGTCATCCGTCATGCCTGCATGCATTGGACACAGATTCTACATCACCTTGCTTTTTCTGAATTCTGGCCCTGAGTAGGCAAAAAGATGCAAAAAGGAAGAACTACGACAAACATTCAAGGCATTTCTGGGTTTAAATTGCGTTACGGCCTTTGTATGATTGTGAGAGGGTGCAACCACTCCGGACTAAGGAGTACATGGAACCCCAGTGCAGCAATGCTACGGTCAGACAACTGGGCTTGTGGCTTTGCTTGACTTTGTCACTGCCGGGCTAGATTTTGTTTCCCATTCTTTTTTCCGAACCTGTTCTGCAAATCTTCGTAGAGGACATGACAAGAAGATACAAGAAGTATGACCCCAAAGGGACCGAAAGACCTGTCAGTCACACCGCAAAATGCTTTTACCCTTCAATGCTGATGCATCTTGCTATTTGTACCAGCAGGATGCTGAACTCATGTTTTTCAACTTCAGAAAGAATTGAGGCAATATTGCTTGCCCTGGTGGTTCAGAGCCACAGCCAGCCTTCATAAACCTGCTGCCTTGGTCGATGTGCATGCGGGAGAAAAGGCCTTGGAAGCACAGATGGTGGTGAAGGTTCCCACGGTGAGCTATGCCTCTTTGATGGAACGCTTTGATGTAACCAGTCTTCACCTTCTGAAAATCGACACCGAGGGCTTCGACGTTTTTATTCTGAGACAAATGTTGAAGTGGGGAAAAACAACTTCACAGTATCCAGAAAGGGTGCAGTTTGAACGGAACAATCTGACTGATGCTCGCGAAGCAGAGGAATTATTTTTGGAGTTGCAAAGTGTTTACGATTGCTGGGCTCCAGCCACTGAAGATGATGTACAATGTCTTCGCCTTGGCAATATTGCTGGGGATCTGCCGACAGCCTCAAGTGGCTGGTTCCACATGGAGATGCCATCGTGGTGGAGGATGGAACTTCCAGACCGTTTGACCGTGGCGGCTGTGCAGCTGGTCAGTTTGACGGGTCCCTATGGTCCCGAAGTGACCGTAGGCGACTCTCCAGTGGTGCATCAAAATCGGCGTTGTGGCCACAGCCGCAGCCATGGTCGTTCTGATGGCGTGGCCTTGGTGGCGCACTGTGCTTTGGATGGACGCTATGTGGGGCTCTTAGGCTCCTCCAAGGCGGAAGATGTAGAGATTTTAGTGCCACTTCTCGGAGGGGCATTTCGCTTGTCCATGGGCAGAGTCTGTTGTCACCGGGGCTGCAACAGCACGGACACCCATTTGTTCGAAGGTTACGATCCACGCTGTGAACAGCGATGTCGAAACGACCGCAACTGCAGATTCTTCACCAGCTTTAGCTCACTGTGGTGCATTACATACGCAGACTGCGATGAAGAACTTCTCAGCCTAGTTCCCAGTGCCACATTTGGAACAGCTCAGAATGAGTTCTTGCCTATTCCATTGAGCGAAGCATGTCAATCGTCACTGGACTGGGGGGGTGAGCCAGAGCGTGCTATTGACGGCAAGTTCGACCCTCACTTTCTGATGGGCAGCTGCAGCCATACTGCGGAGGACACAAGTGGGCTGTGGGCTGTCCTTCAATGCCTTTGCTGCAAGGGTGGCATTTCTGTACGAAACATGTTCAAAAGCAGAATAATCAACAGGCACGGTGCTTAGAGCAACGTCATGGTGTCCGAACATGAGAATGTCTAGACAGCAAGACAAGTCTGTGAAATGTGGAAGTTCTGTCAACTGTGCACAGATATTTTTGACATATTCAGATTCAACATGGCTATTCGTGCTTTGCCCATGTTGAAGAATGCAATGTTTAATCAAGCGGCTTGGATTTGGACCCTTGAGTTCGAAAAGTCAGTCCAGGACTATTGAAGCATGTATTGCATGAATCCAGAATTATCAAAACCTGCCTCTGTTTGGATTTGTATGATTTTGTATGGCACATTTGCAGGAAACTGGCAGCAATGGCACCTGGTGGGCAGCCAGCGCTGCCCTTCCTTTCCACGCGATATCTGCTGTGAGGGTATTGGGCCGTTGGGACTGCTGTCATGAGCGTTTGGACGGCTGGGAGGTGGGAGCGTGGGCCGTTGGGGTCACTAGAGATCAAAACTGTATTATATTTGTAAAAAATGTAATGATTATCTTGTAATATGCCCAAAAATCCACAACTGTTTCTTGGTGGAGTGCAACCTTTCTTTGCAAAGTGCATGTGCTGGTGCAGTCGTGAAAGGTGGCGAAGCATGGCGAGAGATTTTGCGAAAGGTACATATTGCTTCCTATGTTTCTACTCTCTCAGACGAGAACCAAACCCAATCTGTATGAATTTAGGTTTGGTGAAAGGCTGCGAAAGCGCGGCGAAATGGCAATTTTCAGGAACCAGTATTTCGAACAACCTCCATGTACAGAAATATGTACTGGTATAATCTGGTGTGTATATGTGGGATATATGCGGATTCAATATACAGATGTGATTTTGTTGTATAAGACATCCGTAATATACATATATGTATGTATATATATATATACACACATATACTTTGTATACATACGTAGTAACATGCTTACAGCTAACATTCGAAGGTGTTCTAGTGGGGGATGCTGGCCGTCACCCCAACACTACCAACGAATCTGCATGTAAGAGATCGGGTAGCTGTGGAAGGTATATGACCACGGCCGCAGGTCCGGATTGGCTTTGACCCAGACCCACGGCAAAATCCCCTTTGCGGCATGCGGCAACGCGTGCTGCCAGCAGGATCTCGACGGATGGTGAAATGCGGAGAACCCCTACCAGGCAGCGTTGTAGGTGTGGTGCTGCCTAGTGGCCAGGCACTCACTTTGTGTGAGGTTGAGGCATTTGGACCCTTTCGCTGGTAGAAGCTGTACACTGTATGTCTGAAGGGAATGAAGCATGGGTGTGATGGTCCTGCTTGAGCGCTTCAAGATCTCTGTGTCATTCAGGATCTTGAACAGGAGTTGGAATAGATTTGTTGAGTAGGCTGATATTCTGGGCCTTCGCCTTCGCCCTTCAAGTATTTGACAGAAATCGCCTGTGAATTGAATAGACTTGATGTTCTTGGCGATGTTCAAGCTGGTCCGATGTTGGCTTAGAGTGCATAGTACGAAGAAAGCAAGATTGAAGTGAACCATTCTCCAGCGTGGCTTTTCCCTGCTGGCTGACAGTAAGTCCAGAATGACTCTGCGCCAACTGGTGGAGGAAGTGGAAGATGATTCAGATCCCTTGCGCGAAGTTGGGTTGTTAGGGCAGTCTTTTCACCTTGTCACCTCCGTCGGCCAATTTCCGAGAACTGAAAGACTTTCTGGAGCTAAATATGGATCCATCATCACACACAACAGCACGAGGGAAAAGGAGTGGCAGCTAAAGGCTAAGATCCATTCAAAATCGAGGACATGCAAGGAATCGAAACGAAGACAAGCTGGTGCAATTCCTCGCCTCTCTCCATTATTGGTAGAAATTCGTAACATTTCAATACATTTGAAACATCACCGCAATAAACGGGTTGATTAGAGATGATTCCCTGCTGAAGTCAGTGACTGGCTGCACCGAGGTCTTCTGGGTGGTGTTGGTTCCAATGGCCAATGCCCTTGAGGTGGGACTTTGACAGATTTCAGATGTGATGGCCAGTTACACGAGTCTCATTCTGTGACACATGCTGTAACAGACATGTTGTGGAACTGCATTTGGACTTTTTTTCAATCAGCAAACACGCTGTTTTGCTTTGGTTGAAGAGTTGAACAGCTGAAAGAACCACAGCAAGAGCTGCATTTGAAATTGGATGAAAAGATGGTGGATTTCAGCTTCTGGGGCTGTAGCACCTCCAGTGAGATGGACTGGGCCACTGGGCCACTGGGCAGCGGCAGGCTCGAGGGCAATCAGCAGTACTGATGCAGGTGGTGTGGGGGCTCAGCATCAATCCGGATCCGGTGGGGCCTCACACGGCTATCGCAGCTTTTCCCTTGCTCGTTGCGAGGACATGGTGACGCATGAGAATCCACACATATATTTTGTCCAGGAAGAAATGACATTGATACAACCCGCTTCGAACCTCTGCAGCTATCAGACAGGCGCAGACAGCCCAAAACGGGCTGCATTCCAGCGTTTGATGCTGTGATCACGACAGTGCATATTCGTATTGCAGAGAACTAGTATTGCACTTGAGAAAGACAGGTCACATGAATCTTCTTCAATGCTCAAATAGACTGAAACAGATTGTTAGCAAGGTTGCTTTTGAAGCCAGAAATCCTGGCAGTATAGTTGCCCTTGGAGCCGTTTTGAGCGCCAAATTGGCATGTGACCGGAAAGCAAAGAGCGCAACGGGACGCAGCGCCTTTGCAAAGTGAACAGTATTTTTCCGCCTGGCAGCGCCAGAAGCTTCGAACTTTTGATGCCGATTCACGTTCGCCTGCTTAGCGGTCGGACAGCTTCGGTTGACTGCAACCAGAACAACTTCGTCTACGACGTGCGCCGAGCAGCTGAAAAGGAGCTGGGAGTTGGCATTGCATCTCTTTCAAGCGGAAGTGAAGCGCCTTGCTACAAGATAGATCAAGATAGTTTCGGCGTTTGCATTTTTATTGGGACTTGAGAGATTAGCTTGTTAGTTTGCTTATCCCTTCACACAAGAAATTGCACTGCCAGGAAAATGTGATTTGTTTGGCCTGCTTGCACTGAAGGTTTTCAGGAGTACGCTGACATGCGAAAAGAGTAGTCTTTGGCTGGACTTTTTCAAAGCTTGTGTCCAAAACCACAGGATGGACCCCCTGACTTTTTGTGATTGGAATGCTGTGGATTCATCACATGGGATTCCATCAAGAAAGATGCTTTCATTCCAGATCATTCCAGATCATTCCAGCACCTTGTCCAGCCCTGGTTGCAGATGTTGGCACCCCTAGGTGCTGAGTGGAACATCCACCCTGGCTGAAGCCGGTCTTCAAGATGGCGATACAGTCAATGCACTGGTGCGACGGCCTACGTTGACATCGAATATACGATCACCAACCTTCGTGACTTGCCGAAGCTTTGAAGTCCTGGTGCCAGTGGGGAAGTGGGGTGCGGGATGTGTCTTCTTTTGTGTGGAAAAACAACCGTCAGTCTGACCGTCAGCAACCTACAGGTTGTAGCTGCTTGATGCTGCTCGTATAAGTCTTGCTTGATGGCTTGATCCTTTGTTTACAGCGACGGAGCATGCTCCTGCTATTTCAGGCTTCAAAATGTTAATATTCAGGATCAGGATGTGGTTGGTGTATCTAGTTACCGGTGGGGTGGCCTGTGTGCATGCCTTAGAAATCTTAGAAGATCTTAGAAGGATGTCTCTAGTCTTTGTTCTCCAGTGCAACATTACCTGTCCACATCCCAGTAGGACGGGCCCCACTTTCGATCTTCCGTCGCAGTACCTCCATTTTTCTGTACGAAAACATAGGTCTGGTATGCTCTGGTGATTCTGGTGCAGGGTGAATGGGACCATACTGGACCATAGCATAGCTGGCATAGCTCAGGTGCTGATTGAAGCTGATGGCAGTTTACTCGCTTGGGGCGCACAAACCGCCTGGCAACCGCCTTGCTTTCAGCAAGCCGCTTCGTCGGCTGAAGGCACATGGGCAGCTGTGCGAGAGATTGGAGATGTGCTGACGTGGGGTGAACCCAACCATTGCGACATACGCCTGGCACCTTTGCCAAGATGGTGCTGTTTTTATTCATGGAATTGATGGCAAGTGCATGCAAGTGCTAAGTGCTGGCTTGGTCCGGATTTACACAAAAAGTCATAAGGTCATATAAGGAAGTGGCAATTCTTAGTAGAGATCATATAGTGAGTCAGTGGATGCCTACAACATAGTATAAGTTGTGTGATTTGATGAGCATTTGTTCATTTTCCAAAGGCATATGTCAAGATTTCTTCCGGGATTGAAGATCTTGAGGAGACTTCTTGTCTCCCAGGATTGCAGGGAAAACTGTTTGAATCTCAGGCTTGGGAGTCTTGAATCTTTCTGGGATTCAAGAAGTTGATCGGGCGTTTGCATCGATTGTAAGTGGCATTTTACGCCCAATGTCGTGTACAAGTCCTCTGGGTGTCCCAACTACTGTAAATTCTAAGAAACGGATGTTGCTGGGTTGTCAAACCATCTCACTTTTAAAGGAAGGCCCCACTTTTTCACATGAATACATTTTTTTGCAGAGGATTGCTGCGTTTTTGAAAAGAATCGCCGAATGTCTAGAAGGCATCGGGCTTGCTGGAAGGTGTAGCTTTTACTACTGCACATGCTACAAGAAGTGCACATTTTTGTATGGGTACAGTACTGGAAATTTCCAAAGTCATCCTGCTTATGTTCAGAGTTCTGAAAACTATACCTTGTTGAAGGCTTCATGCATCTTGCTGCCTTTCTCACTGAATAGCTTCACTTTTCTCAACGATAACTTGACTTTGTCCATGCAAAACTACACTTTTGTTGAAACCACTGCACTTCAAGTCAATTATTGAAGAATGATATTTCTTTACAGATGCCATGCTTTGTCAAAAACAAGACACTTTGAATCTTTTTGAAAAGGAATGCCGTGCGTGCTTGCTATGCTGCAATTACGCGAAGCAATCCGCTTTCTGACATGAATAGTGCACGGTTTGGAACGAATTGTGGTCCTGGCGTTGTTCTTTTTGAAAGTGGGGCTACAATTTGCGAACGGTTTATTTTCTCCCCTTTTTCTGTCAAACGGATTTGTTTCAAGAATTCCTACACGTTCTTCCAGGAACATTGCATTTCGATAGACATATTGCACTTTCAGTTGGTTAAAAGCACTGGGCTTTGAGGTCAATTCTCATAGTATTGCCTGCCATTTTCCACATTTTCTTACAGCTGCGTACCAGTGGAGTTTCACATTCTGAACGGAATTCTGCGCTTTGAAACCCGAACAAAGTACTTTTGCGGAAAGGTAGTTTAAAGAAATTGAGCACTGTGTGAGAGGATGTGAGAGGTACATATGTCTTCGACAGGAGGCACTGCATTTGTAAAATATTGTCACACTTTCTTTGATGAAGGACAACCATTTTCTGGAAGGAATGCAGTACTCTTCCATAGAATGCACGTTTTTTGAATCGTTTGAACGAATATTGTGGGAGGCTTCTTTAGGGGTGAGTGTGATAAGTATACAGTATTAGTATACATATGTATATATATATATATGATTTGTTGGAACATTTTTGCGTGCAGAGTTCCATTTGGTTGACTTCCAAGATCTTCCAAGGTCCAGGATCGGCTCCGAAAAGTGCGGGAAGTGGTGGCAACAGGCCATGCATTTGCTGCACTCACAGAGGATGGTGATGTCGTCACCTGGGGTCACATTGTGAGTGGGGGAGAAAGCGTTTTGATCCGAGACAAACTTCACGCAGTTCAGCAGATTTCTTCATCAATGCATGCGTTTGCTGCTGTCCGCCGGGATGGAACGGTCGTGACGTGGGGCGAAGCTGAGTCTGGTGGTGACAGTAGCAAAGTGAAGGATCAGCTGCAGAGAGTGAAGCAGGCAGGATGCCAAAACGGAACGTGGTTGACAATGGTTCACATCTCTGAGACGGTGCCAAAACAGATCATGATGCGCCAGTCTTAGGGACATGTCCATCAAACTGCTGTGGTTTTTCGATGTTTTCCGGTGATGCCAAAGACCCTACAGGCCCTACAGTCCCGAAAAGATTCCAAAGAAAACGACTCAACAGTTTTAGTTTCTAGTTACAATATAATGTCACATCAAGAATGATCAAGAATCCTCAAAAATTATCACCACTGGGTGCCAACCAGCTCCTCACAGGTCATTGGCGCAGACACCGCTTTCACAGCTGTCCGAGTTGATGGGACAGTGGTGACCTGGGGTGATGACGCTGGTGGTGCAGACAGCAGCAAAGTACAGAGGGATCTTTTCGCTGTGAAGCAGGTCGTCGCGTCATTTTACGCATTCGCAGCTGTTCGAAGCTAGGACTTATTGACCTAGATCTTGAGGCTCTTTCACCAATTCCCGCTAAATGCAACAAAATACCAATCACGTTCACTGTTTCTCTCTAGATTCTAGATTCCATCGAACGTGACTAGATTTCATCATTCTTGATCAATTCACTCTGGAAGCTTTACTAAGCTTCACTCAACTCCACTTTGCTACATGTCACTGAATCAATGTCAATCATACTGTGTGCACTCAAATGCCAAGTTGTTGACATAAATTCCACGAAATGGCACTCTTTTCACGCACACTTCATTTGCCCATGGCTTCAAAGAGAAACATGAATATGACAATGAAGCGAGTGAGTTTGTGCTTTGCTTGTCCAGACGTGCCCTTCATGAGTGAATGACCAAAGTAGGAGCATGGTCGATCATTTTCATTCCCTCACCAAGATCGAAGGTATCACCCCTAGACAGGATCGACAGGTAGGCTCCCAAAATGAACCCCCAGCCATGGCCATGAAATGCCATATGTGTGACCCTGCCCAGGAAAAGATGGTTGCGTCGTCACATGGGGTGATGCAGCGGCCGGTGGCGATAGCAGCACCGTGCAGGATCAACTCCATGAAGTTCGACAGGTGCACTGAGCGGCAGAGAATTTGGGGGTGGCAAGTACTGTAAGGTCCTGGGCAGCTGAGACGCTCGTTTCAGGCTAGAAAAGCAGACACATTTCATCCTCATTTGAACATCTTGACGAATGGTTTCATAAATTTACCAATGTTGAATTCCCGCAGATTGCACGGGTGATCTTGCAGACGCTATCACCACAAAATATCTATTATTTGCCATCCACGCATTTTTGGCACCCTCCATTTTGAAGGAGAATTTAAACGCACCACATTTTCTAGAACATTCCCTCATATTCTCCCATTTAGCAGACAAATCTCAGCCCCTTATGCCCCTTCTTATCCCTTCCCTCAAATTTTGGGGGATATCTGCTTTCTACTTGAATAGTATTCTGAAAGCCATTTTCTTGGACACGGCAACTTTGCCAGTACACAAACAGCTCCACTTAATCAGGATACCTGTTTTGGTGGATAGACAGCAGGGAACAGACCCAAAGAAGCATTCGAATTCCATCAATTCAACTCAGGCGCTTCAAGTCAGACGGCATTCCAACCAGCAATGACATTTGTTGAGGATTGCGCAAGATGGTTCGACCCAGAAATCTATCGAAGGCATTCCAAGTCCAAGTCGAAGTCTTTCTTGTAGAGTGACTTCCCTCTTTCAAAGGGATGAGTGGCGTTGAGATGTCCACCTCATGGAACTCTTTCCAAGCCACTGGCAGCGCAGGTCACAGCATCTTCCTATGCATTCGCAGCCGTTCGACAGGATGGAACTGTGGTCACCTGGGGAGACGAAGCTTGTGGTGGCGATAGCAGCTGCTTGTTTTACGATTCAAGGAATCTCTGAGTACCTGTGACAGCTGTGCTTTGCTGGAGCTCCATCACTAATGTTGTGGGGACAGAACATGAAACGTCCAAAGATCCCTTCCTATACATATTGTTCATTCTTTTTCAGTTCTTTTTCCCACATTTCTATTGTGTTTCCACCCTGAAGTGTTAAAATCTCTTCTTGTCGGGAATGCCTTCATGGCAAGTGAAACAATGACGTGTGGATCATGGAAGCTCTCAAGCTGAGGCGCAGTCCGCGATCAGTTGCAAGGCGTTAGAGAGATTGCAGCGTCTTCCCAAGCGTTTGCCGCTATCCGAGATGACGGAAGTGTTGTCACCTGGGGCAACAAGGCTGGAAGTGACTGAAGGATGAGACAAAACCTGCAAAATAGTGAACCAAAAACACAACCAACAGATTTTAAGCAAACAATTGAAGAATATCAAGGATATTCTGACAAGATGCATTTAAAGGCAAGCGCTTGCCTTCATATCCTGCAGGCTTCGGGCGGAGACAGTCAACGAGTTCAGCCGCAGCTTCACTCAGTTGAGCAGATCCAAGGTGTCTTGGTTTGCCATTGACGAACTAATTTGAACACATAAAGCCAATGCTGGATGTGTCTGTTCATGATTCCTCTGCAACTCTGCATGATGTGGAGCAGTTTGAAATGTCCGGCAGGGATAGACGGAACAAATTGAGTCTGAGTCAAAATTATTGAGCTCGTCAATTACTGTACATACATGCACATACAGTATTCAAAAGATCTAAAAAGTGACCAGCCATTTGGGCTCCTTATATAAGACACCTGTTTGACCGATCCCGAAGGAAGCTGCCAATGAATTTCGCTGCCGTTGATCCCAGGTTCAAGAGGTGCTTTTGCAGCACTGCGAGAAGATGGCGAGCTGATCACGTGGGGTCATGCTGCGTTTGGCGGTTTCTCGGTGTCAAAAAAAAAACAGAGCTGCCAACTATCCCAGCTGCCAATACTTGGGTTAGCTGGGAATTACCAGCTGGTGTGCCCTCACTGCAGGAAATATGATCTTTGCTTCACTGGTATACATACTGTATGTATACAGCACATATGTGTGTATATGTATATATCTATATAATATATATGTATATATATATATATAGAGAATGTGTATATGTATATATATATAGCTTTACACTTTGCATGGCTTTCCTAAGTTTTATGTTTTGTTGAGCTTGGACATGGGCATTTGTAATCACCACATCTCGGATCTTAGCGCCAGACTCAGGCAGTGTACCCCCAGGTCGGAAACCTTCGGGTCGCTTGGTTGATGCGGCCTGAGCCGTGCAACGGTTCACAGAGTGTGGTGGGTGGAAGTTGACAGTGCGATATTATCTCAGTGCAAGATGATACTACCAGGAGCCCTTTTGGAACATGGCTTTGTCTCGCAGTGGATAGTTTAGTCTCCCAATTTCATCAACACACTCAACCATTACAGTCAAAAGAACGCTGGCGAAATGCAGACAATGTGCCAGTGTTGTGAAAGGTTCAGGGTGTCTTGGCGCAAACACAATTTCAAAGAGAAGGACCATTGAAAGTGGCATGGCAATCTTGTCGGAACTTAAGTCCTGACCAGTAGCAGCAAGGGCGACTATGAATTGTTCGCAGGTAAGACCTCCATGGAATATCTTTGCATTTTACCATCTGCGCTGTTGGAATACAAGTGCAACTGCGGCGCAGTGCTCCATGAAATACCATTTGTCAGAACCAGAAAACTAAGTGGTTTGCATTTGAGACGCAAAGACACCTGCAGCTATAAGATCGTGCAACCTTTCTCATGCTCGGTCATGTATCTTGGCTTTGGTCCCTGGGACATTTGAATTCCAGGGCCCAATAGGTTGGTGCCCAAATCTTACAGGTGCTTTGTTCCTTTTGTTCCAGCTTTGTAGATTGAAAGTCATCAAGCCAAGTGCTGATGATTGCTGATGCTTCCCTGAAAATGTCACAGAAACTCTGGGCCCAGCGGAACTTGTGGAAGTTCATTGCAGCTTGTGCAGAGCTCCAGCAAAGCTGCGGCTCGGCTCAGGGCGTTTACTCAAATGGGGTGCCTTCGCATGGCGAGTTCGGGCCTCCAATTTGGTCCTCTATTTTGAGAACGCCCACACCAAATCACACCAAAGGATTTAGACTCCAATTTGTGAACCTGCTTGGGCTACAAAATGCTCAGCAGGAAGTCGCTTGTCAGGAGACAGAAAAGTATGCCGCGAGATGCCGTGAGGAAGAGCGTAGGATTGCTATCTGGTGGGAGGGAGCTAAGGAGCTATAGGTATCCAGAATCTCTATTGAATGGGGAGCCGTCTGGAGCTACCCAGAGTTTCCCAACCACAGAATACTCTGTTGCCTTTCTTTTGCTCAGCAAGTTGGCCAACTGTCCGTTGCTGCTCTTTTTTGATGAACGTATCATGGCACGCACGGTCAAGCTGAACTCAGAAGCAGGAGGCTATAATAGCGCCGCACATTGATCAAAGATGGGAAGAACAAACACCGACCAGGAACACAGGCTGTTCCCTGATCCCTATACTTCTAAATTGTGTAAGGTCCGACCTCGCATTCAATAAAAAGTCAAGGACATTTGTGCCGATGTGCGGCCGGTTGAGAAGCAGGAATGATTCCCTCCGAATTGGATCCTCAGCGAACCCGAGGCCTCTTCTCGTTCACCACCAAATGCAGGTTTCTTCTTGGATGAGGCAAGTGCTCTGTCGTCCATCTCTACAGAATTACAAAAGAGTTTCACTCTTCAACAGACGGATTAGGTGATGTTAGGTGAGTTGAACGCAGAATTCAGACACGTTCTGGGAAATGCATTGTCAATTCCGATAGATTCAGGCCCTGCATTTGCCTGCAGGTCACAGGCAGTTCAACAGCGGACAGCAAGGTCCTTGACGACATTGCTTTTGGTCCAACCGGAGTGCATGCCAAGTGTATCAGGATGTCAGGTACACCACGATTTTCGTAACTTTGTGATGTTTTTGTGAGTCTTTGGGCAGAGCTTGCCTTCGACTCTTTCAGGGCTTCGCATATGTCTTGCAAGGTTTTGTCGCATCAGGTTACAACGACGCTGCCTTTCCCGGCTGCTCTGACCAGAAAGGGCTTGACAACCCTTGACATCAGCAATCTGTAAACTTGTCCTGAAAGGGAAGCTCTGGTTCAGCCCTTGGTTATTAGTGTATGGGAGGCCAGCGTTAATGGTAACTTAAGGAATATAGTTGGAACTATGAAATATATGAAATATGATATTTTGATTACATTTCATCACAGTATTCGCAACAAGATGTCAGTGAAGGCAAACGTGGCAAGCTTGCTGCGTTGAAGGACACAGCGAGCAAAAATAACAACTCTGGAGTGCCAAGAGATTTTGAGCCATGGTGGCAGCGGGCATACTGGTTGCTTTGCCAAGTTGTTTGAATGGCAGGTGCGGTGCTGAGAGTTGTCACGTCATGAAAATTCGATTCCTTTTGAACAGTGTACTGCACCAGATTTCAGCATTGCTTTTACCTTGCTGCAGCTCATTCGGCCATCATTGCGGTGCTCACAGGCACCAGGCAGCTAAAGGAAGCTGCTCGAGAGAGTGGTTGGCCTCTGGAGATATTGGAGGATCCAGCGAGGCAACGAAGTCATGTAAAGGGCAGGGCTGGGTGATTTGAATGTTTGATTCATTTTGGTTCCTTTTGATTCATTTTGATTCCTTTTGGTTCATTGGGATCTGAATCTTGATGATTCCACAACTGACCGCCATGCCTGTGGGGGCATTCGGGCATCAAGAAATGAGAGCCATCCACGAGATTGGGCAGCTACTTTCGCCAAACTAGACCAGGCGAGACCCTTGAGATTTCTCTACTTTGTTTGCAACAACCATCCAACTGTGACAAAAATTGTGGCGATTCGCATCGGGTCCAGCTGCGTGGGCGGTGGATGTTGCAGATGTTGCGTGCACAGATCTGAGGCAAGGAAAGCGCTTGGACTCCGTGGCAGAGTTCATGGACTTTCTTCGCTACTCATCAGAATAGGTTTAAAGTGAACATTTATTTATACTGTCATTATTTATATATTTATGATAATATCAGATCAGGATATATGAAGATACTTCTCTGTGATTTGCCGTTTAAGTGGTGCTGTACTTGCGGTCTGCCATGGTTTCTTGGTGTTTGAAAGCCTTCGATGTCTTCGACTTGGAGTTGGTGCCTTAGGTTGTGGCAAGCACTCGGATGGAGAAATGTACATCCTCACGGAAGGTTGGGGCTACAGTCATGGATCTCTACAGGACTAGACCAGGGCACGAATTTCTGCCACATTTGATGAACACAAAGTTTCCACTGCCTAACTTGATTTCACTCATTTGAAACCGAGAAACCGAGAATCGTTCAGAATGAAGGTTGTTCTGGTCATTTATCAGCACTCCAGGCCCTGTTGGTCCGTGTTGGCCTCGAGATTCTTTGACCTGACAGCCAAAGGCATCTCCAAATTGAAGCTTCAGACCTCACTACCACAGGCCTTGCACCAGGCGGGGCTGGGCGAGCCTAGTCAGATTTGGTCCGATAGCTGCGTTCCACGGCTTGGTCCAATTGAAAACGATGGGAAACATCAGCTGCGGTCAGCCGGCCACAGCTCTTTGACTCAAGAAGCCTTGTGGCTCAAGACCAATCATTTAGACAAGTTAAATGCGGCAAATCCAGAGGACTATGACTTCAATGCATGGCAAGTCGCTCTGTAGCCAGGGTGGTATGGAGGTGAGTGCTGCAAGAAGGAAGGCATTGAAGTGCCACAAGTACCACATGGCTAAGTTCCATTTGCAGCCCAAAGAAAGGCTGGTCAAAGTAGAGATTGGGGGCTTGATACGTCAAGAGACGGTGGAAGAGAAGAAGCCACAGGTGACTTGTGCCAGAAGGAAGGCGTTGAACTGCCACAATTACAACACAGCTGAGTTCAATGTGCAGCCCACAGAACGGCTTGCCAAAGCGGCGATTGGCGGCTCGTCGGGTCAAGAGACAGCTGAAGGAAATACAACGAAGATCACCATGCTGTCCAATCTACCACTTGCGCTGGTGGAGATGTGTTCCACCTGGCTTCCAGCGGTGGAGGTGGGCAACTTTCGTGCGGCTTTCAGAAAATCCTCTCGATTGCAGGCCTTCTTGTTCCACTTGGTACGTGAATCTGATGTGGCTCAGCCAGTGATTTTCGCGAGCTGGAATCGCCAAAAAGCCTGGGGCGGATCTCCCATATCCTTTGAGTATGGTGAGCATTTTGCACTTCGAAGCATAGCGATGCTGGCAAGGAGTCTGCCGCATTGGTACTGGCGCTACCCACAGCTGGCTTCTGAAATTATGGGCGGTGTCAGGCGGCACTGCTTCAGTAATGAACCTGCAGTACGAATTTCAGCGCATGCTTTTTTGTCATCCTTTTATGGCAGAGTGTGGAGCTGTATGGAAGCGCCAGAAGATTTGAACGCGGCGTTGGATTTCTTTGCTTCTTTTCCATTCAAATTCTCGTCTTCGGGGCCGCCAGTCTTCTTTCCTCACGGAGGACCGGCAAGCCATCACCCACTGCACCCCTTTTACCCACACCAATTCTACAATTTTTACCTGCACCCCTTTTACCCACCGCACCCGTACCCACCGCACACGTTTTACGGGGGGCCCTTCTATTCAACACTTGCTACAGCTTTTTGAAAGCAGTCACTGGCAGCCGTGGACCCACTGGACATTATGCTTCAGGGCCCTGCCGGAAGCAGACTTGGCCACAGCAGTCAGCCGACGAGGCAGTTCTTTGCCATTGACTTTTAGTTTCACTGTCTTTGAGGGCAAGAAACTCGTGAGCTGGACAAATGAAGAGTCTTTTGCTGGTGAGGTACCAAAGCGCAGCGTAAAAGTGCTTATGGAACCACAGTCGAAGGGATGCGTTTGAAAAACGAAGTGTTCTGCCCTCGAGGAAAAGCCTTGCTTCAGCTTCAGCTGTTTTTCCGTGCCGGAGCTGTCAGGGGAAATATCTGAACAAAAAGGTTTCAAGCAGCCAGAGGAAGCCTCAGGAAGAGTTCTTGAAACACTTACTTACTAGTACCCTCAAGTTTGTCCTATTGTTTGTGCACTAATGTTTTGCATATTCATCCAGAAACCGAAGAGGGGTGCCACACCAGCTGCTTTTCTGCTTGCGTGTAGCAAGCACTGAAATGAGGATTTCCCAAAATTTTGCGATCCGAAAAGCCACCAGGAATTCCCCATGGCTCGTGTAGCCCTAATTAAAACTAACACCAGCGCGCTTAAATGCGCATGCTTGACTCAACGTTTGACAAGTTACTGTTTTGCTCAAGTGAAAGTAGTGCTCGTAGCAGAATTCGATGCATTGAAAATCATTGGAATACATTATGATACATTATGTACACCTGTTTTGGTTGCCTTTGGCTTGGGTGCCAGCAACGCAGGCGTGTTTGACCAAGCAGTCCACGGTCGAAGCGCTCTTGAATGCGCTTGATCAAGGTACATGGGCATTGAGTGATGACAAGGATGAAAGTCTGATTCCTCGGACTCCGAAGGGGCCAGCCTGAGTCCCCAGCAATTCCCCAAATTCAGCATCAAAGATACTTCGGAAGGAAATCATCAATTAATTCTGTTTTTCATTTGACACCGAAGATTGAGTACAGTAGACCTAGAGTAAGTAGTTGATCATATTTCAGCGGCCCTCATCAGTTCGATTGTGTGATGCAACTCCTTTCGCAGGTGACCCTTGGTCTGGCGAACTTTTCTGGTGGCCGCAGCTCGGTGACTGATGGGCTTTGGGATTTGAGTCACTTTCGAGTCTTTCCCCAAGGCAATTGCTTGTTATGCTTATTCTTTTCTTGCTTTTATTAGACAGAGACAGTGCCATGATGTGCAAGGCCAGGAGAAACCAAACGCGAAGAAGTTTGTGGAGTTGATCTGCGCAACTTGGAATCTGACCAGTCTTAGTCCAGTCAACACACCTCATGAAGACAATGTGTATGAGGTTGCCAAACTCCAGAATTGTCGCATGCACTCTTGATTTGATGCTTGAGTATCTTGAGTGGTTTTGTGCTGGATTCTCGCAAACAGCCTTCGTCCAGTCTTAACGGAGCATTGGAATGCAAGGTTGTGAAATCACCGGTGAAATCAATGGTGAAATCAATGGTGAAATCACCGTCGACTCACCTCTCCTCATTTGCCAACTACAGGCAACAAACTCCTGCGATATCGTGTCTCAGCTGGACAATCCACCCTGGGGGTGCCCTGGAGATGCTTGAATCGTGTAGAGGTTTGGAAGAACTTTGCAATGAAATATATGAAATCCTAGACATATCATGAAATATCCAGGAAGAACCGTGTCTCCGACTAGCTGTAGCGACCAGGCGCAGCTTCAGCTCATGAGGCTTTTGGAAGGTGAACATGTGAAAATGATTGAGCATAGCAGCATAGCCCCATCACGACTGAAGACCAGTGAGGCCCATTCGCTGAGACATGCTACGTTGCTGAAATGCGAAGGTCGAAGAGGCAGGGTAGAAATGCTCAGCCTTGGAACCTGGCAGACAGGCCAGTTTGGAAGGCAATTCCAGCATGAAATGATAAAGTGATACGAAGACCTTCTATATCCTATTTGTTGTTCTATGACTCTATGATTTGTTGAAAAACGTCCAAATTCAATGTATGGTTTTGAGCTTGAAGGGGACGTGTTGCTGGCAACGTTTGCGTTTTGGATGAGCAGACATACCACGTTGTTTACGGGTAAAGGATTGTCAATTCGGGACAAGACACAGAGACAATCACAAAACTAGCAGCCCACTTGCTGCAAAACCAAACATAGAGCCATAGCTTGTGCTGGAATTAAAGCACTGAAAAGAAGCTGGAAAACACCAAGAACATACGAAAGACAGACCGCATTTGCCATAGCCAACCGATGTCAAATTCTCAAGCGATCCGAAAGGAACCTTAAACATTTCATCATCCACTTTTGATCTTTCAAGGGGTCGTGCCACTAAGTTCCCCTTGGATTCCAAAGCCATGAGTCTTTTTGAAGTTAGATTATAGATTCAAGGCCCTTGGTGCTTCATGCTTGGAGATGGAAAATTTCAGCAATGAGAGCTCGGCTGATTCACACGAGGGCATTGCACGGCCAAAGCCTCGAGATGACCGATACATTGACAGTCACTGATGTGAAGGAGTGGGCTGTTGTTCATGGAAGTGAAAAGATGCTTTCACGATCTTTGAAGTGATGCAGTACCGACCATGATCGTTGTGTTGCTGTGACATGCCTGCATCACTGTTTGGCGCGCCCCCCAATCAGTTGTCCGTGGCGTGGTGGGTAATGAGATGGTGATGACAAATTGGTCATGCTGCTTGACAATCATTGACTGCTTGAAGGCTTGGCTTTCGAGGTTTACCATGCTTTACAGAATCCAACTCCCAGCTGCACCAGTGAGGACTTGGCTTCCTTTCGGCTTCCGTTCTGGGACCGTGGACATGGCTTTCTGGGATCCGCTGGTGCAGGCATCTGTCTACACGTGGATCAGGTACAGCGGGCCAGCGGGCTGGGTGACGCACAGGCTGCTCCAATTTTCGACTTCAAACATCTTGAGACAAATGTTATGAGTTATGGATAGTTATGGTCTGCCATTGAATGATGACTGTTTCCAAGTTCACTTCGTTCACCTCAGTGAGAGGAAAATGATGATTCAGCACACTGGGCCTTAAGAATTCAGGCCTTCTTTGCTGAAGACGCGGTTTTGTGATCTGTTCTGCTGCCACGCCAGCTTGAGGCTTGGTGGAGCAACGTTGCAAAAAACTTCTTTGGCCACAAGCTGGTAGCACTCTGGGGTGCAGGAGAGAAGATGGTGGATGGGATCTCCAAAGCACAAACTATAGCAAGATATAGCAAGGCCTGTGCCCCTTTCTCATTCTACTCGGAATGTCCTATGCCGCAAATCATTTGCAAGCATATCGGGTGGGATTGTATAGTGTGCATTTGTTGCTTGTTGTGCATTGTGTGTATATAATATCACATTATATATATATATATATGTAGATTTATACATGCATACTGCTGCATACGTACGTACGTACATACATGCGTACTCGTATGTCTTGCTTCAAATTACAAGAGTAGTTGGTGCAGGCTCCCCATCCTTTATTTGCCCAAACGACTAGCCTTTGGTGTGCGGAATACAATTGTCATGCTTGCCATGATGTTCAATGACTCTTAATGCTTACCATTCTTCCAATCCCAGTATTTGTCCGAACTGCCTCAGGCCACCCTTCTTTTTCCATCTTTTTCCTTTCGATCACTTGAGGATTTCAACAAAAAACCAGGCCATGTCTGCAGAGGAACACAGGTGCTGGACACTTGCGGCGGCGAACTCTTCAGAAAACCATTATGTCCCGAGCTTGGAGAGCGGCCAACAACTTCCATTTTCACACATGGGAATGGCATGGCATGTCAAGACCTGCGGCCACAAATCGTTTCCCTGTGCTGTCACAGACAGTTGGGACCATGAAGCAAAATACAGTGGTTTAAAAGTGATGATCCTATGGGCAGCTATGGTGATGAAACAAGCCCCTACCCAAATAGGAAGCTTCAATCAGTAGACCCCACTGTTTCAGATGTATTCCATGCACTTTCTCCTCTCAGAGTCCAAAAGGTAACCGGCACCTGGCTGCCTTGGGCGAATGCAGACGAGTGGCTTTGCTCTGCCCTGGAGATGTTGCATGCTTCACGGGAGGCCGCTCGGCAGATCGTGGTAGATCTCGACAGATCGTGGCAGAGGTGCAGTTGTTCACCCTGGTTGAAAGTCGAAGTGGGAAGCGTGGCGAAACACACCTTGAAGTTTGACCCCCTTAACTTTTCTTGTTTTGACCGAAAGCATGGGGCCTGCTTTTGGCTTGCCTTTTGCCTGGAAAAAAAAGACCATTTGGAACGCCTAGGATTTCCCGATAATAGTGGTCTGCTTGGTCGACCCATTGAATCTGAACCGACATGTGAGGTTTGCCACACACTACGCTGGTTGTGGGATCAGCATTGAATCTCACCTTTTACGAGTTTCTCGGCCTGAAAGTCGAGAGGCTATGGCTCACGGATCTTCCCACAGCATCCCAAAGCAAGTTTCAGAAAATGGCCTACGGTGGAGAGAAGATGCTTCAAAGAATGGGGATGCGTCCAATTTGGTCGCACGTGTGAACTGGTGAGAATGTCAAACTGGTTGGCACTGGTTGGCACTGATTGGTATTCTCCAACTAGTGGTTTTTGAGAAGCTTGATTCAAGTTGCCTTCAGCTGGAGCTGAATTCAGGAGCTTTCTGAACTGGAACTGCCCCGGCCTCAGTCCTCGAAGTTGACGCGCGCGCACGCGTGCATGCTAAGCCTAGGGCGGGTGTTCTGCGTGTGCCAGCCGATTTTGCCCGCTTATGCCAGTCAGTTTGTGCGCTCTCCTGGGCCGGCTTGCGTGTTACCACCATGATGTGCAAGCGGCTTAGAAGCAAACGGTGAATCAGGTACCACAGACTACATACATCACGTTTGTACATATATAATCATATCTATATATAATATATTAATATATATAATATATAAAAAACATATATATATATAATATTATATATATACACACTGTATTATATACATCCTGTAAATCCGCCCACACCAAAGGTGCGGAGCCGTTTCTTTGTGTGCATGCGTGATCTGGCAGCAGCTGCAATAGCTATTTAGCTTTAGCTTGTGGGGGCTATTTTTGCTCTAGAATCGTGTGTTTTTCCATCTTTTTGAAAAGCCCAATGAGAGGTCCTACATAGGTCCAACATAGGCCAACAGTGCCACAAGATGGGCTCTATAGGCCCAAAATGGCCCTAACGTGCCCTAAGATGGACCCAAGAATGAATCCAAATTGCCTGAGCATAGGCTACATGGGGTCAAAATGGCTCCATTTAGGCTCGACATACACGAAACATTGCCCCAAAACCAACCAATGAGCCGATAAGCCAAAACCAAGTGCATAATGGGGTACATGTAACTAGGAGAATCTTAGAACTTTGTAAAGTCTATGTCTGGGATATCTTTATCTAGACTTTACCCCAAAAAACGCAAAGATTATAATACATTATAATGATCCCACAAAGTTTAAAAGACAAAACGTTGCACACAGGCATCATTGTGATCTAGTCTCTCTGATAGAGCTCACAGATGAAACAATTCCGGTGCAGGTGGTTGTGTATATAATTTAATATATATATATACATACTTATATATATATAATGTTTACACGTGAATATATATAGTATATATGTATATATGCACAGTATATTTGTACATATAGGCATGTACATGAATATTTATGTATCTATGTATAGATGTGCATGTGTATGTACATATCACGTGCACGTATATTCATATTTCTAGGTATGTGTAACGATATGTGTATAAATATATATATATATACACATATACATATATATATATATATGCACATCTATGTGTTTGTGCATATGCATGTGTAAATCTGTGCGTCAGCGTTCAAAAGTCCTAGCCTTTTATCATGTTATCCGTAGCATCTCCACTCTAAGGTGCTTCTTTTTTCTTTTCGATTTACTACAGCATCCTGGCATGATGAACAACCTCCCCCCAACCCTTAAAATGCTGTACCATCCCACTCTTCTTTCAATGTTGCCTTCTTAATATATCATCCCCTTTGTAGCTTGAAAGCAACAAGCAGGCCATACTTACTTTGGAGCACTGCAGCCACAACCCAGCAGCATGGTGCCCCGGCCCCTAGCAACGCCTGCCAGGAACGACTTTTGGCAGCAGTGGCTTCGCCTGATGCACAACCACTTTCTCCCACAGACCAAACACTACACATACCAATGCCTTGCTTCACCTCTTTGACCAACAGCTTCAGCAATCTGTGCACACACCAAAGCCCCTCGTCATTGCTAGTGACGGGGGTGCCAAACAAGGGATGATAAGTTCTGCCTCCTGAAGTTTGTCTTCTCGGCCATCCCGGGCCCATCCCTGTTGGGATGGGTGTTTTTTTTCGATCAATGGCCAGCTGATTGATTTTGAGCAGAACATCAATTTGATGCCCAGTTACGAGATCCTTGAGCAGGTCTTATGTGGTTCACATATCTCTCTTATTGACATTGAGCAGGTCCTTGGACTTCCTGCGCTAAGGCAACCTTCTGATGTTTGCGGGAGGAACGATGAAGATGATGAGAGTGCGATGGAATCCATGAAGCAACAAGCTACTGAAACTGGCCTTCTAGTGGTTTCAGACGATGCATTCATCTGGGCAGTAGCAAGAAGACCAAGAACAAGAGAATTAGAAGAAAGCAACAGAAGTTGACCCAGGACACCGGACTGGGCAAAGTCGTGAAGAGCACCTCCAAGTTGGAGCAAAGCAACAACTTTCAGGATCCACGACATGCACATGGTGAGAAACTTGAGCATGGATCTCCATCTCCTGCGGCTATGCCTGCTGAGCAACTGTCTCCTTATGAAAATGAAGAGGAGTGCTGTGATGGAGGAAAGCACGATGAAGGGAAGAAGCAGGAAATTGGGAATGAGAAGGATGAATTGCTGCCTCATGGCTTTGTGGGCTGCGAAGGATTGGAGTGCAACACTTGCGAGGTACTGACTGCAGGTGATGAGTGGTTTGAAGTGAGCGGTGGGAGCTCTTGAAGAAAACCAAGAACAAACTCCAGAGAAAGAAGTACGAGCTCAAGATGGCAAGGAGTGCAAATGGCAAGCTGCTCAAGGAGTTGGATGAAGAGCAAGAAGATTGCGAACCTGGTGATGGTGAGCACTTCTTCGACTCACATGATTTGGGTGTGACATGTACAGAGGAGATTGACTCCCTTTTGGTGGATGCATCAGTGGAAAGTGCTTGAACTAACTTGGATTGAGGAGGGCCAGAGCTTTCATTCCGCAGACATGCAGGCCACCTGGATGAATTTTGACGAAGCCTCGGCCGTGTGCCCCGTTCCTTTTGAGGCTCATGGAGGACATGGTGACAACCTATGGCGTTTCCTTGCGATGAAAACTGGGCCGGAGGAGAGTCCGCGAGCCAGCCCGTGTGGCTGCAATTTGGGTGATGCAGACCCACTGTAGCCGTAGCCCAAGCTTGTTTTCACTGGACCTAGGTGACCGTCAGTCTGTTCCAGTTCAACTTCTTCATCATCACCATAGTCATCATCATCATGATCATGATCATCATCACTGTCAGCATCGCCATCTCCATCACCATCACCACCATCATCATCATCATCATCATCATCATCATCACTATCATCATCATCATCATCACCATCACCATCACCATCACCATCATCATCATCATCATCATCATCATCATCATCACCATCATCACCATCACCATCATCATCGCCATGTGTGCGCAACATTTGCAAGCTGAGCCGAGCATTTTTTGGGTGTTCGACAGAGGGCTCTACCAGCCACAGGCGCCCCCAGATGGTGGTTGCGGGCTCACTTTGCCCTTTGGTGAGAGCGAAGACAGCCCACCAGGCACACCAGCACCACGCTTTGACATCACACCCGGCGAGTGGACTAAAATCATCTGGACACATGGGCCCTACGACTACAAGACTTCAGCGACCCCACCCCCCACTACAACACATCAACAGCATGCTGATGGCACACCTTTCTGGGCAGTCATCCATTGCAACGGCCACGAGTACAAGCCCCCTGGGGCGATGCGGAAACAAACCGCTTTTATAAAAGGTGGCCTCAGGCTCATCGACCGCACACTGTCCCACCTTTTGAGATGCACACCCAAGGCCATCCAAACCACATCCTCCCATACGGAGATTCTAGTACGCGTTGAAGCGAGCCCCAGTATACTAGCCAAACTGCTTCAGGGCTTCGCCAGAAGGAGAGAAATCTCACAAGATTGCCGAAGGAAGTTGAGAAGCTAAACCTTCCGACAATATGGACAGATAGAAAAGCATTGCCATGAAAGAGGTCAGAAGATGAAGACAGTCAGAAGATGGAGAGAGTCAGAAGATGAGAAAGTCAGAAGGGAGAAGATGCAGGTGTGCGAAAAGGTAGGAAAGTCGCGAAACTCTGTGTTTTTCCAATGTTTTGTGGCTCCGGAGGGTCGAAAAGGAGGCTCGCTAAAGCGGCGGGGGCGGAAACATCCTGGCAGATGAGACATGAAAAATTGCACGCCGTTGTGGCGCGAAGCACATTTTGAAGTAAAAAGTGACAAAACACCTCATGCTCGGACCACTTTTGGAAGNGCGAAGCACATTTTGAAGTAAAAAGTGACAAAACACCTCATGCTCGGACCACTTTTGGAAGTTAAGATGTGGAAAAAGTGCACGGCGTTGTGGCGCGAACCACATTCGGAAGTAAAAAGTGTTAAAACACACCATGTTCGGAGCACTTTTGGAAGTTGAGCTGTAGAAAAAGTGTGCGACGTTGTGGCGCGAAGCAAATTTGGAAGTAAAAAGTGTTAAAAACTGTCGGTCTCGGAGCGCTTTTGGAAGTTGAGATGTCGAAAAAGTGCACGGCGTTGTGGCGCGAAGCACATTTGGAAGTGAAAAGNTTAAAAACTGTCGGTCTCGGAGCGCTTTTGGAAGTTGAGATGTCGAAAAAGTGCACGGCGTTGTGGCGCGAAGCACATTTGGAAGTGAAAAGTGTTAAAAACTGTCAGCCTCGGAGCGCTTTTGGAAGGTGAGATGTCGAAAAAGTGCACGGCGCTGTGGCGCGAAGCGCATTTGGAAGTGAAAATCGTACAAAACTGAGGGTCTCGGAGCACTTTTGGATGTCCAGACGTCGTTTTGTGTGGCCGGCGCAAGGGATTCTGCACCTGGCCAAAAGTGAATCAAACGTGTGGGTTTCGTGGCATTTCCCAAAACGCTGGCAGGCGTGGGACATTTGAAGAGGATCTGCAAAGATGCATTTTTCGTGGTAGGCGCAGTACAAGAGACACTTCAAGCAAACATGTTAAGAGGTCAGGGCGGTGATTTCCTGAGAGGGGTGTCATTTTGGAGCATCGGATCCTCAGGTTTGCTAAGATGATTCTGTGTGACAGGTGCAGCACTTCGTATGACCTGGAATCACGTTTTCGTGGCAGGCGCAGTACGCATTGGTACGCGGCCGTCAGCTGCACACTCAACTTTCCACTTTGAAGGAAGCCTCGCAGAATTGCTTCGCTTTTGATGTGGTCAACTTCAAAAATTAAGGAAGTCTCCGAGAATTGCTTCGTTTCGGAATGTGACACTGCAACCACAACTACAACTACAACTACAACTACAATTGCAACTACAACTGCAACTACTACAGCTGCAACAACTACACCACAACAGCCACTACAACTACAACAACTACAACTACAACAACTACAACTACAACTTTAACTGCATGACAACTACAACTACAACCACAACAACTACAACTGCTATAACTACAACTACAACTTCAAATAACTACATGACAGCTACTACTACAACTACAACTACAACTAGTACAACTACAACTACAACTACAACAACTACAACTACAACAACTTCAACTACAACTTCAACTACATGACAACTACAACTACAACAACTTTCAACTACAAGTACGACATCTACAACTACACTTCAGTGCACTATGAATACAACTACAACTACAACTACATTACAACTACAACTCAGTGGGTTCGCTCTGCCATCCATCAGTCACAGCAACGAACCTCTCCTATAGGTTTCCTATTTTTGAAACTTCCGCCACCGCCTTGTGCGGTACTACTTGTATTGAAGAATTAAGTCGTTCTGCGGGATTGATTGTGAGTTTTGAGCAGTGTGATCTTGAGACCTGTGCTGAAATCAAGGATGCCAGCGAGAGTCAGTGCAAACGTGGATCGACCTACTCGGCTTCATGACGGGATGAGCTTGTACGCTCCAAAGGATAACTTCTGGATCACTGCAGATGAGACCTAGCGAGGGATCCCCGGACACCGACCTGGACCACTACATCCAGGACAATTACGAGTCGGACCATGCAGCATCCGAGCCGCAGCACCACATCACCGGTCCTGCCCACGGACCGACGCGACCCGCCGCAGCAACCGCTGCCACAGCAACCGCGCGCACGAGCTCGGGCACGAGGGTGGCGTGACAACTGCATCACCCGCACCACAACCACACCCAGACACAACACCATTCCAGGTTCGTGGACCAGCCCCCCGTGCCCCTACCACGGAGCACACCAGCAAAGCGCACCGAGCCAGCCTTCTCCGCGGCATCTGGCTGCAACAACAGCCACATCGCCAGCTGCCACCCGGAACAACGAGCACAGCCCACCAAAGCAAACGGCTCCGACGTCCCTCTCCAAAAAGCAGCCCGATGGCATTTTGCAGCCAATGCACGGCAGGCATTCCACAGGCCCAGCTGTCCCAGGTCTCCGCCAAGAAGGCTCGCCAAGCACAATCGGAACACGCCCGGGACAAACACGGCGTCCCGAACAGGGACACATGGGCAAGCAACCGCAACTTCATGCGCAACAATCAAAGTTGGTGCCTCCTCGGCTCAAAGTCCGCATTGGACTCGTGCTCATAGGTCTCGTCATCCTCAACGAGTGATGGCACCCAACTCCAAGACAAACCTTGTCGTTGTTGAACTGTGCCTGACACCTGCGCAAAAGTCTCAATGGTTTGAAGGTCGTCAAGCTTGGATGGCAAGGCAGTCGATGCTGTGTGCATGTGCGAGGTGAATAACTTTCTCCCATGTGTGGCTGAGATGTTGGACGTTGAGTGTCCCAAGTGTGAGATGCTGCTGCTGCGAAGGCTGTCATGGGTTGCTGCCGTGCTTGGGTGTGCAAACGCTGTGGCCAGCACGCCCTCAACAGCCGCAAAGCACTCCGCACCCTTACCACCTAGCGCTGCACAGGCCACATGCCAGCAGCTGGCGTCAAGCGACGTCGCACTTTGATCCAACGACTCACCAAGCTCCCCGCACACCACCGCAAGACAGCAAACAATCGGCAACGGCCCTCCAACTGCCCTACGGCACGGCAGCCGTCGCACTGCGGGACAACTTGCAGCACATCACACATGGGGCCGGCATGTTGCGCGTGTGTGGGGCCTGACCCGTTCCTGGCTTTGAGGATGTGGTGAGCTACTAGAAAAGGAGGATGTACTTTTTTTGCGGAAGTTGGCGTCCTCGATGACCTGTATAGAGGGACACATTCCAACCCCACGTTCTGTATTTACCTTCCCATGATGGAGAACAGTCCCCACCACCCTAAAGTGATTTAAAGTGTCTTGCCCTTCCACTCTTCTTTCAGTGCTGCATTCTTTTTGTATCATTATCCGTCCCCAAAGTGTCGCAACCTCCGCTTTTCTTTCAGTGTTGCATTCTCCATTTATCGTCCCATGATTAAGGCCCCTCACCTAAAAGGGTTGCACCCTTTTCTGTAAACGTTACATTATGTTCCTACTTTATCAGCCCATCATTGAAAAACCCATCTTCCCCTTCTTCGCTTGTGAGTTCCTAACGTCTCATGATATCACTCTTAGGCGCGTAATACTGGCACAACTGTAATGTCCTTTCCCATTCTTGTTTCATAGCATGCCCACATCCCATTATATATCAGATGACCTTTTGGCGCGTCAAACGTCTAACTCGCACAAGCAGCAGCAAACACCTTCAAAACCACACAGTTGCAAATATAAGGTGCACATTGTGGATCAGTGCATGTGAGGCAGTCGATTTAGGAATACATGACTATAGGGTCTGGAGTTAAACGAGTCTTCGAACTTGAAGCTGGTATTTTAATTGCCTTGCAAACGAAGACATGTTTTTGGCCGAGCACTGGTTGTAATGTAGAATTGTGTTCATGGCGCCATTTGCATGTTACTTAACTTCGCTCACATTTCTACACGGGATAAAGTGAGTAGCCAGTACACGACGTGAACTCATACCCATTCAGGTCCAGCCAAGGAAAATACCCCGGAAGACATCCATTTTGGCCATAAGGTGACAACTTGGATCTTCTCCTTGCAGGGCTTCAGAGAAGGGTCGACCAAGCTTGGTGGCAGCAACTTGGCACCTCTGTGGGCATGGTATTTCATGGAAGCATGGCAGCCATTGGTGAAAAACATGCATCGCAAATCAAACAAAGCATACGAAGGAGTTGTTGGATTTTCCGTGCCTAGCTTCAGCCGGAAGCCTATCGGACCACGTTGTGGGACAAGTTGTTGTCGACTCTCAACAGATTTTGAGGAACAATATGGAACCAAAATTTGTGGAGACTGTGTCTTGTCCGCATTTGGATTGCGTGGGGTTTGTTCTGTTTGTTGCACTCCTTGCTGCTCCTAGTTGTTTGGTTGCTGTTCTGCAAGGTGCTTGGGGACATTGTTCGCGTGGCAGGCCACGTGCGAGATGCACCCTCATCTTTTCTTGACCTAGTGATCAGTTAGACTCTTCAACCAAGCAAGGCCGAACTCAGAAAGGGATTGCGATGGATTGCGTCAGTCCTGCAATAGTACAAAGGGTATGTTGCCCGCCAAGCCACCATCAATGCCAAGTGGCAGGGGATTTCATCGAGGACTCTGAGGATCACGAGAAATTCGTGTCGTTGCTGCGCGCAAGGCCTGCAGCAATACACTCTGATGCTGCCTTCCGGAAAAGAATGACAAAACTTGCTCATCTGTGAAATCTATATAAAAATTTGAGATGGGGTTCAAGACTTTGAGTATGGCCGTCAACAGTCGTAACAATGCAGCAGAACTGTTTTCTATGTTTGTGCGACCGACGAGCATTTAACGATTCTTGGCTAGATGTTTGCTAGATCCCTCTTTTGGCTCATTGAGTCCCATTAGTTTGCTGTTTGAATTGGGATGTTGCACGCCCTTATTTTGGGACAGGGAAAGCGCAATATGATTTACATTGCAGTAAGCGATCATGCTTTTCCAAACATGACACACACACACACGCACCTATATTATATACATATATACACATACATGCATGCATACAGTACTTACATACATGCATGCATACAGTACTTACATACATCCATACATACATACATACATACATACATACATACAGAGACATACATACAGACATACATACATACATGCATACATACATACATACACGCATACATACATACATACATACATACATACATACATACATACATACATACACGCATACAGACATACATACATACATACATACATACATACACGCATACATACATACATACATACATACATACATACAGACACATACATACATACATACATACATACACGCATACAGACATACATACATACATACATACAGACACATACATACATACATACAGACAGACACAGACATACAGACATACAGACATACAGACATACAGACATACAGACATACAGACATACAGACATACAGACATACATACAGACACATACATACATACATACATACATACACGCATACAGACATACATACATACATACATACACGCATACATACATACATACATACATACATACATACATACAGACACATACATACATACATACATACATACATACATACATACAGGTATACATGCATACATGCATATAAGCATACATGCATACATGCATACACACATACATATATATATATATACATACATATAGACATGCATATTCAAATATACATATATACATATGTACATATACATATATATATATATATCTATCTACAAATATGCATACATATCTACAAATATACACAGGAACACACACATGTACAAATAAACATACACACATAATTAAATATATACACATGTACAGTTTTAACATATATACATATTCAAAATATATACACATGTACATACATGCTTATTTACACATTTACATATTTACATTCATGCATACATATGAATAAATCTACATATACATACATGTATGTATCAATATACATATGTATTTACATGCTGTAGATATGTGTGGATGCATGCATACTGTACAAACGATTTGTCTGCAAACGAAATTTCACGAATAGGTGAACTCAGCAACCAGGCAGATGGACACGAAAAGGCAGTATTCAGTCAATACGTACGTATGTGAGCAAGCAAACCTGCACAATATATGTTTGGCATACGTACACATGTAGAGGTGCATGAACAATTATGTGTAAAGTACGGCAGCAGAAGATGTCATGTAGACGAGCATTTTGATGGTGTTTGCTTGCAGGCCGTTGACAGCTGCTCGTTTGGTGCAAGCAGGCGCTGATTGGGCATTGAAGCCGGAGTCATTCTATCGAGTGTCCTCAGCAAATTTTATTGAGCCGTACTTTTGCCATTTTCACTTGTTGCACTTGGATGGTTCAGTGATTTTTTGACTCCTTGCGTGTTTGAGTTCAGCAGGTCTAGAACTCGGAACCACTGTTCTTTTTGGTTGCGCTACCTGCCAATCAAACATAGAAAACTTAAGACTTGAAGCTGTCAAAACACGTGGTACGCCCGTGCAACAATGTTCATTGGCCTGCAAGAGCTACTGCATGCAAAGAGTACACACCCATGCAGTGTTGACTGCAACATGTGCCGAACTCCATCCAACTGTTATTGACTGCAACCCCGTTCTCCTTAGCATTTCTTAAGTCATCCAAAAGTTCATTGTTGCACAATATTTTTGCATCTTTTTGCCCTACAGTATCTTGCAGTCAGCAGAAATGTTGATTGGCCAGGCATGCAGCCGGGGACAGCCAAAAGGCCCGCATAGATGGTGGCATGGACTAGGTCATCGATGGTCATCGTAGCATGTTCATTGCCACATCCTTTTCCAAACTGGTGCTGTGGTCCGATACATCATGAATTCAGCATCGTGAACAATTCAGGCCGCCTGCTTTTCCATGTATTCCTTGTATTATATTGGGCAGAAGTGTCAGCCATGGTTCAATTGATTGGATGCTGAGAACATCCTTCAAAGCATCGCAAAGCCTTTGGATCACCTTCGCATGCTGACGATGCTCTTTGCTCCGATGTTGAGGCGCTGCTTGCGTGAACACAGCTGCGATGCCAGTAGCCCAGAGTTGGGGCGAGGGCAGAAAGGCCACGTCCACCCGATCCCAGGGCAGGGGCTTGGTGCGCTATCCATCAGCTCAGGTCACCTTGCTGGATCAGAACGGAAGCGGGTGCACAATGTTTGTCACCTCAGGGGATCCCGGAAGCATCGGAAGCATCGGGTGCACAATGTTTTTCCTCGACTCCAATCTTTTTATAAATAGCAATGATGCTATGCAAGAAAAGTATCTCAAAAGATTTCTTCGCAGTGTATCTTTTCAGGCCTCCTTTGGGAGTGATTGAATTTCACACGGTCACAGATTCGTCTACAACCCAAAAGATGCATCTAGCCTGCCGGCTGGCATTACGCTCAAGCTGGCAACTAGACGCCCCAAATCTATCCAACTCTTGCGAACAGAAATCATGGCGGACTCCAAAGTCAAGGACATGGGCCTGGCCGNGCATTACGCTCAAGCTGGCAACTAGACGCCCCAAATCTATCCAACTCTTGCGAACAGAAATCATGGCGGACTCCAAAGTCAAGGACATGGGCCTGGCCGAGTTTGGCCGCAAGGAGCTGACTCTTGCTGAGCACGAGATGCCAGGTCTCATGGCAGCCAGGAAGGAGTACGGACCTGGACAGCCTTTCAAGGGCTTGAACATCAACGGCTCCCTCCACATGACCATCCAGACT